>WOXC01004897.1:0-413708 GCA_011680675.1 Gymnobelideus leadbeateri | reverse complement strand
GGGGGGAAGGGGATGAGAGGGGGGATGATGGAGGGGGGATGTTGGTGGGAGGGGAGGTTGGAGGCACCCACTTTTGAAGAGGGACAGGATCAAAGTAGGGAATGGACCAGGTGGGGGTGGGATGGGTGGGAGGGAAATATAGCCAGTCTTTTACAATATATCTACTATGGAAATGTTTTGCATAGCTATACATGTACAACATATACTGAATTGCCTATCTTCCCAGTGACAGTGGGTGATAAGGGATGAAGGGAATGGATCTGGAATTTGAAGTTTTAAAATTAAATGATTCAAATATATATAAATACTATTATAATACTATTTTGCATGTAATTGGGAGATAAGATGTTCAGGCATTGGGGCACAGGGATTCACCTTGCCCTAATGGAAAAGTTGAAGGGGGTATGGGAGAGAGCAGATTGGATAAGGGGATATCCTGTGGGACTGCTATTCTGGGGTGGTGGTTAGGGGAAAAATGGGGAAAAATTATAACTCAGAATCTGGCAGAAATGAATGATATAAACCAGAAGTTAATAAAGAATTAGGAAAAAAAATAAGCTCCTCAGTTAAATAATTAATATTCCTCAGGAGAGTTGTTAATCATGTTGTTTATTTATGGGAGACGTAGCCCCCTTTTTTTTGCATCCTAAGTCATTTCCAGACATCCTGATGAATATTCAGATGGCTCTGGAGGAGAAAGTGAGGCTGTTGAAATTGCACAGTCCTGTTTCTCTTAAATCAAAGTCAACTGCAAGTCATGTCATCATTTCCCTGATGCCACAGTCCCCTGCGAGAATAAAGGACAAATGCAACAAAAACCTGCTTATTCATGATTTAATATGAATTATATAAAGGGGAGACATTGTTTAGTGCATGGAGATACATTCATGAAGCCAGGAAGAACCTGTCATGTCCTGACTGAAACACATGCCATTGTTATGATAATGAGCAGTGCTCTAGGCAACTCTTAACAGGAATTGTTAACCTGGTGTCCTGTGAGCTTGTTATTTTTAGCCCCTTCATACTTGTGTTACAAAACAATGATTTCCTTTGTAATCTATATTTTACTTTGTGAATTTAAAATATTTTTTCTCTTTTTTATTTTTTTAGTTTACATCACTCATTTCCACAAGATTTTGAGTTACATATTTTCTCCCCAATTTTCCCTACTCACCACCACAAAAAAGTGTTCCCACTGAATATCCCCTTCCACAATCTGCTCTTTCCCATGTCTTCCCTCATTCCCCCTTCAACTTTCCAGTAGGGCATGGTGGATCTCTATGCCACAGTGCCTGTATATCTCATTTCCCAGTTATATGTAAAATATTAATAATATGCATATATATTTAAACATTTTTTAATATATTATTAAACATTTGATTTTAAAACTTTTGATTCCTGATTCTTTCCCTTCCTCCCTTGTCACCCACCTTTACTGGGAAGATAAACAATTCAATTATAGGTTGTAATGAGTGGCTATGCAAAACATTTCCATAGTGGCTATATTGTGGAAGATTGACTATATTTCCCTCTATCCTATCTCACCCCCCCCCACTTGTTCTATTCTCTCTTTGATCCTTTCCCTTTTCAAAAGTGGGTGCTTACAACTTCCCTCTCCCACCAGCCTGCCCTCCCTTCCATTATCACTCCTCTCTTCCCCTTCCCCTCTACTCTCCTGTAGGGTGAGATACCTTTAGTGTGTATATCATTCCCTTCCTAAGCCAAATTAATGAGAATAAGGTCAACTCATTCCCTTTTGCCTTCCTGTTCTTTCCTTCCATTGTAACACTCTTTCCCTTGCCTCTTCTATATGAGATAATTTACCGCATTATGTCTCTCCCCATCTCCTCTCATTATATTTCTCTCTCACCTCTTAATTTCACATTTTAAGTATCATCCTTTCCTATTCAATTGGTCCTGTGCCCTCTGTCTATGTATACTTGTACACATATATACACACACTGACATATGTATGTGCCCATATAACCTCCTATATAGACATATATGTATGTATACACACACACATGCACACACACACAAATATATATATATACACACACACATACATACATACATAAACACATATATACATTTCTATTCCCTTCAGCTATTCTCATGCTGAGAAAAGTTTCAGAAGTTACAATTATCATTTTTCCATATAGGAATATAAATAGTTAAACTTTGATAAGTTCCTTATGATTTCTTTTCCCTGTTTACCTTCTCAAGCTTCTCTTACTTGTATCTGAATGTCAAATTTTCTATTCAACTCTGGTTTTTTCATCAAGAATGCTTGAAAGTCCTCTATTACACTGAATGACCATAGTTTCCCCTGTAACATGATACTCAGTTTTGCTGGGTAGGTGATTCTTGGTTTTAATCCCAGCTAGTTTGCCCTGCAGAATATCATATTCCATGCCCTTCAATCCCTCAATGTAGAAGCTGCCAGGTCCTGTGCTATTCTGATTGTGTTTCCACAGTATTGAAATTGTTTCTTCCTGACTGCTTGCAGTATTTTCTCCTTGATTCGGGAATCCCAAAACCTGGCTATAATATTCCTAGGAATTGTCTTTTCCTTTCTTTTCTTTTTTTTTGTAGGGGAATTGGGGTTAAGTGACTTGCCCAAGGTCACGCAGCTAGTTATTGTGTCAAGTATCTGAGGCCGGATTTGAATTCAGGTCCTCCTGACTCCAGGGACGGTGCTCTATTCACTGTGCCACCTAGTCGCCCCTGGAGTTTTCTTTTTGGAATCTTTTTCAGAAGGTGATCAGTGGACTCTTTTAACCTCTATTTTGCCCTCTGGTTCTAAAACATCATGGATATTTTCCTTGAGAATTTCTTGCAGGATGATTTCTAGGTTCTTTTTTAGATCATAGCTTTTAAGTAGTCCAGTAATTTTTAAATTATCTCTCCTGGATCTATTTTCTAGGTCAGTGACTTTTCCAATGAGGTATTTCATATTGCCTTCTATTTTTCATTTGTTTGGATCTGTTTAATAGTATCTTGATTTCTTATAAAGTCACTGGTTTCCATTTGCTCCAATCTAATTCTGAAGGAATGATTCTCTTCAGTGAGCTTTTGAGATTCATTTTTCCATCTGGCATATTCGCCTGTTTAAAGCATTCTTCTCCTCATTGCCATTTTGAGCCTCTTTCGCCATCTGAGTTAGTCTATTTTTTAAGATTTTATTTTCTTCAGTCAGGTTGTTTACTCTCGTTTCATAATTTTCTTCCATTGTTCTTATTTTTCTTCCCAATTTTTCCTCCACTTCTCTTATTTGATTTTCAAAATCCTTTTTAAGCTCCTGTATGGCCTGTAAACAGCTTGTATTTTTCTTGGAAGCTTTTGGTGCAGGATTTCTGACTTCCCTGTCTTCCTCCTGTACCATGCTTTGATCCTTTTTGTCCCCAAAATAGAAATGTATAGTTGGGTTACTCTGTTTGCTTTGCTTCCTTTGCCTGCTCATGTTGCCACTTAATCACTTGACTTTTGGGCCTTTTGCCACAGTAGAACTCTGCTACTAGAAATGTAAGCTTTATACAAATCACTGGGGTTTTTGCAGCTGCTGAAGGTATTAGTTGGGTGCCCTCTCTGAAGCCTCCACACACTGTGGCAAGCTGGTCATGCACCGCAGGACCTCCATCCTAGACAGCAATCCAGATCCAAGCAGGTTAAAGCAAGAGGAATTACCCCATCTGACTGGTTGCTTAGTCCCCCTACAATCTGCAGAGCAGGAGCTGAAGCTGCCATGTGGTGACACCTGCATGGCCATGGGGCCTCAGCAGCTCCTTGCCCCCAGGACAAAGGCCAGAATACACTCAGAATTCCTGGGTCCCAAAGTCTACACTGCATTGACCACTCACTTTGTCCTTGACATCTATGGGTTGATAATTCTGGAAACTGCCACAGCTTCTGGTGATCTGAACTCCCTCCAGTCAGTGGCTGGTAAGTCTGTCCTGGGGCTAAGACCTCCAGCTGGACCGGGGCTGGTGTCAGCTCCCAGAGTACTGTGCTGGCCACTTGCTGCCAGCCTGCTGGGCTCTCCCCAGTGGGAGGTTAGCTTCTCTGTGTCATTTTGTGGGTTCTGTAGCTTCAAAGTTTGTCTAGTGTCATTTTTTACATGAACTGGGAGAGGTGGGAACCAGAGCTGTGAGGAAGTCCTGTTTCTACTCTGCCAACTTGACTCCACCTCCGTGAATTTAAAATATTATGTTGAGGAGTTCATCAGATTACTAAAGAGCCTCATCACAACAAGAGGTAAAGAACTCTTGCAATAATATATAAGTTGTATAGAGGGTATTGGTCTGAGTTGTTAGAGGGAACATTCTCTTTCAGGAGGATCTTATATTAATGAATTAACAAGTCATTTCCCTATGATAACAGATTAGGTTGCCTCCCAATATAAAACAGAATAGCCATGTAAACAGAGAGAATACAGAGTTATCATGGGGTACCCTGGGCAGCAGTGAAAGGGGACCTAGAGGTAGGACAAAAGTAATTAAAAGATGTGGAGAAATATTACAAGACAAACTGTCCTTACACTATCATATTGTTTATGGCCAACTTATGCCATAATGATCACTGAAAATCATCTCCTATGTTACTTTTGGGGCATTGCTGTTGGTGGATTGCTGCTGATGAGTTAAGGTTTGGAGTCAAGGAATCAGAGGTTTTTAGAAGAGGAAAAATTTAATTATAGGATTGTGAAAATGTTTAAAGCTATAGGGCAAAATGACTTTCTGGGACTCAAGACACTCACTAGCTATGTAAACCTGGATAAATCATTTAATGTCTGTCTACCTCACTTTCCTCAATTATAAAATAGGGACAATAATAATAATAGCTTTCCCTCCAGGGGGTTATTTTGAAGATTAACTGAGATATTTGTAAAGCTCTTAGCATCATCCCTGGCACATAGTAGTAACTTAATACTTACTTACTTACTTTCTCCCTGAACTAGTCAAATCAATGTTTTTTGACCTTGGTTATAGACCCTAGTTTAGCTAGAGAATCATGGGATTGAATTGGAGTTAAGTTCACCTAATCAATAATAATAGCAACAACATATTTGTATAGTGTGTTACGGCTTGCAAAATGCTCTCTCTATATTATTTCTTTTATTCCTCATAATGACCCTGTAAGAAAGGTACTGTCATTACTTCTCTTTTATAGATAATGAGATTTAATTTTCTCACAATGGATAGTTAAATGTTGAAACTTTTTTTGTGGGATATGCATGCCTATTTCCATTTTGCAAAATTTTCTTTTAGCTCCAACTTTTTGTTCAAACCAGAAATTCATGCAAATCATGCTTAATCACTCTACTGAGGTTCAATGAAGCTGTAACTTGGAACAGGGTCACACAGCCTGTAAATCTCTGAGGTGTAGTGTGCAGCAGTCTTCCTAGCACTAAGTACTGCATTCTATCCATTACTATATATCACTCTCTCCATGCAACCCCCTAACCAAGCCCCTCATTAAAAAAATGAGGAAACTGAGGCTCAGATATGTGAAGCAAGCCTCCCCTAGGGCCAACAATGAATGCACAGCTGGGCTAGGATCTAGCCCACGTCTTCTGTGCTTTCTCAGATTCATGTCTGAGAGTGTCTTCTGAATAATTCTCTTCTACTTTCAAACATAGGTACAAAGGGAACAATTGAGGAAAATAAATTATCTTCACACTGGTATTTGAGCAACCTTATAAAATTCATCTGCCATAAAAGACTTCATTCTATCTGAATAGCTGTACTGGCATGTGTACATACTAGTTGCTAATTAATGGTTTTTTACTTTTATACCTGTGACCACACCCCAAACACCTCACCTACCTTCCAAGTCTGACTGAGGAAAGAGAAGTTCCCCTCCCTGGAGCTATCTCATTTGTGTCTGAACAGAGATACTGATGATAACACTTAATGAAAGTGCTAATAAAAGTTTTCATTAAAGAACCATCTAGCATAAAATAAGCTGAAAAGTAGCAGAAGGTCTTAATCTTCACTTTTCTAATCAAGGTTAAAGCCTACTTTTCATTCCTATTTTGAGGGGCAGGTGGGAAGGTGGGAAATATCAAATAAGGTAGATTTCACAGCTGGTTATTGAAGTATAACAAAGCTAATTTAATAAAAGACTTTATGTTCTTTAT
This sequence comes from Gymnobelideus leadbeateri, assembly GCA_011680675.1. Taxonomy (NCBI): domain Eukaryota; kingdom Metazoa; phylum Chordata; class Mammalia; order Diprotodontia; family Petauridae; genus Gymnobelideus; species Gymnobelideus leadbeateri. Next base: position 407,569 of record WOXC01004897.1, on the reverse strand, counting down.
TTTTTATTATTCTTGACCAAAAAGGTCTTGGAATGAGATATTTACTACAACATCATTAGATGCTGATTAAATACATCTATAGCAGTGCCATTTGAATGTCTGGTTCTGAAGCCATTAGAAACAATAGTTAGAAATAATTTTATTTAGATAATTTCAATATATTTTATGGCACTTTCTCCCCTATAATTATTATGAAAGCCTCTCAAATTGCAAATGACTGAACAAAGTAGTAAGACTGAAAGAAAAAAACTAACATTAGGGTTGGTTTAATAACCTTAGCTATCAAACTAATTGTAAGTAACTGGAAAAGCTTCAATTCAGATCTGGTTTGTAAAGTGATTAAGTATGATTTGCATGATTTTCTGGTTTGAAAAAATATGTTGGAGCTAAAAGAAAATTTTGCAAAATAGAAATAAGAAAGCATATAAAAAGTATGTTTCAAAATTTAACTACCCATTGTGAGAAAATTAAATTTCAATGAGAACATATGGTTTGTAGCTTATTTGAACATTTTGGGGGATACTGCCTAAATGAATTATATCACTGCCATGTTTATCATTTATCTTATTTCTTTCTTTTAATTACATATTGTTTATTAATATGTAAGTTTTTGTATACAGGCTTTTAATAGGTAAGACAAAATGATAGAATTATAGAAATATTAGAACTAAAAGGGATCTTAGATTATTAGACACCATGTAAGATCTGGAAGTGTTTTTAGGCATTATCTAAATCATGAATTATTAACCTTTGTTGTGTCATGGAAAGGTTTGTCCATCTGGTCAAGCCTGTGGGTTTCCATGACACACCAATGATTAAGAATTCGTAATTAAGGAGCGGCTAGGTGGCACAGTGAGTAGAGTGTTGGCCCTGGAGTCAGAAGGACCTGAGTTCAGATATGACCTCACACACTTTAAAACCTAGCCGTGTGACCTTGGGCAAGTTACTTAATCCTAATTGACCTCTGAAAAGCAAAAAAAAAAAAGGATTCATGATTAAGACAATACCTAAAAATACTTCTAGATCTGAAATTAAATGCTAAATTTTATTTTAAAGGGTAGTAAAAATTAGTAGTAATAAATTTATAATAATTAATAATTATACAATATATCAATTTATTACTTTACTTATTTAATTTTTGTCTTCATTTATAATATGATAATTTATTCTCCCATTTAAGCTCCCTGAAATCTATTCATAGACTCCTTAGAGGTATTTAGATCTCAGGTTAAGAACCACTGATCTAGAGAAAACATTCCTCCTTTTCATTTATTTATTCATCTATTTATTTGTTTGCTTCTTCATTTAATTTAGAGGCAATCCTGGTCAAGTCACTTGCCCAGGGTCACACAGCTAGTGAGTGTCTGAGGCCAGATTTGAACACAGGTCCTTCTGACTCCCAGACTGGTGGTCTACCTACTGTGCTACCTAGTTACCTCCACTCCTCCTTTTTAAATGAGGAAACTGACACCAGATAGGTGAAGTGATTTACCCAATATTAATAAGCTCCTAAGTGGGAGAAGTTGGTAATGACTAGAGGGCCAGTGTTCTTTTCAGTACACAACTATTCAGATTCCCATATTTCACCAAGGAGGACCTGAGGCACAGAGAGTAGTAATCATTTGCCCAACATTACATATGGCACTTGATGACAAAGTTAGAGCATTAAAGGAGATGCATTTCTTTGTGTTTTAGTTCTGAACCATAATAACTGCAGGGCCTTGCCATCTGAATTGCAGCTAAAAACCTCCTATATATGTTTTCTTCAACCATTAGAATGAACAGTTCTTGAGAATAATAGATGTCTTGATTTTCTATTTGTTTTCCCAGAACTTAACACAGTGAATCACACATAGTAAGCACTTAATATTTATTTATTCATTTATTCTTTCTTTCACTTGTTTATTCATGATATGGGGTAAATATGATGATTCCAAAATCAGTTGTAAAAAGCCTTTTTTAGGAACATGCATTTAAAAAAATAGTAATAGCACTATAGAAAGAACCAGGGTATGGTAAGAGAGGGACCATGGAACAATAATACATGGTAAGGGAGCCAGATGGAGGGGTCAGTCACAGATTATGCTATTAAAAATGCAGGTACTATGTTGCTTCTAAATATATTCAAGTATGGTATAGGGAAAGGGGAAAGAAAGTCTGACAGGATCTTTTCAAAGTCCCATTTTTCTTATGTTCAAAGGGGAAGACCAGATTAACTTTTATGACTAGCTTGAAATATTTTGACTATTCCTTCTTCCCTTTCCCCATCCCCCACTAAAGCCCCACCATTGTATTATCTCTAAGATCCATTACAACTTTAAAATCATAAGATTTCGCAATAATATTTAGCTACAGTGTTTGTGGCTGCTTAGGCAATAAGTATATACATGCAATACACATACATGTAATATATACAAATATACACACATACACATATGCATGTTTTGACATATATGTATTGCATAAGCATTCCAAAACACTGTTAACTCTGAATTTCTTAACTTCAGTCTTAATATCCTTCTACTCCCAAAGGCTGTATATTAGAGAAAGTTCTAAGTCAGGCCTATTAGTTTGGGTTTAATGTGAAAATGAAATGAGGTACTCACAAGTCATTGATCAGTTAACACAAGGAGATTTGCTTTGCCCTACACACAGCCACAACAAGTATATATATAACATTGACACAGTGACATTTAGCTAATCTTTGTATAATCTTCTTTTCCCTTTTGGGAAAAAAAATCTGGTCATCAGAGGCACGGTGATTTGCATGGTGTTTTTTCCTGGAATCCACCAAATCCAGGTGGCCTAGACTCTAACTTACAGGGGCATTTTTTACCTTTATGTGACCAGAAAGCTTCACTGGGGAACCTGAGGCCAAGTCCTAGGGACAGCTTTGTCTTCTTTTAGGGAAAGCTAATCCCTGTCATGGGAGGGAAGAATGGCCTCCCATTATGGTTGGGGGAAGAAAAGCTGTGTCAAGGAATGCTGGCAAATATTAGTTTATCACACCTAACATCAGGGATGATATAGATGATTTGCTAATATAATATCTATAAGAAGATTAGAAATTTGCAATCATTTAAATAGAAAAATGAAAATATTGTAATTGTTAGTTGCTTTAATTAAATGCTCTAAATTTTCAAGTTATTAAATCTTTTTGTTTCCTCAGAATTTTCATGGATATAAAATAAAGCAGCTCCTAAGTTTTCTTTCTTTATGTTGACATATTTCTCACTTTACATCAACATTTCCCACCCCCAATCCCACTTTCAGGTTTTGAGAACATTGTAAAATATAACCATTCAATTTAATAATAACAAGGAATACATTTTGATATGACCATCTAATTGCTTGCCATCTGATTTAGTAATTTGTTTAAATTTTTTTCAATCTTTGTGACCTCTTTTTTTCCTTAATAGTATTTTATTTTTCCCCAATTACATATAAAGATATTTTTCAACATTCATTTTTGTAAAATTTTGAGTTCCAAATTTTTCTCCCTCCTTTCCTTCCCTCTGACCCTCCCCAAGACAGCAAGCAGTGTGATATAGGTTATACATGTACAATTGTATTAAAAATATTTCCACTTCAGTCACGTTGTGAAAAAAAGAGTTAGAAGAAAAGGTAAAAACCGCAAGAAAAACAACAACAAAAGTGAAAATAGCTTGCTTCAGGCTGTATTCAAACTCTATAGTTCTTTCTCTGGACATGGATAGCATTTTCCATCATGAGTCTTTTGGAATTGTCCTGGATCATTGTATTGCTGAGAAGAGGTAAGACTATCATAGGTAATCACTGAGCAATATTACTGTTGCTGTGTTTAATGTTCTCCTGGTTCTGCTCACTTAACTCAGCAACAATTCATGTAAATCTTTCCAGGTTTTTCTCTAATCTGCCTGCTTGTCATTTCTTTTTTTTTTTTTTTAAAGCAATTGGGGTTAAGTAACTTGCTCAAGGTTACACGGCTAGTCATTATTTGTGTGTGGGTGCTCATTTTCTGAGGCCGGATCTGATCTCGGGTCATCCAAACTCCAAGGCCGGCGCTCTATTCACTGCGCCATCTAGCCGCCCTTGCTTGTCATTTCTGATAGCATAATAGTGTTCCATTTGTTCATCCATTCCCCAAATGATAGACATCTCTTCAATTCCCAGTTCTTTGCCACTACAAAAAAGAACTGCTATAAATATTTTTTGTACATGTGGGTCCTTTTCCCTTTTTTATGATCTCTTTGGGATATAGACCTATTAGTGGTTTTGCTGGATCAAAGGGTACGTACAGTTTTATAATCCTTTGGATGTAGTTCCAGATTGCTCTTCAGAATGGTTTGATCAGTTCACAACTCCACCAACAATGAGTTAGTGTTCAATATTCCCACATCTTCAACTTTTATCATTTTCCTTTTTTTGTCATATTAACCAATCTGAGTGAAGTGGTACCTCAGAGTTGTTTTAATTTGCATTTCTTTAATCAATAGTGCTTGGAAGCATTTTTTCCCCCATAAGACAATAGATAGCTTCAATTTTTTCATCGGATAACTGCCTGTTCATATCCTTTGATATTTTTCAATTGGGGAATGACTTGTATTTGTAAAAATCTGACTAATTTCTCTATATATTTAAAAACTAGGCTTTTATCAGGAACACTTGCTGTAATGCTTGTTTCCCAGCTTTCTGCTTTCCTTCTAATCTTGGTTGCATTAGTTTTGTTTGTGTAAAAACTTTTAAATTTAATGTAATCAAATTATCTATTTTGCATTTCATAATGTTCTCTATCTCTTGTTTGTTCATTAACTTTTCCCTTCTCAATAGATCTGAAAGGTATCTTTGTGACTTTCTGTGAAAGGGCTTAGATATTTTCTTACAACATTACGGAGGATAAGATTAGAACAGTAAAACTTTAAGTTGTCAAGGTGGCTAGGTGGTACAATCAATAGGGCACCAGCCCAGGAGTCAGGAGGATCTGAATTCAAATCTGGCCTCAGACACTTAACACAAAACTAGTCGTGTGACCTTGGGCAAGTCACTTAACCCCAATTGCCCTACCTTCCCCCCTCCATAAAGCAAAAAACAAACAAAAAACCCCAAAACTTTAAGTTGTCATAGGTCACTTGAGGTTCTTCACAAATATTTCATGGAGTCATTTAGTTAATTAACTTTTGTTAAATAACCACTATGTGAGAGGATCTTGCTGGAAATATACACAAAAAATTTAAATAGTCTCTGCCCACAAACTGTTTAAATTTTATTGTTCCTTTTTATTTTCTTTGTTCTGTTGTTTTATTATTATTGTTTTGTTTTGAATTAATATATTTCTTTCTTTCTGGAAAAAGTAAATATAATGTTAGGAGATTGTGAACTGTGGTTGAATAGATGCTGACCTACGGGATACCTAAAAACCAGAATAACTAACTTTTATGGGAACTATGACATTATATGTGCCAAGTGATAATGTAAATAAAATAAATGTAAGAACATTTAATATTATATAAATATAATATAAGGTCATATAAAATATTACCTATTTTAGGTAACCTTTGGTACCAAATTTTTTTAGATTTTTTTTTACCATGTGTGTATTTGTGCATATCTACATACATGTATATACATTTCACATGTATTTATATAAAGACATACACACATATAGGGAACATGGAGTAGTACATAGAAAGCTAGCTTTGCAGGAATGATGAATAAGCTTGAAGTCTTATCTCAAATCCACATTGACTGTATGGTTCTGAGCAAGTTATTTAACCTCTCAATGCCTCCTGGGGGCTCTGTATCAATTGCTGATTTATACTAAATAGAGATAATTTCCTCACTGTGAGTTTTCTATATCAAAGAAATCACAGGTCCAGATTCAAAAGGGTAGATAATGTTAGTGTCTAGGACAGAGAACAAAAACTAATAAACACTTCAATTATGAAACATATTATTAGTATAACTTAATTCCCTGATCAATATTTGTGTATTAGTATAAAAAAAACTGAGGATTCTGAATGTATTATGTTATGAAACACAAAATGCAAATTAAATTCACAAATATATTGGAAATTTTGAAATATATTTCCAATTACTGATCCATACTAAAGACTCTAAAAAAGCAGGAAATTTTATTTTAAACAAACAAGGGGAAAAAAGCAAACCCAGGAATTAGCAATCAAAGCAAAGAGGAAATAGCTTTATAATTTATGAATTTGCTAGACTTTCCTCCTTCTTCTTGACATTAGTCTATGGACATAAACTCATGTTTGAATTCTAACTGTGATGTACATACATACATATATTGTGATAAAGGAGTCAAAAACTACTTCTGGATCTATCTATCTCTGTAGTTTGTAGCAAGATTCTATTGGAAAAGATTTAGACAATTTGTTCTGAATGTCTACAACTGAGCTGAGATGGATGAGGATAGTCCAGTCAAGAACACAGGAACTAAAGGATCAAACACGAGAAACAATTATAATAGGAAGTCAGGTTTCCAGATGAATTAGAAACAGGGAAGTTAAGATTTGAGTTAAAAGCAGAAGTAACATTCAGGAATCAATGTCAGGGCCACAAACATGGAGGTAAGTCTACAGGAAAGAAAGAAAACAAATTGAGGTGAAGTGACAAAGGAACTGTATGGTTTTGTTGGCCAGATGGGCCAGTAGTGGACCTCTGGGGCATAAATACCTAGATGAATCTGGTCACAACAGATAGGGTTATCTAGTCAGCCTGATATTACACTGAGCTCTGATAAGTCTAAGAAATCCATGGTATCAAGTTTAGTTCATTAGTTACTTGTTGGCTATGGATCACAATCTCATAATGACCATTTGTCTTGGAGATGCACATGACATTGACTAAAATATTATCTGAGTGAAAGAATATAGGAAGAAGAGTAGAAATCTGAAAGATAATTTTTTTTTAAATTGGCAATGGATCAGTATCATTACCTGCATAAGTGAAGGAGAGTATACTAGTTCTTTTACTCTTAACTTTGAAGGGAAAATAGTCCATTCTGCACATACAGTGTTTAAGCTGTTAACCTAGATATTGAGGAAAACCGATATTATTGGGGAAAGATGGGATTGTTGGAAGAAGAGCTCAGTTTTAGAGGGATATGACTAAGCAGTTTTCCTAAGGTGAAAAATATTTTGCTTGTATAATGTCATTTTCCATAAATTTCTACCTTAGTGTCACATGTTAAGAGCAAAGATGACTCAGTTATTTTGTATGTGTGTGTGTGTGTGTGTGTGTGTCTAGACTATGCTGACATAGAACATGTTCTATGTTCTAGGCAGGTTCTACTAGGTAGGAAAGACTGCCATTAATTGCATTTTACATCTGCTTTCTGAGGACCAGCTTTTCCAAGTACTGAAAGACTTCTTACCAGTAGTTTGTCTACTTAGAAAATATTCATTGACTATGGCAACACACAAAACAAAGGGGGGAAATAATTAAATGGCTCTATGACTCATTTTTTTTTGTTTCTTTTTGGGAGGGCAATTGGGGTTAAGTGACTTGACCAAGGTCACATGGCTAGTTTTAACTCTTTCACTTCTGAAGTGATGGTAGGAAGGGGAAGAGGAAGAAGCATTTATTAATCACCTAGTATGTGCTAAGCACTTTATAAATATAATCTCTTTCTATCCTCACAACAGTGCTAGGAATTAGGTGCTATTACCAACCCTATTTTGCAGTTTAGGAAATTGAAGCAGACAGAGGTTATATGATTTGCTCGGGGTCGCACAGCTAGTAAGCAGCTGAAGCTTTCCTCTTGAACCCAAATCTTCCTGACTCCAGATCTACATGCCATACCACATAGCTGTATGATGACTGAACTACAGAGAAGGTAGCAGGTTATACCAAGGATTGGATTCCAGATGATCTATAAATGTGGACTTAGGTGCAGGTAATTGAAATGATAGCCTCCTGTCTAGTTAGTGGACATACTACCAGAGGAACTGAGTCATTTTTGTCTTGATATTCTAAACATGTTGCATGCACTTCATTTTTTAAGAGAACCCATGACATCAAAGGGTGATTTATGCCTGAATTGGATTGAAGTGGGATAAAGTTGCATAGTCATCTACTTCACTCTCTCTTCCATAGTCATTAAAGTTCAATGGCAAGACAAAAGACAAGATGACTGGCAAAGGCCATGATGCATTGAAGGACCTTGATATCTTTGATGTCTGAACAAGTTCTAAACTCTCCACAGGGATCGTTCAGCTGCTTTCACAAATTGTTATCATCTACCCATTCCACTGTGGGAAGTCTTCACATGCCTGAGTTAGGCACCCCTCTAATTCCACTCAGGGTTTAAGCCCTATTGGTTACCTCAACCCGGTTTGGCCTGTCTATTGAGAATGTTTACTGGGATGTGGTCACTGCACATGCTACAGCTTCTTGGAGCCATAGCTGAGCATTAACTAGACGACAAATTCTCAATATAAATAAAATAAGACAGAAGGACATGTTAGCTAAACAGAATCAGAACTTACAGAGTCTGCTGAGAGAGGCAAATAGAAGAGATGACGGTTTTGATTTTGTAAAAAGTCCAGAAGTGAACTGAGACTTCATTACTTTTCATTTAAATAAAATTTTCATATCTTTTGTTTTGTATATCACAAGAATTTCTCTTGATATTTTTCTCTCTACGCTTTCCAAGCACCATCCCATAGAAGAGGGCATTTAAAAAAAAAAGAAACGAAAAATCCTCTGAACCAAACAATACATTGAACATGGCTGAAAATATGTGCAATGTTCCACACCCGTGGACTTCCCCACTCTGCAGAGGATGGAGGTGTGTCTTTTTGTATTTCTTCTTTTGAGACATATGGGTTCTTTGTAATTTGGAACTTTCACTTTTTTTTCAGTCAACATGCATTTGTTAAATGCTTAGTATGCGATAAAACTGTGCTGATGATGAGAAAGGCCAAAATAGGCAGTTAGTAATCAACCAATCAATCAATAAACATTTATTAAGCAACTTCTATGTGTTAGGTACTGTGCTAAGCAAAACTGGAATGAAGGAGAGAGCTGTAGGCTAGATAGATAGATTTGGAAATCATCTGCATAGAGATAATTAAATGGCCCAAGTAGCAAGATCACTAAACCAAAGGGTATGAATAAATCAGCAATTTTTGTCTTATTCTAAATTATTTTCTAAAACAATTGAACCAGCAAAGTTTCACCAGCAGTGAATTATTGTTCTCATCTTCCAACAGTTAAGGAAACAATGAGTGTGGTGGTTTTATTTCCTTTTATATGACTGCAAACATCGAATACATGCTTTCTTGGCTCTGTTTACTTTAATCAGCATCAATCACGACCCTTCCTTAATATGGTAAATAGTGTCTATCCAACATCTAGTTAGCATTTTATGTATAAGGATGGTGATGGTAGTGATGGGTCAATTAAGTAAATCAATCAACTCACATCATGTAGCCCTTATACCTTCATCAGGTGAGAATACCTCCACTGAGACAATTAAGCAACCAGAGGTTTCCTAACTCCACCAAGTCCTTCCATTGTGCCCTCCAAAAAGGCTGGTCGATAGGCCACAAATTTCCCTTGATCTTAAATCTATTCTTCTCCCACCCCTCTCCATCTACTAGCTCTTACTGAAATCTGATTTCCCCCTGACGTCACAACCTCCTGCACCTTCACTCATTCTCTTCAGTTCGCTGCTTGATGTAGGGAAGTTGGAATAATCCTTGCTCCCCATTGCCACTTCTAGGTAATTCCCTTTCCTCTACCATTCAGTAACCTCTCTCCCTTTGAGGCTCATGCTATTCATATATATATATATATATATGTGTGTGTGTGTATGCATATATGTATACATATATATATACATATATATATGTGTGTGTGTGTATGCATATATGTATACATATATATATACATATATATATATATATATATGCCCAATATAAATCCCAATATCTGTTGTCTACAGATTCCCTTCATTCTTGTTGTCACTCTTCATTCCACAATGAGTTTGATATCTTGCTCACAATTTTTCACTCCTATCCAACTCCTGATCTCATACTAGGAGATTTTAGTATACGTGTTGATTCTTGCTCAAATACCCCAACAACTCAGTTCCTCAGCCTACTCACTTCACACAAGGTATTTCTACATGCTACCTCAGCCACAAAGATGGTCATACCCTTGATTTTGCCATCACCTACAAGTGTACCACCTCCACACTTAAGAATTCTGAAATGTTCTTAACTGACCATAATCCATTACCCTTTCATATTTCCCTCTGCCTTCCCTTAAAAAAAAAAAAACCCTCTCTCCATCCACCTCATGACCTCTAATCCCTTGACCCCTCAATTCTCTCCCAGGGAATCTCTCTTCACTAGCAACTCTCTCCTCTTCTTCCTATCTTGACCCATTGATTGAACCAAGTCAAGTCTATGCTATGGTCTTCTCTTGAATCTCTTGTTCTTTATCATATTGTTTATTATGGACAGCCAAGCCTCATCTTTGGATCACTACCACTATTCATTACCTTATCCCCTATACATGTGCTGCTGAACAAAGGTGGAGGAAAATCACACAACTGTTATGACTGGGTCCAATATAAATTTGTTACCCTGACCCCAACTGACCCCTTACTGCTGCTAAATAATCCTACTATTCTTATCAACTCACCATCACCTTCTTCACAATGGCTTGTCCAAATCTTTTCATCCCTTTTTCAAACCTCACATGGCTCCCTCTCCCCCAACTCTCTCAGATAAGAATATTGCTTCATAAATTATGGGAAAAATTAAGGCCATTCACTATGACTTGTTTTCTCCTCTTCCTCATCTATCACTCAAGTGCTTTCTGCCATTTTTTTCTTCACCACTGTCTCACATGAAGAAGTGGCCTTACTCCTTACCAAGGCTCTTTGTGACCCCATTTGGGTTTTCTTGGCAAAAATACTGGAGAGGTTTGCCATTTCTTTCTCATTTTACAGATAAGAAACTGAGACAAACAGAATTAAATAACTTGCCCATGGTCACATAGCTAGGGAGTATTTGAGGCCAGATTTGAACTCTGGAAGATGAGTCTTCCTGACTCCAGTCCTCGTACTCCATCCTGAGTCACCTAGCTGCCCCTTACCTTGGTAACTCCTCCACTTGTTCAAGTGATCCCATTCTATCCTGTCTCCTTGAACAGATCTGTCATTACCACTCTTTCACATATTTTCAATCTCTTTCTCTCTAATTGCTAATTTCCTATGGTGTATAAACATCCCCAAGTCTCCCTAACCTAAAAAAAAGGCCCATCTCATTTGATGCTTCCATCCTTGTGAACTATCATCCTGTAATTCTTCTGTCCATTTGCTAAGCTCTTTACAAAGGCTGTCTACAATAGGTGCCTCTGCTTTTTTCCTCTCTCTTCTAAAACCCTTATAATCTGGCTTCCAATCTTATCATTTCACTGAAACTGCTCTCTCCAAAATTTCTTAGGCTCTCTTAGTTGCCACATTCAATAATCTTTTCTTAATCCTCATTCTCTTTGACCTTTCTATAGCTTTGACACTGTTGATCACCCTATCCTCCTTGGTATTCTTTTCTTTCTAGGTTTGCAGAACATCATTCTCTCGTGGTTTTCCCTCACCCTACATGACTAATTGGTCTCTTTTGCAAGATCTTCCTCCGTATTTCTTGCCCTCTAACCAAAGATGTTCTTCAGGGTTTTGTCCTTGGCCTTTTTAACTTCTCCCTTTACACTACCTTTCTCATCAGTTCCTATGTATTTAATTACATCTCTATGCAGATGATTCTCAAATCTACCTTTTCTGCCCTAATCTTTTCTCCTGACCTCCAATCTCGCAGCTCAAACTGGACATTGAGTAGACATCTTAAATACCACATGTCCCAAATGAAACTCATTCTCTTTCCATCTGAACTCTCCTACCACCCCTTCCTTAATACTGTAGAGGACAAAAAGATCCTCCCAATCCCTCAGGCTCACAACCTAGGAGTCATCCTGGATTCTTTACTGTGTCTTCTCCTCCTCTTTTCACCTCCCATCCCCAACAAGCTATTACTAAGATCTGTTGATTTCATCTTTGCAAAATCTTTCAAATATGCTCCCTTCTCTCCCCCGACACTAGAAACATTCTGGTACAAAATCTCATCACCTCATACCTTGATGACTGCAATAGCCTGCTGGTGGATCTCTTCTGGCTCCAATCTAACCTCCATTCAGCCACTCAATGATTTCCCCATAATGCAGATCTAATCATGTCACCCCCTCCTTCTTAATGAACTCCAGTGGCTTCCAACAACCTCTAAGATCAATACAAAATATCACTTTGACATTCAAAGCCCTTCTGACTCTAGCCTCTTCCTACCTTTCCAGTCTTCTTATACCTTGTTTCCTTATAGGTGCTCTTCTGTCCTGTGACTCTAACCTCCTGGCAGTTCCACAAACAAGACACTCAATCTCTTAATTGCAGGTATTTTCTCTGGTTATACCCCATGTCTGGAGTACTTTCCATTATTTGTTCCAACTACTGACTGCTTTGACTTCCTTTAAGTCCTACTATAATCCTGCCTTTTATAGGAAACATTCCCCCAAATCTCTTAATTCCAGTACCTTCTCTCTGTTAATTATTTCCTATTTATTCCATGTGTAGTTTTATTTGCATGGTTTTTTTTTTTCATATTGTCTACCCTAGTAGAGTATAAGCTCCTAGAGGTAAGGAACTTGTTTTTTTTGCTTCTTTTTGTATCGTTATCATTTAGCACAATGGCTGGTATATAGTAGGCACTTAACAGATCTTTATTTATTGCTTGGATTAAGTCTGAATAAGACCTGGACATAGCCATGGAATAAATAAATCAGTTAAAGTCTTTATAGTAAGTGAAAAAAGTCAACTTACAAGTTCTTAAAAGTGATGGGATAAAGTAAACCAATAAGGAGCATATTAAGATGTTGAGTACACTCTGTGACATTCTTCTGGTTTTATTTTTTTAAATAATAATTCAATTAAAACCCAGGGAATTAAGTGTCTGATGACTTAGCCATGGAAGTCTCCACTGCCAAGTCACTAAACAGTAATCATTGGAGGAGGAAGGAGAAGAAAAGCCTCAGTTTTGACCTGGACCTCCTTCAGTAAATTATCCTGGAGTAGAGAAGGACTTTATAAACTTCAGAGCTTTTAGGACTTCCCACTGGAGTCCTAACTCTAGCAGCATCCCCAGAACAACTACTTCAGTGTAAGCATTGGGAGCCAAGGATAATAAAGATACAGTGAAAAAAGGCAGCTTTAAGACTCTATAAGATCATCATAAAAGAGACCCTGTACCTAAGGGGAGAAAATGACTTCAGGAAAACCCTTTGACAATATGGTCTCTATTCATAAGTATATTTTTATTGTCACACAATTTACTGAATGTTTTCAGTTTTGTTTTGGCACAAAAGCATTCTGAGTTTGTTATGTAGAATAAGCCATTTAGTCCTGCCTCCAGAAATATATTATTTATAATAGAAAGTTATTAGATAGTAGTTCCAAGGCAGCTGGATGGCTTAGTGGATAGACCTCTTGGCATGGAGTCAAGAAGACCTGAATTCAGATTTGACCTTAGATATCTACTAGCTGTGTGAACTTGGACAAGTCACTTAACCTCTGTTTATCTTAATCCAACCACCACTTCATTTTTTGAAGAAAACCCTATGGACAGTATGTTTCAGAGGTCATGAAGAGTTGGACAAGACTGAATGACTGAACCACAATAAATAGTAGGTTCTTCCAGTTGTCTCAGTTCAGAATAACTCTTTCATCCCTCCTCTGGGAGTATCTTGGGCTCATTGTGTATCAGCATTTTGGTTATACCTTCTCTCCCTCAATTGAATTTATCTTGTAAGAAATCCATCTGAAGGCACTTCTCTTACAGCTTGTCTTTTTAAAAAGGTGCTCTAGGCTTAAGAAATAGCTAGATATGGTTCTGATTATAGGATATATAAAAATAACTTAATTTTGACACCATCACTTTTATCACCATCTTAGACTTTAGGTCCCATTATAAAGCAGCTTCTGATGTGGGATATAGAAATTACTTTTCCAGAACATTTTTATGCTAGCTTAAATGAAAAAAAAATCTGTTGTTAATAAATAAATGTTTTTGAGACTGTAGAGTGGGGGTGGGGAACATGCAGCCTGGAGGCCACAGGTTCCCCACCCCTGCTATAGAGTAAGAGCAAAGTAATGTTACTGCTATCAGTTCCACAAGAAAATCCTTCTTACCAGTTTATTGCTCCCATCTCACAAGTGAAAATAACCAAGTGGGTGCTTCAGCATAGTCCGTTTCCACAAATAACACATAAGGGCATTGGTGTTTTGGGACTCCAGCCTCTAACACACAGGTTCATTCCTGATTAGGTCAAACAGGAAGGACAAGAAGACAGCTTTGGAGGGGTTAACAATCTTGCTTTATCCTAGTCAAGTCTTCTCAATGGGACACCAATGGGAACACCAACTTCTACAGCATTTCATAATCAGCCTTCTTGCAGGGCTGGAGGAGAAGGAAGGGCAACTACCCTTACATCTTGATGGGGTCAATTGAGACAGGCACAACTGGTCTCCTAAATCCCCTCAAGCCTCAACTGGGGTCAGTTGAGGCAGGTACATGGGTTCTTCTATGCATTAACCAAATCTCAAATGATTTCCCCCATGGAATCCCCTATGGATTCCATATTCTCTGACCAGTTCCCACTTGCTTTATAGGGCAACAGACAAAGAAGGTATCTTGCCAACTGTAGCCTCACAGGTTAACTTTATCAATATTGTCATTCTGTATAAGTGTATTAAATATCACATTATGTCACCCCTTATTCTCACTGCATAGTCTCAGTAGGACTGCCTATCATTTTGATTCTAGGAATTACTCTCTAAGATCCTTAGGGCTATTCTGGGTGTTATTATCTGACACTTGGAAACTAAACATTGCCAAGGCCATGGATCCTGAGAAACTAAACTCTATAAAGGATAACAAAATCCTCCTTACTTAAAGCACTATTTGGCAAAGAGACATACCTTGACTCAGGGATTATTCTTCAGAACTGTAGGAATTTCATACTTCTTGGGGTAAGAAGGGGAGGAAAGGCTGGAGAGGATGAAACAAGAACAATAACCAACTAACCAAACAAAAATTCTCCAAAAATTGATTATGTAATAGGTATTATGTAAAAGAGTATATCACTCATGCACACAGGCATTATTTATGCATACCTCTACAACAATCCTGGAAAATCACAACATACTTGCATTATTTCAGTGATGGGTGTTCACCCATTTTAGATCCATTTCTATGTGCTGTTTGGGGCTGTATTTTAATATTTACAATAACAGCTTTTATTGAATTTCAAAGAACATTGGTAAGTTTTACACAAATGGACAGGAAACCCTGCTCATTTCATCCCAGATAG
The DNA here is from genome assembly GCA_011680675.1 of Gymnobelideus leadbeateri. Lineage (NCBI taxonomy): Eukaryota > Metazoa > Chordata > Mammalia > Diprotodontia > Petauridae > Gymnobelideus > Gymnobelideus leadbeateri. The sequence continues at coordinate 392,146 of WOXC01004897.1, read as the reverse complement.
GTTAAAATATGGAGAAAATCTGGATTTGCTATTGTAATACAGTTTCCCCAGAAGGGAAACTATTTACAGGAAAATGGAGGGCTAAATCAAGGGGTTGTCAAGGCCATAAAAGTGAAATTGACATGAAGCAGATATCAGGTTGGGGGGAAAAAAGTTGTTATTGAGCTCTGGAGAAAAGTTTAAGAGGAAGAATGCTGTAGGCCTCATGGATTCCTAGGGAAAAGAGTGAGTTCAAACTATTTTGACTCATTTTTGTCTGAAAGATATTTACACTCTTATATTTACACACATATTCTACATGCAAAATATTGAGAGCCATTTCTCTGACACCAGGAGTATTATGTAAATACAGTTAACAGGTATTTGATCCCTATGTATAACTAGTAACATTTAGCCTGCTCTATGAACGCATTGCCATTTTTTATTTACAAGTGCTTAGGTAGTATCCTGGTAGTGTTGTTTTTAAATTTGGAGGTGATAAAAAAAATGAAAGACTACTTTGTTGGGGGAGGGTAGAGAGGAAGGGAATGCTATATATCTAGAGCTGTCTGTCTTTTCATGTATCCTGCCATGTAGCATATTATTTATGTTTATAACTGTACCCTGTGTTATTGTAATTAGAGAAGTGATCATAATTGAGTGCTTCTTCCATGTAGTGAGAATTAACTCTGGAGAAGCATGAACCAATGATTAAAAATTCCAATACTTCTTTTCCAGAAAGGGAGGGGAGGGGAAAGGGTATGTGGGAGGTTGAGAACTACTTAAATGTTTTATAAGACTTAAAAACAAATAAGATTGCAACATAAGCCCCACATTCCAACAAAAGCATGAATAACAATTAAAAAGTCACAATATAAATCAATTTTTGAATTGACTGTTCTGATTTCAATAAGATTCCAATAATCATAAACACATAGCATTTATGCAGTTTTTCAAGTAGAATGAATCCGTTGAGTATAAATCTCTTCCTGATAATAATGAGTCTTAAAAGACTGGACTGGTTGTTGGGTATTTGAGCTATCATGTCACTTGGGTGCAGCAACATTTGAAATCAGCTTCCAAGCCACACATCTTGAGCTGATATGCTAGCAGCAACCTATTGCATCATAGTCTCAGGAAAATAGAAGGGAAAGCAATGAAACAAATACCTGACAAAAGCCCTCTCCTGGGATTAATTTCCTGCTCATTTTCAGCTGGCCCAGGAACTCAGGTGCAAACTAATGCCCATTAGAACATAAGTTAGCTGTACTTTGGTAGTGTCTACACCTTCAGGGAATACAAGGAAGAGGGAGAAAAGCCAATGATTGGCTGTACTCTTCTCTACGTTTCTTTTCTGGAAATTTTTGTCGGATGGAAAAAAGGCCTCAAAGATCCAACAAATCCCTGTGATTACTACCCTGGGGAGTTGAGAATAATGATAGAATTGACCTTAAGCAGCTTAAATATGCTTTGAGAATGGGTTCATAGGAACTGGAGGGGGATATTATAACACACTTTCTATAGTGATAAAATATATCTAAGGGAGCAGATGTTCAGATTGCCCACATAAGTGCTATCCACATTAAGACACCCACAAAAGAGATACAAGGGACCTGTTTCTGGGAGAAGATATCCTTCCTTAGCCTACCACATCAGTCTCAGTATACTATTGCTATTGGCTTTAGATTTGCCTCATAGAAACACAATCACTTTTTCTTTCTGGTGGGGCAGAAGTAAAGGATTCATTCACAAACAGCATGGGCATTCAGTAAGATGTACTAGAAAAGGCCCCCTTCCCCTTACCTTTCTCTTCCCCTTACCCCCCGTGGCACCCAAGCAACATATTTGAGGTTTTGGTTTTGTTTCATTTGTGCTTTTCATTTCTAGGTGCAGTTAATAAAGTCTTAGTCTTGGGAGTTTCACTATGAGAACCTTGGAAGCCAGGATTCTAGGTTGGATATTGCAAATAGCCAAGGAGGAAAGGGATGAGAAATCCTCCTGTGCAAGCCCAGGTGAGCTTTGGACTTGGAAAGTGATGGGATTATTACTCCATATGAATTGAGCTAAACTGTAAACGTTTTCTGCCTCTCTTCCCCAGAATCTAAGGTGATGTAAGGAGGGATTATGCCCCCTCTCCCTCTTGGTGTTGGAATATGGGTCAATTGTATATTTGTTCTTGTTATATATGTATATTTGAAGTAAATAGCTGTAGAAGCCAAGATGGCAGTGTAGAAACAGGAAGACTCCCTGTACTCCCCCCATAACCACCTCAAATACTGATAACAAAATGACTCTAAACAAACTGTAGGGCTACAGAACCCACAAAGAGACAGAGAAACAAACCTCCTGCTGAAGATGGCCTGGCAGACCAGCAGGAAGGGTCGATTGTAACTCACTAGGAGCAGAGCCCAGCCCTGTGTGAGGTTTTAGCCTCAGGGTGGCCACCTCCAGCCATGGCTAGAGGGATGTCCAGACAGTGGATCACTAGCAGCTGTGGTGGTTTCCAGAATTATCAACCTATAAATGCCAAAGACAAAGTGAGAAGGTGGGGGGCCAAAGAGGCCTGATCTAGGACTCAGATAATTACCCTAATAATAGTAGACTTTAATATTAAAGAGCTCTTTGAGATGTGAATTTTTTGTTAAGTTAGCTCCTGAGTTCTTTGTTATGGGTTACATTTAAAAGGAGGTCTTTTGAGTTCTGAGACCAATAGGTTCTTCCTCAAGACTGTAATTATTTTTAGATGATTGGCTTCTATGCAAATGCCCTGGATGATTGCTGTTTTGACTTAGGCCATGAAGCCAGTTCTCCAAAGAATCCTTTTTAATTCGACTGCATATGAAAGGACTTAACTGACTCTTCCTAAGTCTCTCTTGTACCTAGAGAACAAAGCCTTATCAAATTAGCTATTCTGTGCTACTTCCAGGAAACAACAGACTAAGGTAATGATTAGAAAACTTGAGTCTTTTTTGTCTCATTGTTCTATAAAAACCTTGTCCTAAGAATCAATAAATGGTGTTCAGGGTTCTTCTTTGAATGACCCACATGGCCTGGTCATTTCTTATTCATGTCTCAGAATCATGCCAAGTTCTAGACACTGAGCAGCCCACAATAAATGGCTCCCACTTGGGACACTTAAGGAAGGTCCACAATGGAGATGGCCCTTACAAGCAGAAGGAGCTCCAAAATCACAAGTCACAGGGTAAGAGAACTTTTTTCAATCAATTCTTAGTCATTCTATTCCACCAGGCTAATGTAGGGATTTTTAAGCTTTCTATCACCAGGGGTCAAATGCATAGGGTACAGTTCAAAGATCAGGAACAATATTTTCAAGTATTAAAGAAAGTTTGGATAGGGTTTGTTACTATGAAGGAACAGTTAGAGGAATTTTAATTAGTGTGTTTGGAACTTTGGACCCCTGGGTTTCCAAATGGTGGTGTAATAGAATGAGAAACAGAAAACTGAGAAACTAGGAAAAGAAGGAACCCAGTATTTCCCAATTTCTGTCTTTTTTTCCTATGGAATATATTAAATATATGTTTTACATCAGGTATGAAAGTGCCAAAGGTAGCACAAAAATTAGGTGTAATGCAGCTGTCTTTACACAGTATTATAGCAAGTCAAAAAAGTATATTAAAAAAATCAGGATACAAATTAGAAAAAAAATAAGTGACTTGCATGAAAAATGTGAACAGAAATTTTAAGGTTTAAGGGTCTCCTTTCCTCCAATCCAACTCTGGCCAAATTTGATTATGGGAAAGGCTGTTAAAATAATATTAATAAAAATAATAAAATGTAAAAAGGGAAATTTTCTCCTCAGATTAAAGAGGCAGACTTACAAACATTTAATCATTCTCCTGCCTCATCTAAAAGAGGAAAGTGTTGTGTATCAGGATGCAACCAAAGGTTAATTTCATTTGGCAATAGTGCAAAATTAGAACATATAAAGATATGGAAAAGTTCAGTAGTAAAGGGTTTTAACTCTAGCTATGTACAGGATGGAGAATGGCGCCACTGGATATTGTTCAGCTTCTCCACACTATAACAGGATGTTAAAAGCCTTTTGCTTTCTTTTTTTTTTAAAGCAATTGGGGTTAAGTAACTTGCTCAAGGTTACACGGCTAGTCATTATTTATGTGTGAGTGCTCATTTTCTGAGGCCGGATTTGATCTCGGGTCATCCCAACTCTGAGGCCTGCACTCTTACTCACTGAGCCACCTAGCCGCCCCTTTAGGGCAATTGGGGTTAAGTAACTTGCCCAAGGTCACATGGCTAGGTTTTTGTTTGTGTGGATTAAGTGTCGAAGGTGGGCTCCGAACTCAGGTCCTTCTGACTCCAGGGCCTGCGCTCTATTCACTGTGCCACCTAGCCGCCCCGAGCCTTTTGCTTTCTAAAAAAAAAAATTTAGGAATCACTGAAGTTCACAATACAGGTTAAATTAGTTGAAAACATTTTTTAAAGTCTCTCATCACTAAAAGAGAGAGTGCTGAAGGATTTTAAATCACCCTTCCCAATCTAGATAAAGGAAAGCCATGTAACAAATTACATCTAGGGCTCTACAAACAAGAGCCCTGGGGCAGAACATGCTGCCCGCACGGTCCTGAAAAGAGGAGAAAAAAACCTCTGCAACTCTGAAAAGAGGAGTAAAAAGCCTAAATTCTCTATCAATAAATTTTGCATGTGATGATTTGAAAATTCAGCTAACACCATAATGTCATTGGGTTATTGTGGTCTTCCTGAGTTGTGGTACAATTTTATTATGTGGTAAAGATTAGATAATCATTGTTAGCCAGAAATAGTGTTAGATAAAAGAAAATTTTTATCTGATTTTTGTTGAAACTAAAAAGATAGTTGAAAGAAATTTGTGTAGAAACAGTCATGTTACGATTTATCAATTCTGTTAAAACCTGTCTCATTATGTTTATATCTGCCATGTAGAAAACCAGGCAGTTACAAATTTACCTGTAGTTACAAAAGGAAGTTTGTCCCTCTCCCCTCGAGTCTAGAGGGTACCTCAATAAAATTGTATTCACTTCTTTTATCCTATATCAGATTAGGAAAAGTGAGTCCACCTGTCCCCCCACACTTGCAAAACTCACCTTCCCCCACTGGGCAAAGGAAAGAGGGGGAAGAGACTTCACCTAACATGAGGGCCTGGCTGTTAAAAGTTCTGAGCCCTGCTACTGATAAGAAAACCAATAGTTGTCTGTACTAGATAAGACAATCCATCCTTTTTGTAAATGATTTTATATGATCTAGGGATACAACTGAGTTCTTCTGAAGTTTAATGTTAATGTTTTTTGCTACAACTAAAATAATTTGGCTATCACTTATGGAATTTGTAAAATTGACCATTTTAGTGTCTCAGTGTTAAAACCTAGAATTGTTCATTGATTACTGTATGTGAAAAGAGGAAACTAGGTAAAAACTTCATTACATTCCCCCTGCATTTATGAAATTTAGCAAAACAGGAGCATCACTTTCAGTCCCTGGTCTATGTCAATTCTTATTTTTTAATGTCAAGACCCCTGGAAACTATTGCTATAGGAAAAATCACCAGACTAGATTAGGAACTTGTTTTAGTAATGCAGTTCTTTTTTTTATTATTATTATTTTTTAAAACAATTGGGGTTAAGTAACTTGCTCAATGTTACAGGGCTAGTTATTTATGTGTGGGTGCTAAGTACTGAGGCTGGAACCAATCCTGGGTCCATCTGACTCTGGGGCTGGTGCTCTTAAGCGCTGTGCCACATAGCCGCCCCAGTAATGCAGTTCTTAAATAATGAACCTAACTTGCTAAAAAAAAGTTGCAAAAGATTAATAAGGATTGGCTATTATAGCAGGATGTTTAAATTTGAGAAAGAAAAATGTTAAATAATATCCCTTATGTATTAAAAGACCTAGTAGAACTTTTATTGTTTATTACAGCTACATGAGAATAAAATTAACTGTAATTAGCTCTAAGCAGTGATTGGTAAAAAAATTGCTGTTTAAGATAAAAAGCATTTAAGACCATATTCACATATTTCTACTTTTTTCTCCTTAGACCTGATTCTTATGATCAGACGAAGTAATCAGTAAAGGATATGAACTCTTTTTATGTAAGCTTATTGGAAAATTTAATATTATTTTTTACTTAAGATTAGAAAATGTACAGAAATTTATACAAACAACTTAAAAATCATTTGAAGATATTCCCATTGACTAAAGGAATTTTGGAACTAATGACTTTTTAAAAATATGGTCATCAGCTTTTAATTGTTTGAGATTCAATTTATACATACATATATATATATATATTTTTTTTTTCTTCTCTCCTTTGGCTAACACACTTTATGTACCTAAATTAGTTTTATTAAGTAATAAGTCAGGAAAATAGAGAATGCTCACTGACTTCTGATAATCATTTATTATAATAATCAAACCTCCCTATCTTGGCTAAAATCTTTATCAAACAGGCTTCTCTGCCTCATTTTACAAAAAAAGCTCTTTCTGTGTCAGCCACTCCAGAGCCCAAATAAGGCTGTGAGTAGGATTTAAAACAGGCTGCCAGAGATCATAATTTCCAAACAGACCTAGCTTTGTCTCTGAGAATACCTCTCCTTATGTTAACAAAGCCTACTTTATGGCCCTTAAGGATGAAACTCTCAACTCAAGGTACTAACTTGAGTAATGGGACTTTTTCTTATCTTGTGATTTTCTGGGCATATACCATGTTGTGGATTGTTAATGATAAAGAAAACACAGATATTGTGGATCATAATTTCAGTCGACAAATTGTCATCGTTCTTGTTTTATTGTATTTACCATTTATCCAATTAGGAAAATTCTTTCCTCATACAATGATTAAACCATTATGGGGAGCATGAATTTGTGTAACTCAGCCACCCCTAATTGGGATGGTCTTAGAATGTACTTAAGCTCTCTCATTCTTTTGTTTGTCAGTCAGGACTCTAGTCCTGTACTTCAGGTACAAGTAGTAAAGCTAGCAATAAATATGTCAAAGCCACTCAGGTTATCTTATATTAATATGGGTTAGTCATAAAATTTAGTTATAACCCCCATACAATTATTTAGGACATAAAATGAGAGATAAAATTATAGAGCCTCAAAAAATAAAAATTGGAAGAGATAATTTGAAAACTTTAAATGACTTTCAAAAACTACTTGAAGACATCAGCTGAGTCAGACCTTATTTAAAGATTGGTACACATCAGCTCACTCATTTAATACCCTAAGGGGAGCCCCAAACCTCCATTCTCCTTGAACCTTAACAAAATAAGCAGAAAGAATAACTTAAAATTATTGAAAAAACAATTTAGCAGTGACAAGTCTATTGGATAGATAGTAATATCCCTATGGAAATAAGTGTACTGAGGACACCTTTAAATTCCCTTTGGGGCCATACATAGGCAACAAAATATCTTGAGTGTATTTATCTTCCTCATCAAAGCCAAAAAACCATTGTTAACCTACCCTTTGACAACCACTTCTGAGTCCCTTCTCATACATATTCAGTAACCTTATGTTAAAGCCCAAATTGAAATGCTAATTAAGGCAGACCCTTCCTGGCTGATCCTATTGACTGTGTATCAAGGAACTAGGGATAATACAATTTCAAATTTCAATCAACAATAAGTCATTTCCAAAATAACATCTTTTTATCCTCTCTTACAAGAGGATAAGGCTTTTTACTGAGGCCTAAAATAAACAGATAACAGAAAACAACAGAAGTTATTTCTACTCCTTCTCACTTACCCAAAAGAATGAAATGTTTATTATGTCTTTTTAAGGAACAGTTTCAACCTCTTAACGTTTTTATGGATAATAAATATTCTTTTTATACTGTAAGGAACATTGAGACAGATTTCAAAAAGTTATATCAATCATTTTTTTTCGCAATAAGTGGTTAGAGGTGGAGAAGATCCTTTTTTGATTTTTCATGTTTACTCTCATACATCTTTGCCTGAGCCCATTCAACAAGGCAATGATTTAGCTGATAAATCTCTGCATTCAAAATGCAAGGATGTTAATAAGTAATTTCACATTTACTCTAGAACTGGCCAAGCAAATAGTTAAATCATGCACAAAATGCCTTCTCTCACTTCCACCTCTATTAATCCTACAAGTTTAAAACCTAATTTGGCAAATGGATGTCACTTCTTTAAAAAAAATTACAATATATCCATGTGACAATGAACACTTTTTTCTCATACACTTTTATTTTGGTAACTTTGAAGGCTGGATAATCTTTGCTGTTTAAAGCTAAATAAGAATTGAGAATATCAACTACCAAATATTTACATTCATAAAAATTTGCACATATTTGGAGTGAGACAAATAATATCAAGCACACTTTAAATTTGTGATCTAAACAATTGGAACATGAAAGTTGAGTTTTCTAATTTTTTGAGTCATATGTCAGCCTTATAGTTTTTTTTAGGTTGAAGATTAACAATTTATCATAACTATGATTTACACACCTATTTAAGGTGAATGAGAAATGGAAAAGAAAACTTTTAGTATATTACTAGAAGCCTCTAATCTAATTTTTATTGTTGCCATTTCTTTAAGACATGACTTTTTAGAATAATATTTTCCCCTAATATAAGATACTACATAATCATGTATTTAAATAATGGAGAGTCCTCTCCCTGTAACATCCCTCAGAAATGAAAAAGCAACAGTCAATGACTATATTTCCATTCAAAAAATTTAAAACCTAAAAACATTTTCATCATTTTCTGTAACTGTGGAACCTCCCACTCATTTAACTTAATAATAAGGCTACATTATTTGGACAGAGCAAAATTATTGTCCTTCAATTTTGTATGATTACACCTATAGGTACACTTCTATAAGGAGAAGCATTGTTTTTGCACTACATTTCCATTGTTCTTCAATTCTTAGGTACTCCTAAAGAAACAAAAAATGATAATGCCCCTGCCTACCCTGGCAAATCATTTCTATCTTTCTGTGAAACCTATTTACAAAAATACAAAAGAGGATTTGGATTTGGACCTATATATCACAAGGGCAATTAGCTACTGCCTTATATACCCTAAAAATCTTTAAGCATCATTAAAAATGGGTATATAACAGCAGAATAACAATTTAAAAAGTACATATTCCAAAATAAAGTAGTAGAAAAGACCTGCCTCTTGATTATGTAGAGGTGAGGTTGTGCTTATATGTTTTTTAGACACTGATGAATGACCATTGAAGATGCCAACACAGAAAGTCCAGGCATGTTCCACCAGATGCAGAAACAGAGAAGAGGATTAGAGGATCCCTCACAAGGACAATCCAAGAGGAAATGGCTTGGTGTCCCATCTTTTCACAGAATGATAGAGCCTTCCAATGGAACATTACACAATGACAGACTTCAGAGGAGCCTGCACTTCAAGAAATATCTGATTTTCTAATAAGAACTAACTTTTGGACTTTTTAAATCACAGGACTAACTGCCTTCCTCTTAATGTCAGCAACTCTGTCTTCTATTTTAAGTGGGATACAACTGCTCCATTTGTGAATGAGTGCCCAAGACCAGACTTCTTCTCCAATGTAATTGTGGATACACTTATCTATGTATGAACTTTTAATTGCATTGATTTTACTTTTGCTCAATGAATATCTAGTAGAGATCTTGTTGAATGATCTTTGTTTTGCTTTTTTCTAACTAATTTCACTTATGCTTGGTATCAGACATCAAAGATATATGCATTACATCAAATTTCTGATGTCTTAAAAAAGGGGGGGAAGGTTTATCAGATTTCTTGTTACTAAATTCACTGTCCTAATATTGTTAATGGTTCCAACTGCTGTGTTTGCAATCTAAACTGCACAATAGGTTAATGAATTATCAAAAAATGTTTCTGCAGCCTTTAAGATACAACATGATATAGATAAGGATCTATTGTATAAGATCAATTTATTACAATAATCAGCATTATGCTTAGGTATGAGTTAAAAGCATTAAAAACTCAACTGGTACTCAGATGTGATTATAAATACACATATATTTGTGTTACCACTAGCTTATATAGTTCCTCTCATCCCAATACCACATGGGACAGGATCAGAGCGAGCTTGTTGGGTGGGTGGCATAATTTCAATATCACCTTGGAAATAAGAAGCTTTCAATCAAATTATTAAGATATTGAACATAGTGAGATCCCTAGGATTGACCCAGTAGGAGTTACAAAAACAATTATTGACACATTGAAAACAAATCTCTATGCATCTACTTCCTATAATAATCATAATAGTCTGTTATATATTTGGACCTTGCATTATACACATAATGACTTGTGATATTAAAACTTTAGGCATGGAATTACATGCCTTTAAACTTCTCCTTAAGAAGGGGGGGAATTATGTGGGGAGCCAAAGAGTCCTGATCCAGGACTTTAATATTAAAGAGCTCTTTGAGATGTGACTTTTTTGTTAAGTTAGCTCCTGAGTTCTTTGTTATGGGTTACACATAAAAGGATGTTTGAGTTTGGAGACCAATAGACACTTCCTCAGGACTTTAGTTATTTTTAGATGATTGGCTCTTATGCAAATGCCCTTGATGATTGCTGCTTTGGCTTAGGCCTTGAAGCCAGTTCTCCAGAGCATCCTTTTTAATGTTACTGCATATTAAAGGAGTTAACTGACTCTCCCTAAGACTCTCTAGCACCTAGAGAACAAAGACTTATCAAATTAGCTATACTGTGCTACTTCCAGGACGCAACAGACAAAGGTAATGATTAGAAAATTTGAGTCTTTTTTTGTCTCATCGCTCTATAAAAACCTTGTCCTAAGAATCAATAAATAGAGTTCATGGTTCTTCCTTGAATCACCCACATAGACTGGTCATTTCTTATTCATGTCTCTGAATCATGCTAAGTGCTGGACACTGAGCAGCCCATAACATGAGATGTCAGTGGACTTTGGGAACAGGGGGTTCAGGAGTGTGGTCTGGCCTCTGCCCCCAGGGGGAGAAGTGGCTGAGGTGCAGTGGCCACTGCCTCATGGCTGCTTCAGAACTCCTGGCCTGCAGATTGTAGGGGGACCAAGCAACCAGTCTGAGGGGTAATCTCTTGCTTTAACCTGCTTGGATTTGGATTGCTGTCTAGGGTGGAGGTCTTGGGGTGCATGACCAGTGTTCCAGAGCCAGTAGAGGCTTCTGAGAGGGCACCCAACTAATAAACCCCAGCAATTTGGGACAAAGCTCTCCTCTCAGGAGGCAGAGTTCTACTGAGGCAAAAAGGTCAAACGGCAAATAATTGAGTGGCAACATGAACAAGCAAAGGAAGCAAAGCAAGCACAGCAATCTGACTTTGGACTCCTTTTTGGGGGGCAAAAAGGATCAAAGCATGGAACAGGAGGAAGACAATGAAGTCAGAACGCCTGCACCACAAGCTTCCAAGAAAAATATGAACTGGTTACCAGCCATAGAGGAGCTTAAGAAGGACTTTGAAAACCAAATAAAAGAAGTGGAGGAAAAACTGGGAAGAGAAATGAGAATGATGCGAGAAAATCATGAAAAGAGAGTCAACAACCTGACTAAAGAAAATAACACCTTAAAAAACAGACTAAGTCAAATGGCAAAAGAGGCTCAAAAAGCCAATGAGGAGAAGAATGCCTTAAAAAGCTGAATTTGCCAAATGGAAAAAGAATCTCAAAAGCTTACTGAAGACAATAATTCCTTCAGAGTTAGATTGTACCAAATGGAAGCTAGTGACTTTGTGAGAAATCAAGATACCATTAAACAGATCCAAACAAATGAAAAAATAGAAGGCAATGTGAAATAGCTCATTGGTAAAACCACTAACCAATGGAAATAGATCCAGGAGAGATCATTTAAAAATTATTGGGCTACCTGAAAGCCATGATAAAAAAAAAAGAACCTAGAAATCATCTTTCAAGAAATTCTCAAGGAAAATTGCTCTGATATTTTAGAATCAGAGGGCAAAATAGAGGTTGAAAGAATCCACTGATCACCTCTTGACAAAGATTCCAAAAAGAAAATTCCTAGGAATATTATAGCCAGATTCTGGAGTTCCTAGATCAAGGAGAAAATAATACAAGCAGCCAAGAAGAAACAATTTGAATATTGTGGAAACACAATCAGGATAACACAGGATCTGGCAGCTTCTACATTGATGAATCAAAGGACTTGGGATATGATATTCCAGAGGTCAAAAGAGCTGGGATTAAAACCAAGAATCACCTACCCAGAAAATCTGAGTATCATGTTTCAGGGGAAAATATGGTCATTCAATGAAATGGAGGATTTTCAAGCATTCTTGATGAAAAGACCAGAGTTGAATAGGAAATTTGACATTCAAATACAAGAAGCAAGAGAAGCATGAGAAGGTAAACAGGGAAAAGAAATCATAAGGAACTTATCAAAGTTGAACTATTTATATTCCTACAGGGAAAAATGATAATTGAAGTAAATAGTCTTCTGTAAAAAAAATTATTCTGACAGGTAAATATAAATAGGGTACTTAGACCTGATGGAATCCTAATAAAGCTGCCCCAGCCCCAATATTCTAACTTCATTATAGACCTGCCCTGATTGAACAGCAGGCCCATTGTACCTGCCTTCCTACCCACCCCCCACCCCCTTATCCTAACCTCTTTGTATGAGCCTCACTGCTTACTGGAACAAAAGGTGTATCCCTGAACTCTTAGTTCCCACAGAAACAGTAGATGTGTCCATGTGATGGGAACCTAGCTATTGCCTCTACCCAGTCACTTCCCCCAGACCCATTCCCACAGAAACAGGTGTGTTCTTGTATTCAATCACAATCACGTGATCCATCTAGCCCAAGACAGGACCACAATACCTAACTATCTGTTTTAACCAGACAGGATCACAATAGCTAGCCAGTTGGAGGGCAGAATGGCCAGAATGTTTAACCACCGAACAATAGATGGGACCCCTCCTCTATTACCTAATCCCTTAACAAACTCCTCCTGCCTTAATATTAATGATATTCCTCTATGCTATGTAAATTTCTGTTATGTAATTGCATCTTTACCCTATAAAAATCCATCTTGATTTCTCTAAAGTTGCTGGTTCCTCTTGGAACTTAGACCACTTCATGAAAGGCATCAATCTCAACAAATGCCTATACTTGGATTAGAGGTGGTCTGACTGAATTCTTTGAGATGGTTCCACCGCAGCATATAATGAAACCACAACAGCTTTTTGGTGCCCCTGGGTTTAAATTGCATCCGACCCGCTACAACTGGAGGAAAGTAATAGATGGGGGCTTAAGCTGGTTTCAAAGATGAGAGGACCTGCTCTCCAAACCCTGGGGAATGTTAATTTGAGAGCACCCTGCTCCCCAAATCTTGAGAACCCTGGGGCAGGGGTGGAATGTAACACTTGGTTTTACGGGGGTGGATGCTAAAGTAGTCATTCTTTACATATATAATTGATTCCACAAGCCAACTCTGTATTCCCTGGATCTTTTAGACCAAGAATGACTTTGAACTAACTGTTCCATTTGGTTGCAATGAACTTGAGTATTTTAGTTAGAAGAAATGAAAAAAAATATATATCCAAATTTATTTTAGGAGCACATGAAATCCACATAAGTTGAATTGATTTACTTCCCCAAACTTTAGTCCCCTTGAATTAGAAATGTTTTTAAATGCTCATATCCAAATCTATTCAACAAACATTTATTAAGTATATGCTATTTACAAACATAGGTACTAGGATTAAAAACAAACAACAGATAGGAAAATCATTCCTGTTCTGAAGGAGCTTTTGTTTGACTGGTGGGAAAGGGCTGGATGCACTTAACTTTCAGTAGAATAACATAACACACTGCAATCTGTATTTCACATGCCTTACACTCTAAGCCTTGAAATTAGGGGGGAAATTGCATCATCATAAAGATATGTTGCAACTTTCATCTAATCTGTACTTTCATTCCCAAGAAAATAATGGCAAACAATTCCCACGTGTTACTATACTATCACTGTACAGCTATTAACTTTTCACAAATATTTATCAGCAATGCATAACACTTATGTATTTGCCAAGTTATTAGGCAGTTCCCAAATCAATCATGTTTCAGTCAGCCTATAAATTACATGGTCTCATTTTGGATTTCTATGAAGAAAAATCAGAATTCCCATCATAGTAGTATGGAGTTAGCAAAATAATTTGAAAGAGTGGTATTAAATATTCATGTTTCAGAAGATAACTACCATCCAAAATCAGTACTGATTGAGGTATTGTTTCATATGCTAATGTGAGCCATTGAGGTACAAAAGTTTTGAAAGAAATCTCAAAACTTAGCTTGTTTGCCAAATCTTGCCTTTGGAAACAAGCCTTGATTTGAAAAAAGAAAGGGAGAAATGTAGAACCAAGAATGAATCTGACAAATAGGAAAGAAAGTGCAAATTTTGTTAATGCTCAATAAAACCAATCACCCTGCTATGTAAGGTTTGTCTAACCTTCCAGATCACATAGTTTAACAGAAGTTAAAGATATGGGAAGATCTGATCCAGGGCATTATCTTGGTTTTTCTTGGCAGATTGTATCACTTCAGCTTCAGTGTTGCTGCCATTTGTCAATCTATTGACTTCTTTGTGATTACCTAAACAACTTCCCACTGGTGGTTTCCTTGGACTACACAAATCTTATCCATCCCCTTTACTTTCCTAGTCTATAACCATGAGTGAGATCATGTACTAGAAGCTTCGCATATGTATATCCCCTCCCATCTGTAACTCAAGACCTTAATTCTTTCCTGTTCTAGCCTTTCCATTCAATATCAGATGAAGAAATGTCCTTTCTTTTTTTTTCCAAAGCTATTTTTTTACCTATTCTCTCAAACTTGTCTCTTCCCCCCTCATTCAGTATCTTGCTTTCAACAGTAAACTCCCCAATCATCTTCAATCACTCCTTCAAATTCTCATTTTCTTCCCCTCCCCCACAAATATATTCAGGTTTTATCTGCTTTAAAACAAACAAAAATGCTTATTGTTTTTGTCTTTGTCTGTCTAGCTAAAATCTAATATTTTCCCCTCCTTTCATTGCCAAATTCATTTAAGTTGCTCCAATTCCTATCCACCTGTTCTCTCTTCTACCCCAGTTTTTTAGTTCCTACTCTTAGCACTCTTTAAAAACTACCATTTCAATAGTCAGCTTTGCCTCCTTATGAACAAAAACAATGGCTTTGCCTTGGTACTCATCCTCCTTAACCTCTATCTTAAAAGCCAAAGCATGCAAACTCTTTAGTTTGTCAAGTAAGACCCTCCATGATCTGTCTCCAACCTAACTCTCTAGCTTCAAGGTTCCTCACTCACTGAGTGTTCTAGCTAAACTGTACTGTAAACTGATCCCCATTTGCACCTGCTGTTACCAGTCTTTGAGCCTTTCCTTCCTTGTGCTAGAATGTATTTTCTCTTCATATTTACTATTACAATACTCTTCCCTTAAAGTTCAGCTCCTATCCCACCTTCATGAATCCTTGCCTAATACCCCCAGGTAATACTTATTTCTCTTCTCAAATTCACATAAAGCACTCTGTTCTCCTTTGTCCCTATAACACTCTACCTATTATATTCACTCATGTGTAGGTCATAATACCTTTAGTAGGCAATACATTCCCTTGAAGGCAGGGGCTATATAAATTTTATCCCTAGCTCCTAGTGCAGTGTATTCCACATAATAGGTGTTTCATAGTAATAATAATTTGTATTCCTACTTTTGAATACTAGCTTTGCTACTCCCCATGTGACCTAAACCTAACCCAAATCACTGAAGCTTTCTAGACCTCTCTCTTTTTTTAATCTGTAAAACCTAGGGTATACATTATTGAACAATCTCTAAGGTTTATCTCTGACATGTTATGTAACATATTTAAGATAGCACAGGCAGTAACAACAGATTTGGCATTTAAACCCATTGCCTATGGCTCTAAATTGATTGTTTTTTACCATTATACCACAAGTTTTCCTGCATGCAGTCTCTTCTTCCAATTCATCCTCTATGTTGTTTTTGGATTAATCTATCCTTACCTACAGATCTGCTCAAAATTATTCAATAGCTTCTTAGTATCTACCTTATAAAATCCCAGTTTCTCATATAGACTTTTAAGGTCTTCTGCAGTTTGGTGTTATCCAGTCATTTATGCTTCATCATATCACTCCTCTCTATGATCTCTACACTACAGCAAACTGGAATATCTGCTCTCTCCAGTGAATGTTTTGCACTTTCCTACCTTCAAGTATTTGCTTCTGTTATATGTACAATTCCCTCTCTATTTCCACCTGTTGAAATCCCAAAGACCTACCTCAAATATCACTCTTGTCATTGCCACTTTTCCCAACATTTTCCATCACTTTCCACATTGAAAATCATCATTCCCACTATGAAGTTAGGTAAAAGTTGAGTTTTCTCTTATGTATGGGTACCGTTTTATCTATTTTAAAGTATCATATTATTCTCCTTGACATTCAACTCCATAAGAGTAATGATCCTCTAAAATTTATCTTTATAACTTCATCATCTAGTAAAGTGCTTTGAATATAGTGGGTGCTTAATAAATGCTTAATGTCCTGATTTCCCACTTTCTAGGTTTCTTACAATATGACTTCATCAGATCAAAATCAAAACAAACCACAAAGCAAAACTGTTTTCTGCTTCACCTTTACATCTAGACATATTTCATACATAGTTGTCAGATCATGAGTCTTCCTGTCTCTTGTACAAGGCCCTATGAGATTGGTATCAATCTCCCTCTGACTTTAGTACCCTCTCTCCCTTTCCTACTCCTCAAAAGTCTACTCATATTCTCAGGCTCCATTTAAGTCCCACTTCTTCCTGAAGATGACAACTTGAATATATATCTGCAAAGTCATAGTTCATCAATCCCCAGAGTGGTACATTATATTACACTACCTAACTATTCCTTGTTCACATATTTCTAGCCTATAAAAGATCCACATCAACAAAACACATTTTTGGATAAATTAATACTGTATTTTTTTTTCTTTTTGACATAAAAACAAAATAAAAAATTCTCAGAAAGTTACAAATGCTAATAAAATGATTATTACCAAAGCTAATAATTAATAGGAAATAACTAATGCTTTCCTTTCCTACCTTTCTCCCACCCTCCATAACTGAGTGGGTGGTGTGGTCATTTAATCTATGAACTGTGAAAATATAAATGGAAAATCCTGTGTTTAGAGCATTCTCCACATTTATGAGTGGTACTGAAATAACAAAACATTCATTTTATCCACATCAGAGGCAGTCACAAAAGAAAGGTCACTAGTTTTGCATCTGCAGTTCTATATTTGCACATGTTGCTAGGCAATGCTAGAAAATCATAGCCCTTAGCTGCAAGATTGCCTTTTCAGACATCCGTTATTAAAAGAAAATCAACAACTCTATGCGGTGATATTATTTTGCCCAGTCATTTTGGCAGTGTTATTAAACACTGACACCTATCTTAGTCAATAAACAATAAAATTGTTTATTTTCCACAATGTGCAAATTCAAATGATTTGCTGTTGCTATTCCACTTTGCATTTCTTATAGGTGGCCTTGAAGATTGGGGTCAAAACTCTTTGGTGCCCTGATATTTCCAGCACAGTGATTTGACAAGCAGTTTTTCTTTTAAAATCCACAGTGAAGGATTCGCTCTCTATTTGGCATCATTTGCTACTGATACTTTGATATGGCCCCTTTTTGCTCTGTTATACTACAAAATATTAAGGTTGGATTGGTGATATGAAGTTCTTTCCAAAACAAAGACCTTGAGATTCCATAATTCCCAAACACCTTTCTAACTATGCTTCTAAGTCTATGCTTCTCAGAATCTTATCTTTTCTTGATTAAGAATACTGGCATGTCTAAGGTAATGAGGATAATTGTAAATTGAGTCATCTCTAAGGCATAGTGTGCTAACTACTTTGTAGAAACCTTCTGGGATATAAAGAGCTTGTAGGGGGAAGGAGAAGGCTGACTTTTAAAGTTGGTATTAACCATGAGATTTCTTTAACCTATGCTAAAAGCAAACAAGAAAAACTCAGATTTCTTTAACAGTGATACACACACTTGTATATACATGTGCATACATGTGTGTATATATGTATATATACATGCATGTGTGTATATTTGCATATATAATACATATCTGCATATATAGAAATATATGTGTGTATATGCCTACATGTGTATGTGTGGCATATGCATATAGATACACTTGTATATACATATACATGTGTAACAATACATGGTATATACAGATACATGTATTAACCATGTGGCATATACATTTACATGTATAATAATACATGGGATATACAATACATGTATAATATATATTACATATACATGCATATATATGCATCTACCTACATATATCCATATAGATACATACACACATGTATATATGGAAAGAGAGATTCATCCATCCATTCTGGAGCCTCATCTATTGCCTTTCTAGATATTTCTCAAGTACACTTCCACTGCTTCCTGGTTACTTCTCCCTTTTAAAGTTAAATTACAATTTTGATCTGATTTTCTGTATGCAAATACTGGAGTCCGAGAAAGGATGCTTCATTGATGCTTTCAGAGCCTCAGTCATGGACTTGGAGCCCTATATTCCCTGAGGATAACTTTGGCCACTATAGCATATTTCAAATTGGGATTTGTAGAATATCAAATATTAAAACTTGCCTATGTGACAGACACTACGATAAGTTCTAAGACTATAACAAAAAACAAGCCCACTGTTCTCAAGGAGCTTGCATTCTAATGGGCAGACAACATGAATATACAGATATTTTAAAAGCTTTAGTGGCTTTTCAAGCTTTAATATTTTTAATAACTTAAAACTACACTAAGCCTAAACTTACTACACTAAGACTAAGAGTAAGTCTATTATTATGGACAAATGACTGACCTTAAATGCAGGAGGAGATGGTTCTAGTTGTACCTCTGACATATCCTGGCTATATGACCTTGGATAAGTCACTTAATAAATTAGTGCTGTAGAAAACTCTTTAAAAAGAGGATAAGTTGTAGAGATGGCTCTGGTCTATGTTGGTAAAGTGAATTTCCTCATTTTGGAGTTCACTATTCTAATGAAATAATAGCCTCCATCCCAAGAAACAATAGACATACAAAGTACGTGTTGGAGAAGGAACTAGTAACTGAGAAGAATAGAAAATACCTCTTGCCAGAAGGTGGCAGTTGATCTGAGTCTTAAAGGAAGACAGCGATTTTAAAAGATAGAGGTGAGAATAGTATGGCTTCCAGATATGAAAGGCAATCAATTCAAAGAAATAGAAATGAAAGATGAAGTCTTTTGTGCCATAAGAAGTAAGCTGTCGCCTATGCTGGAATATAGTTATAAAGGGGGTGGGGAGGCATAATATGTAAGAAGACAGAAAACATAGAAAAGGGCCAGATTTTAAGAGCTTTAAATGAAGAGCAGTTTATATTTGATCCTAGAAATAAAAGGGCACCAGGTGAGGTTCCTGAGTAGTCAGAACTCTAGGGAAATCATTTTGACAAGTATAGGGAGGATAATTTGGATTCAGAAGAGACTGAAGGCAGGGGCACTGATAAGAGGTTAACAGTCCTTGTGAAAAGGGAGAAAGGTCTGGTAGTGGTATGTGTAGGTTAGAAGAGAAGATATATAAGAGAGGATGAAGAGTTTGAAATGACAAAATTTGTCAACTGCTTGATTATGTAGTGTCAGAGAATAAGAAATCAAGACGTATTGAGAGTGAGAGCCTGAGTAAGAAGGTAGGTAGAAATTCAGAGGAGGGTTAGGTTTGGGGGGAAATTTTATTTAAATTTTGGAAACTTATTTTCAAAAGCTGAGATATCATTAAAATAAAGAGTTCCATATGTAGGACTGAAATTTAGGGGAGAGACTAGGGCTGGATATGCTGTTCTGGGAATCATCTGCATAGAGAAAATAAATGAATTCATTGGAACTGGTAAGGTTACAAAGTGAGAGAATATAGAGAAAAAGGCTCAGAATCGAGCTTTGGGATACTCCACAATTAGTAGATATGACTTTGGTACAGATTCAGCAAAGGAGACTGAGAATAAATAGTCAGGCAGGAAGGAGGAGAACCATAAGCAAAGAAAAATTCAGAGAGGGACAATTCAGAGAGGAGAGAACATTCCAGAAAAAGAAAATGGTCAATATTTTCAAATATTTTTGTGAGGATTGAGTAAAGGGTGAGGACTGAGTAAAGACCATTTGGTTTGGCAATTAAGGAATCATTGGCTGAGAGTAGTTTCTGTTAAACAATTTTAGAAGTCACTTTGTAGAGTGTGTTGAAAGGAGTAAGAGAAGAGGAGGAATAAAAGTAGCTGGTTTCTCATGGAGTTTGGCTAAGAGAATGAACATTTACAGAATTTCCTCAGAATCTTTCAAGGCTAGGTGAAATATAGGTGTGTTTAAAGGTATCAGGGAAAGAACTAGTATATAAGGAGAGCTTGAATGTTTGTGTGTGTGTGTGTGTGTGTGTGTGTGTGTGTGTGTGATGGTATGGATAATCTGCCAGATAAGATGGGAGGATAATATATGTACAGTGCTTGGCCTTGGCAAAAGAGGGGCCATCTAATCATTAGAAATGAAGGAAGAGAGAAGGGAGAAGTTTTTTTTTTTAATTAGTCAATTCAAATCCACAAGCATTTATTAAACATTTACTGTTTATTAGGCCCTGCACTAAGCACTATAGATACAAAGAAAAGCAAAAACCATCCCTGCCCACAAGAAACTCACAATTTAATGGGGGAGACAACATGTAAACACCTACATACAAAAAGACATATTTACAATTTCTAGGCAATTTCAAAGAGAAGACACAGGAATTAAAAATAATATGGAAAAACTTCTTGTAGGAGGTAGAATTCTATTAAAAACTTGAAAGAAGTCTAGGAAGCCAGGAGATAGAGATAAGGAATGAAGTACACAGCCAGTAAAAGTGCATGGAGGTGGGTGATGGACTATCTAATATAGAGAATGATAAGAAGGCCAGTGTCACTGATCATGGATTAAATAGAGGGGAGTAAAAAGTAAGGTGAGATAGGGGAGTGTCTAGAAAATCAGGAAGAAGAGTTATCTTGCTTCAGTGAGGGTCAGTTTAAAATTAGAAAAAATATATATGTATAAATACCACATGCATTTTAATTATACCAGTCAGTATAGTTACATCCTTTTCTGCAGGTCCATTCAATAACACATAAGGAGCTATGAGGGAGTGGGGTAGTGCAAAATAATATAAGGAAGAAAAGGTTTTAAGAGTAAAGGATAGTGTATTGTTAAGCTGATTCATGTCAGGGTCAATGTTGGGAAGGGAGGAGAGAATACATTGAGAAGGGTGATGGCCTGGGAAAGTAGTAAACAGAAGGAGCATCATAGATCACAGGGAGGATGAAAAATAGGTAGGATAAATCATTCTGAATGAATAAAATTACTTCAAACTTCTTGAAAGTACAAGTGGAACGATCAAAAGTTGAATTGCTGCCTTGTAATAATAAAACTAATAATGCCAATGATATTAATAACATCATTGGTATTTATTTAATACTTTAGGGCTAGAAAGCTAAAGTTGGATGATTATTCTTAGGAATGTTATACAGGGGATTCTTGACCAGGCCTGGGGGCTTCAAGATGGTTTCTGAGATCCCTGCCAGTGCTGAGATTTTGTATGATTTCAATGATCTCCAGTTTCCAGGAACTGCAAAAACAAAAAAGAAAAATAAAACAAACAAAACCCCCCCCACCACCTATCCCCCATGTACCCTCAGTGATCAAATATGCAAATCTGGGTATTTCATGTCTAAAGAAATAAAATTACAGGTGACTCAGAGGGTAAAGATGTCTACAGGAGGGGAAGTCTGCTCCAACATTTTACCAACAATGCTATGTATAGAAAATAATATAAAAGACACCAGTAAGTGTATGTTTACTAGAAAGGGAGGCAGGCTATTGAGAGTGAAAAATAATTTATAAAGAACTGAGTTCTGCCCACAGAAATAGCCACAGAATGTTAAAAGCACCAGAGAAAAACCTTCATAATATTGGGTCCATCCTCTTTGAAGAATTTATACCAAGAAGAGGCTGAGAATCACAAATAATATAGTAGAGATAGATAGGATCTTAGGTGTGGAGTTGGGAAGGGTCTCAGAGTCATCTAGTTCAAACCTATCATTTTAAACTGAGGCTTAGGGTTAAGAGATTTACTGAAGGTCCCACAGGTAGGAGGGGTCAGGTTGTATTATTACAGTGTAGGAAGGATCAACATTGGTAAGCTCATGGATGGATGGACATATTGATGCTTCTCTGTAGACTGAATGTTAGTCCTGGATCTCTGCACAAATAAAGGGCAGCAAGAATACAGGGCAATGATTTTTAATAAAAGTGATGACATATCAAGCTTATGTTAACACCTGTCACATTAAATGTAAAACGAGTTGTAGGATTTACAAATTATTTGACATCTAAACAGGTTACTGGGGATATGTTTATTATGAATACCTGATCTTTTTATTTCTTTCCATAGTGCTTCTATCTCAAGGAGAAGACAATAAATCTTATTTATTTTGTAACCATCATTGCAACTGTCAGCTGTTGAAAATTCTCACAGATGAATATTCATTGGTTTTTGTTGCAAAGGTACTTTAGATTTGAGCCCTGTGAGAAAAAAAAAAAGTTGATATTTCCGACTATGTGCTTTTCATAAGTTTGGATAGATTCACCCTGAATATTCTTCAAAGATATGAAGTCTTGACAGAAGTATGACTTATCATGGAGCATATGTTCTATCCATGAGCAGCATGATTTGGATGTATATATGTAACTGTCTTTACAAACAAATATTTGTTTTTGAAGCAAAACATGAATTAACTGTCATACTGATCTATTTCTAGTGTCTAGAGTCATCTGGCAAAACTTCATCATGTAACAATTTCTAGGTGCACTTGAATCATATAGTTGGAAGAGTTTTGTCTGGTCTCCTTTGGGAATGAGGGCTTGGTTTTAATTGCTCTAGGAGAAATTCTAGTGCACTAAGCAAATGCTCATTCACATTTATCTAGTCTTGAAAACTATTTTACCATCAAAACATATCCATGAGTTTTCCCCAAATGGAAAACCACAGCTGTTTTCTTGTGTTCACCACTAAATCACTCTTTAATTGCCCCCTTCCTAGAGTTTGTATAAGAAAACTGCTCTAATCATATTCAAGTCTCTCTATCTGAAACTTAATTGGATTGACTTTCCCCCTGTAACTTACAGAGGCTTTTATACTTTTACTCTTTGGACCATATAGAATCAGGTTAACATGCTATTAAATTAAAATAGCATGGCAGATATCTTTGTGCTTCATAAATCTGCAGATCTCCAAGAATATTGATTAAACATAATTATTGAAACTTTAAGAACACTTAGTTGTTGATTAATGGGAATCAAAGCACTTGGAATTTAAAAATAAACCTGAAAATGGTGGTTGGTGAAGATTAATATAATTTAAGAATATTTTATTATGATGGTGAGTTGATTAAAATTAAATACATGGAAATTATTTACCATAAAATGATTGTTGGTACTTATATGATTGGAGAATGTAGTTACATTTTTTAAAGTAGAGAATTCTTTAAAGTGAACAAAGGGAAAAAAGTATCTCTTTTGGGCATAGTTATATGGTCACTTCAATAGACATTTGTATATAGATATTTTACCTATACCTTAATAATGCCCTTTCCCCACCCAATATTCACTCCAGTATTCATCCCCACCCAGAATACACAGCATATTTTCAAATACATAGTATAATAGTTCTTCCAAAATGGGCGTGGATGGGTGTTCAGGGAAGAAAGTACCTCTGGTGTAAGGGCTGCTAAGCCCTTTTCAGGGCTGTTTTCCATCATTGGTATCCACCTCCCAACTAACTCTCACCTGTGTCTCCAAGAAGCAGTAGCACATGCAGCAGCTACATCCTGGTAAGCCATTTTGTTATATAGGCTAAACCAGGTTGAGGTTAACCAACAAATATCAAAATATCAGTGTGTTAAAAGAATATTTACCCCAAGCATGTGAAGACTTCCCCTGGCAGAATGGGTAGATGGGAACAGTTTGTTCCAATGGCCATGAAGGTGGCTGAACCAGGTGCTGTGGAGTACATAGATCTCAGTTAGACATCAAAGATGCCAAGGTCATCCTCTGCATCCCAAACCACTGCCAATTGTCTTGATTTTTGTCTCACCACTACACTTTCATGACTCTGGAAGAGGGAGTGAGACTGACAACTTTGTGCAACTCTACCTCACTTCAATCTAATTTATGCATGAGTCAAAAGATATCGTCCAAACCATTTTAGCATTTTTACCTACCTCAGAACTGTGATGATGGGTAAGTAATGAGACATCTCAACTGCAAATATTCATATAGACTATTCATATCTGACCTGTGGTAAAACCTTCTGAGCTTGTACTGGTCTGATCAGCCACTGCTGAACACATTGTACCTTCACCCTGAAATAGTGTTGTCATTTTGGTTCTCTTTGAACATCAAGTACAACAACCAACAATTCTGTAGCTATTTAATAGGTTAATTAAACAATTAATACATTTCAGGTTGTAATTAGGTTCCCCCACACCTCAATGACCCACATAATCTATTCTCCGCTGACCATGTCTAGACATTCTCAACTCTTTTTATCCATGCCATGTTGTATGCTAGGCAATAATCTCTTTTCTTCTCTGACTGTAGAAATCCTGCCAATGATTAAAAGGCATTCCCTATCCCCCCTTACCCCTGAATCTTATGACTGTTCACAATGCTCTTTTCACTGTTTGAATTCTGGTAGAATTAACTTTCTATACTTAATTATATATTATTTTTGATGTCCTGTGACATTTTCCGCATATGTGCTAATATTGTCTTTTATTATTTAGTGCATATCAATCTTTTAATTTTTCATGTATATCTTTCCTTTTCCAACCATATTATAAACTCTTTTGTGTCAGGGACCATGCCTTAATTATTTTTGCTTGAACTGTAATGCCTAGCACAGTAATGTATGCCCAATAAACATTTACAGGAACAAAAAACAAAATTAAAGATGGAATAACATTCAAGAATGAGTTATTTTAGCAGAGACCAAATATTTTCTGGAATTAAATACTTATCTTTTAATGGCAGAAATTAACCAATAGAAATATTCAAAATAACCATGTGCTAGAAATATTTTGCCATGATCAATTCATTGCTGAGAGTCAAGATGATCTTAAGAATATGTTTTCTCTCTTTTTCCTGAAACCTAGTAATCCACATGATTTATGTTTTAGGATTATATTAGGTTGTTTAGGGTATTTTCATACAAGTTAGAGTGAAAGCAATATACCTTCAAACTAGGTCCCTACTGCCAGCTGAGTCTTCTGGTTCTAAGGGTTGTCAAGACATTGCATATATTAGTTTTGTGGACACTGAGCTACAATATTTTTGATGTTGTGAAATCACTGTTTTGGAACTGTGGGAGTATTAAATGGTAAGCTTTAGTTTGTCAGATAAGAAAAGTGATGTATGTCTGAGGACTCAGGATGTGCTGCTAAAAATTCATAGCTCTGTACAGGTGACAAATTACATTTAAAAAAAAAAGAGTTGAAATATGTGGGGATCAATCAAGTTTAACCACACTGCTATCTATATACCCTGGATACTCCAAATGGCAAATAGAGTTTAAAAGCTGTAAACTGGTAAAATATTATTTTTCTTACTAATAACAACCAATTTGTATTCATTCAAGAGGCTCTACTTTATTAAGATCTTCTGGCACAAAAATACTGAAGAGATTGAATGTGTTTTGTTTATGGAGAACAGGTGGCAGATAGCTAGTGGGAATTTTTTTTTTTCAGAAAGTTCAGGGACTAGGTTATTTTGGGACAAGAATATTACATTTTAATTAAAAAGCTAAAATATCTCCATGAATACAACTTTGATCCATCTTCATGGCATAGAAGTGACAAGTTCTTGAAAGTTATTTTAGTTGGGTGTAAGCCCTATTTGCTGGAAAGATTTTGACTATGGAAGCAGTGACAGAGAGTGATTTAAGCAGGGGGCAGACTCAATTCTAATAAGCTATACACTAGACAATGAATTATTTGGCAAAGGCAAAGTGAAAAAAATATAAAATGGATCTCAACTTTTCTGCTTCTTCAGTGATAGTAACAGTGGTAGGAAAGAGAGGAGAGAAGAGGATGGTAAGGACTACACTTATTATTTTTGGTGTCTCACCTCCACACCCACTTAATAGTATTTTATTTTTTCAAATCACATGTAAAGATAGTTTTCAACATTCACTTTTGTGAGATTTTTAGTTCCAATTTTTTTCTCCCTCCCACTTCCCTAGCATGGCAAGCAATCTGATATTGGCTATACATGTATAATCATTAAACATATTTATGTAGTAGTCAGATTGTGAAAGAAGAATCAGAACAAAAGAAGAAAAATGAGAGAAAAAAACAGCAACAGCAAAAGAGAAAATACACTGCTCCAATCTGCATTCAGACTCCATAGTTCTTTCTCTGGATATGGATAGTATTTTCCATCATGGGTCTTTTGGAATTGTCTTAGATCATTGTATTGCTGAGAAGAGCTAAATCTATCAAAGTTGGCCCATCACACAATGTTGCTGTTACTGTGTATAATGTCCCCCTGGTTCTGCTCATTTCATTCAGCATCAGTTCATGTAAGTCTTTCCAGGTTTTTCTGAAGTCGGCCTGCTCATCATTTCCTATGGAACAGTAGTATTCCATTACGCTCATACACCACAACTTATTTAGCAATTCCCCTATTGGTGGGCATCCCTTCAATTTCCAATTCTTTGCCACCACAAAAAGAACTGCTTTAAATATTTTTGTACATGTGGGTTCTTTTTCTTGTTTTATGATTTGTTGGGGATACAGACCTAGCATTACTATATCAAAGGGTATGCACAATTTTATAATCCCCTAGGTATACTTTTTTTTTTTTTGCTTTTTGGAGGGCAATCAGGGTTAAGTGACTAGCCCAAGGTCACATGGCTAGTAAGTGTTAAGTGTCTTCGGCCGGATTTGAACTCAGGTCCTCCTGACTTCAGGGCTGGTGCTCTATTCATTTTGCCACCTCGCCACCTCGCCTAGGTATACTTTCAAAATTGTTTTCCAAAATGGTTGGATCAGTTCCCAATTCGACCAAAAATGCATTAGTGTTTCAGTTTTTCCACATCTTCTCCAACATTTATTGTTTTCCTGTTTTGTCATGTTAATCAAGCTGATGGTTGTAATGTGGTACCTCAGAGTTATTTTGATTTGTCTTTCTCTAATCAGTAGTGACTTGGAGCATTTTTTTATATTACTATAAATAACTTTAATTTCTTCATTTAAAAACTGCCTGTTTGTATCTTTTGACTACTTATCAATTCCTATAAATTTGACTTAGTTCTCTATTTATTTAGAAATGAGGCCTTTATTACATATATGGATTATAAAATATTCCCCAGGTTTCTAATTTCTTTCTAATCTTGGTTGATTGGATTTGTCCAAAAACTTTTAAAATTTCTTTTCTAATTTTTTTAATTTGATGGAATCAAAATTATCCATTTTGCATTTCATAATATTTTCTATCTCTTGTTTGGTCATGCATTCTTCCCTTATCCATAGACCTGACATGTAAACTATTCATAGCTCTCCTAGTTTGGTTATGATATCACCCTTTATCTTTAAATTGTGTAGCCATTTTGACCTTATCATAGTAGGTGCTATAAGATGTTGGTCTCTACCTGTTTCTGCCACACTATTTTTTAGTTTTGCCAGCAATTTTTGTTAAATAGTGAGTTCTTATTTCATAAGCTTAAGTCTTTGGGTTTATCAAACAGTAGAATACTACAGTCATTGACTGTTGTGTCTTTTGTACCCAACCTATTCCACTCATCCACCATTCTATTTCTTAGCCAGTACCAAATAGTTTTTTTTTTTCCTTTTTGGAGGGCAATTGGGGTTAAGTAACTTGCCCAAGGTTACACAGCTAGGTTTTTGTTTCTGTGTGTTAAGTGTTAGAGGCCGAATCCGAACTCAGGTCCTTCTGATTCCAGGGCCAGTGCTCTACTCTCTATTCCACCTAGCTGCCCCTGTACCAAATAGTTTTAATGGTTGCTGCTTTATTATACAGTTTCAGATTGGGTATGACTTGGCCATTTTCCTTTGCATTTCTTTTCATTAATTACCTTAATATTCTGGAACTTTTGTTATCTCAGATGAATTCTGTTATTTTTCTTCTAGCTCTATAAAATAATTTTTGGAAGTTTGCTTTGTATGGCACAGAATAAGTAAATTAATTTAGGTAAAATTGTCATTTTTATTATTTTAGCTAGGTCTACCCATGAGCAACTGATATTTTCCCAATTATTTAGATCTGCCTTTATCTGTGTGAAAAAAGTGTTTTGTAATTGTGGTCCTATACTTCGCAGGTAGATTCCCAAATATTGTAAATGGAATTTCTCTTTCTATCTCTAATTGCTTGGCTTTGTTAGTTATATATAGAAATGCCAGTGACTTATGTGGGTTTATGTCCTGCAGCTTTGCTAAAATTGTTACTTATTTCAAGTACTTTTAAAATTGATTCTCTAGGATTCTCTAAGTATACCATCATGGCATCTGCAAAGAGTGCTAGCTTTGTTTCCTCACTGCCTATTTTAATTATTTCAATTTCTTTATCTTTTCTTATTGCTAAAGCTAACATTTCTTTTTTTTTTTTTACTTACTGGAAAAAGGGTGAACAGGACTGTCTTGTCCTAGTTCACCTTCTCTCCCTTTCTTTTTTTTTTTATTAAACAAATGCTTTATTAACTTCTGTTTTACATCATTCATTTCTGCCAGATTTTGAGTTACAATCATTTTCCCCCCATTATTCCCCTACCCAACCTCCCAGAATAGTAATCCCACAAGATATCGCTTCCTCCAATCTGCTCTCTCCCATACCTTCTCCCATACCCCCATCGACTTTTCCATTAGAGGAAGGTGAGTCTTTGTGTCCCAATGCCTGCACATCTTATCTCCCTATTACAAGCAAAAGAGTATTAATAATAGTATTTATATATATTTGAAACATTTAATGTTATGACCTCAAATTTCAGATCCATTTCCTTCCTCCCTTGTCACCCATTCCCTCTTGGGAGATAAGTAATTCAGTATATGTTGTACATGTCTAGCTATGCAAAACATTATCATAGTAGATATATTGTACAAGGCTGCTTATAATTCCCTCCCACTCATCCCACCCCCCACCTGGTCCATTCCCTACATGATCCTGTCCCTCTTCTATAGTGGGTACTTCCAACCTCCCCTCACCCCAAGGATGCCCTCCCATCCATCATCCCTCCTCCCATTCCCCTTCCCCCTATCCTGCTGCAGGTTGAGATATCCCATTTAGTTTGTATGTCATTTTCTCCCTGAAACAAATTCAATGTGAATGTGGTTTTGCCTTTTTAGCCTTCCTTATTCTCCCCCTCCTTTGCAACCACTTCCCCTTGCTTCTTCTACATGGGATAGTTTACCCTACCCTGTCTCTCCCCATCTCCTCTTGCCACTTTCCTCTCTCACCTCATAATTTCATCCCTTGAGTATTCTCCCTTCCCAACAAATTCAACTTATGCCCTCTATCCATATATAACTGTAACCATATACACTCACATTCACATATGTATTCATATGACCACACCCTCTTCTTCCATTATCTTCATAATGAGAAAGATATCATCAGTCACAGTTATTGCTTTTCCATATAGCTATAAATAGTTCAACTTTGATAAGTTCCTTTTGATTTCTTTTCCCTGATTACCTTCTCAGGCATCTCTTCCTTCTTGTGTCTGGGTGTCAAATTTTCTATTCAATTCTCTTTTTTTCCTCAAGAATGCTTGAAAGTCCTCTATTCCACTGAATGACCATATTTTCCCCTGAAACAAAATACTCAGTTTTGCTGGGTAGGTGACCCTTGGGTTCATTCCCAGTTCTTTTGCCCTCTGGAATATCATATTCCATGCCCCTAATCCCTCAGTGTAGAAGCTGCCAGGTCCTGGGC
The DNA here is from genome assembly GCA_011680675.1 of Gymnobelideus leadbeateri. NCBI lineage: Eukaryota > Metazoa > Chordata > Mammalia > Diprotodontia > Petauridae > Gymnobelideus > Gymnobelideus leadbeateri. Next base: position 362,057 of record WOXC01004897.1, on the reverse strand, counting down.
TATTCTGATTGTGTTTCCACAATATTGAAATTGTTTCTTCCTGGCTGCTTGTAGTATTTTCTCCTTGATCTGGGGATTCTGGAACCTGGCTATAATATTCCTGGGAGTTTTCTTTTTGGGATCTTTTTCAGGAGGTGATCGGTGGATTCTTTCAACCTCTATTTTGCCCTCTGGATCTAAAACATCAGGGCTGTTTTCCTTGAGAATTTCTTGAAGGGTGATTTCTAGGTTCTTTCCTTGATCATGGCTTTCAGGTAGTCCAATAATTTTTAAATTGTCTCTCCTGGATCTATTTTCCAGGTCAGTGGTTTTTCCCATGAGATATTTCACATTGCCTTCTAATCTTTCATTTGTTTGGATCTGCTTAACAGCATCTTGATTTCTCATAAAGTCATTAGCTTCCATTTGCTCCAGTCTAACTCTGAAGGAATGAATCTCCTCAGTGAACTTTTGAGATTCTTTTTCCATCTGGCAAATTCGACTTTTTAAGGCATTCTTCTCCTCATTGCCCTTTTGGGCCTCCTTTGCCATTTGAGTTAGTCTATTTTTTAAGGTGTTGTTTTCCTCAGTCAGGCTGTTGACCCTCATTTCATACTCTTCCTGCATCCTTCTCATTTCTCTTTCCAATTTTTCCTCCACTTCTCTTATTTGATTTTTAAAGTCCTTCTTAAGGTCCTCTATGGCCTGCAACCCGCTCATGTTTTCCCCTGGGGCTTTTGGAGCAGGACTTCTGACCTCACAGTCCTTTTCCCGCTCTATGCCCCCAAAATAGGAGTCTAGGGTTGCATTTTTCTGTTTCCTTTGCCTTGGCATGTTGCCGCTTAATTACTTGACTTTTGGGCTTGTTGCCACACTATGGCTTTAGGGCCAGATAGAGGAATTTTCGTCCCGAACGTGTGGGGGGCAACTTCCGTTTCTGGCAAGCTGTAAACCCACCCACGACTTCCACCCTAGATCACAATCCAGATCCAGGGAGGTTAAAGCAAGAGCAATTACCCCCCAAGACTGATCGCTGGATCTCCCTACAAATTTGTAGGCTGGGAGCAGGAGCTGCCTCTGAAAACTACAAAATGGCGTTTGTCCTCAGTGGCTTCTAGCCCCCAGGGGAGGGAGCCGACGCATTCCCTAATACCAGTCCTAAAGTCCATAGGACACTAACCTCTTACTTTGTCCTAGGCAAGTCTATGTTGATAATTCTGGAGTCGCTATAGCTCCTGGTGTTCTGGCGTTCCTCCAGCTGGCTGCTGGCCCTGCCGCCCTGGGGCTAAAACCTCAGCTCATGCGGACCTGGGCTCGACTCAGCTCCTGCGCTCTGCGTGCTGCACGCTGCCAGATCCCAGACCACTGTGCTGGTCCTTCCTGCAGGGCTGCTGGGCTATCTTCAGCGGGAGTTTAGCTTCTCTGTGTCATTCTGTGGGTGCTGGGGCTCCAGAAGTTGTTCAGAGTCCCCTTTTACATAGTTTGGGGGGAATCTAGGGGCAGAGTGGCCTAAAGCTAACATTTCTAATACAATAGTGGTGAAAATGGAAATCCTTGTTTTACCCCTGATTTTATTGGGAAAGCTTCTATTTTATCCCCATTACATATAATGTCTGCTGATGGTTTTAGATAGATGCTATTTATCATTTTAAGGAAGACTCCATATAGGAATGAATGGGTGCTGTATTTTGTCAAAAGGTTTTTCTGCATATATTGTGATAATCATATTGAATTTACTTTTTAAAATCATCTATAAACATCAATTTAGTCCTTTTATTGTACATGTGTAATCCTTATCTCAAACCCTATAATTTCAACTTGTACTAGCAGAACTGAATCATTTCAATATTTACATACTTGCTATAAATGGAAATGGATGATATATGAAGCTCTCAATTAAATAGACACTTCATTCACAGGTTCTACTTGGAGGAGTGAAGTAAGTTGGAGTAAGTGAAGGAGTTGGCAGGACTGATTTCATCATACAGGTAGAGTCAACAAGACATAGGATATTTTTTGAGATACATGATCATTTGACTTTGATGTATTCATGATGCGTATAAGCAAAAAAGACCACCATGTAGGTAATGGAAGTTTATGCACTAACATCTGTTTCAGAGAATGAGGAGTTAGAATAAATCTATAAAGATCTCAAAAAGATCATCAAAGTCAAGTCCAGAAGTATCTGATTCAATGCTTTTAATTTAACTTGTAATTAAGAAATAAAAAAGAACAAAGGAGGATAGACTACATCAAAGTGTTGTGTCTCTATAGAATAGATGTGTTCTTCCAAAAGAGATTTAAAGGGTACTGGGAATGGTAGGCATCAAATAATTTGAAAGTTTTTTTTAATTGACTATATCTTAACAGAAAGAAAAAAAACAATGTGGGGGTCACTTCTTTATCGCCTATTTTTTTGAAATATTAAAACCAACATCAAATTAAAAGAGAGACAGATAACATATGACATTCAATTACAATAGCTCCAATCTGACCTAAAAAAACCAACTGAAACCAAAAAGGGGAGGGGAGTATGGAACAAAAGAAAGACATAGAGTATCATCATTTCTTATGAAAATTTAACTGATAAAACATTGCCTTTATGAGGAAGCTAAATAAGATCAGGAATCATTTCAACCAGTAAACATTTAATTTCTTTATCAAGTAGAGGGACAGGGATGGTTATGCCATCCCAAATTTAGCATATGAAGAGCTATATAAAACCTTAGGGTAGAAAATTATGAGCAATATCAATTAAATAAAAACAGCAAAAAGGAGTGGACAGAAAACCTGCAAAAATTGGTGTGAAAGGTCTTTTAGCAATATCATCCCAAGAAATTTAAAGGTAAAATTCAAGGGATTATAATAAACAAGTATTTAAAAAGCACATCTCAGGGGCGGCTAGGTGGCGCAGTGAATAGAGCGCCGGCCCTGGAATCAGAAGGACCTGAGTTCGGAGCCGGCCTCCGACACTTAATCTGCACAAACAAAAACCTAGCCGTGTAACCTTGGGCAAGTTACTTAACCCCAATTGCCCTAAAGGGGCGACTAGGTGGAGCAGTGAGTAAGAGAGCCGGCCTCTGAGTTTGGATGACCTGAGATCAGATCCGGCCTCAGAAAATGAGCACCCACGCATAAATCAAATGACTAGCCATGTAACCTTGAGCAAGTTACTTAACCCCAATTGCTTTAAAAAAAAAAAATAAAAATAAAAAAAAATAAAAATAAAAAGCACATCTCTGAACTTTTCTATAGCAAGTTATTTTTAAAGTGTATTCCACATTTGGATTCTAGCAACTCCATCACCATTGTGAAAGAGGAAGTAGGGAAATAAATTGACTAGATTAAGCATGCACAGAAGAAATTTAAGCCTGTTTGGGAGGACAAAATTTTGAGAATATTAGGGGATCAAGTCTCAAGATTTTTGAGAGGGAAAGTGGCAGAGCAACTGAAAAAAATGAGTTGTATTATTACATATATGTAAATTTTCCTCATCTCTGAAGTCTTTATGAGATGATATTGTTCTATATACATATGATTGGTAATCTTGATGAAAACATGAGGCTAGTGGAAGTTTTAGTCAATTTAACGGGAAAGATGTTATCTTTGCAGCCACATAATTGACTAAATAATATAGATGAGTTTAGATTCTACAGCTAATCTAGAAAAAAGTAGCATTTGATGTGGTTCTCCCCCATGAAGAAAATGTATCTCTCTCAGATACATACAAATATAAAATATACATATACATATAAAAAACCATACTGCTTCCATGTCAGATAACTAGATAACTTTCCTCTGAATATCAATATAGTCAATAGTGATCAACAGCCACTAAACATTGGTTAAGTGCCTACTATATGCCAATATCTGTGCTAAGTGTTAAGGATACAAATATAAATAAAAAAAGTTTGGCCTCAGATACTTAACAGTTACTAGCCGTGTGACCTTGGACAAGTCATTTAACCCAAATTGCCTTGCCTTTCCCCCTCCAAAAAGGAAAAACAAAAACAAAAAAGAAAAAAAAGGAAACTTATTCCTATGCTCAGTCTAATAAGAGGGGGAAACACATACAAAAGGAATATGAAAAGCAGAGTAAGGAGGATAGAATGGAGGTAGAGAAGATGCCCAGTGACATCAGAGTGTATTGATGAAATGTAAATACTAATGCTGATTCAACATCAAGGTAAGCTTAAAACAAGGAAAGGTATATTAACCAAAGGTTATAGAAGATGTCTAACACAGAGTCTAAATGCAAATTTGATTCCATCTAAATACTTTTGTGGGTTTCATTGCATCAAATCTCAGAATACTGCAGTATCTTCAAAATGAGATTCAGAACCACTCAAATGAATTTGTCTGAACAACCTATAAAGAAAAAAATGGATGAATAAAACATTTTATCCTGATTATGATGTGTAGTCCATTGAGCTCATTTATCAATAAATATTGCAAATGGATTATGTGTTGGATACAGAAATGACTAGAAGAGAGAAAGTGGTCTGGATGGCTTCAAGCAATTGATAGAACAGATATCTGTTCCCTGAAATGAAAAAAAAACCAAAAACTAAACCCAACAACAACTATCTTTTGATTATCAGTATTATTCTAGTAATGCTAGATAATACTGAATCATGGAACACTAATCTCTTAAGGATCAAAGCTGCAGGTGAACCAAAAGGAAATTGAGATCATAATTATTCTGCAGTATGTTACCAATGCTTATTTGCATATAAGAGTCACATCAAATTTGTCTTCCAGGAATAGGCAATCTTAACATTGATGAAATCAAATACATATTAATACATACAAAAGAACTAACTTCCTAATTTCCCTTCTTTTTCTCAGTCTATCTTATTATATAATAAAAATAACTGATATTTACATAGTGCTTTATATAAATTGAGAAGCACTTGGGCTTAGTTAAGATTAGAGATCCAACCCCAAATCCAGAAAGATCTGCATTCAAGTCCCACCTTTGACTCATAATGATTTTGTGCCATTGGGTAGGTCACTTACCCCTTCAGTGTTCAAGGTAATTATCTATAAATATAAATTCCAGAAAGGGTGCCAATCAACATTAGTAAAGGGAGTTTTATCCATCTAAGAGTTCCCTATACCAATCAAATCATAGCTCTAGTCCCCACCCTTATGTCTATCTCTTTTTTCCAATTAACTCAAATACCATTCCTAAGAGTTTCTGTAGGTATTTTGCATATGAAGTAACTGAGTGTCAGAGATATTGAATGGTCTATCTAGGGCCACACAACTAAGTGTCACTGACAGGATTTAAACCCAGGCACCTACAAACTCTAAATCTGGTACTCTTTCCACTTTTCCACACTGCTGGAGTAAATTTAAGTCAGACTGGAAAAAATAGTTATAGAGTGAACAAAGTTCTGCTATATGTATGTAATTATTGAAATTGTAAATTTAAATTAAACTTACATTTTCCTCTTAAATGGAATTTAAAAAACTGATTTATTAACTAAACAAATGGAGTTGGACAATAACATAGAGCCAATTATCTTTATTTTTTATTAAAATGTATGCCATGATATTATTGTTTTATTTGAATCAAAATATAAATAGTTTGAATTGTAAGAGTTTAATTTGTAGGTATTTTTTCCATATTTGGTCTGAAGAATATGAGAATAATTGGTATAATAATTTGTCTATTAGTGTTTATTATAAATTCCATTTTTAATAAAATCTGATTGAAAACTATTTTTTATGCTGCTGTTGAACATGTACTTTAAGCTTTAAAACTGATATTTTAAATCAGTAATTAGGCCCTAAGGCAAATTCTTCATAAGACCCAATTTCTTTTTCAAAAATCAAATAAACATAAATAAAGCCTGAAGATAGTTCCCTGCTGACTTGGTGTCTGGTAATCAGGAAGTAACAAGAGGCCTGCATGGGTTATTGAGCACTCCTCAGCATGAGGCATTGAATGGGATGAAAAAGAGAATCCTCTGTGACCTGTTTAAAATATGTATATAACAATTCTTACTTGTCTGCTTTATGCTGCCCAGAGATGATATAACTTTGAGGAGTGATAAGATTGAATAAAACCTAGAGATTGTTCTCAAATTGGGGTAGCTTTTGAGAATAGCCCAGATGAGAACAGTATAATAATGGGGGAGAATGGGTACCCTAAATCACAAGGATATTACTAAATCCCATCTCATTCAAATGAATGGTATATTCCTATAACTTATAGTGATGCTCTTCCACCCCATACTATATAGAAGTATACAAACGTGTGTATGTGTATACACACATGTATATACACACACACACATATATATACATACACATATATACGTGTATATATAGCATAAATGAGAGGGAATCAGGTTATGTATTGCATTATTTTCTTAAAACCCTTTACTTCTTTCCATTTAATGCTGATGTTCACAGCCTTTTTTCATCTAAGGAAGATTCTCTGTGTTCTAAGAGCAAACATTGTAACCAATTTCATTATACTTCCTGGTGATAATAATCATCATAATTATGAATCGCTCTCACTTAAAGCATTTTAACATTTTCACTTTGCTAAGCTAAACACATGTCTCATTTGAGCCATAGTATTTGCTATTTCTATTCCCATTTTACAGATAAGGAAAGGTAGACCAAGATTAATTGACTTGCTTAGGATCTCACAGCTAAGGAAGTAAGGCTGAATTTGAACTCAGGTCTTCCTGATTGCAGGTCCAGTCCTCCATTGACTATGCCACATAGATACTTTGGTGATGACAAAGGTGGAAATGCAAATGCTGGTTTATACCTTTAAAATGTTTGAGGAAATTGTAGGACTTGAGAAAAGTTAAAGTAAATCAACATAGTTATTACTTTTCTTGTTTGTAGGATCCTGATGGCATCATGGATGAATTTTTTACACCAAAATAATACTTCCTCTTTTTTTTCCTGGAATTCCCAGAATATTTACTACATAATTATGAGGCTTAAAGTGAAAAGGCTTCTAAAAAGGTGAACCCTGAGAGGCCTTGTGTAGAAAATACACTAGACTTTGAGTCCAAAAACTTTATGTCCAAGTTCCATTTTCCCTTGGCCACATGGTCCAGGTCCCTGGTGTTCCTGGCCCTTTTCTGTTGCCTCCCAGTCACCCCAGTCTACTGACTACTCCCATCCAAATCTTTTTCCTATAAAAAAAAGTTAGTCTTATTTACTAAAGCATGGGGTTTTAGAATCATGTCCACCCTGACCTGTGTTCTAATAAACCTTATCTTTGGCTGAAAGAAGGCTTTGTTAAATTAATTTAGGCAGGACTGTTGTCTCTTTTTTTGGGTCCCAGCACCCCTAAATCTCAATACTATTACCTCCTATTTTATAAAATAAGGGTAATAATTCTTTTACTCCTTATCTCATACGGTCCTTGTAAGGAAAGTACTTTGAAAATTGTAAAGCATTATGGAAATGTGAGTAAACATCTTCCCTCAAGGCTAGGCTTTTTTTTTTTTAAGCAATTGGGGTTAAGTAACTTGCTCAGGGTTACAAGGCCAGTCAGTATTTGTGTGTGGGTGCTCATTTTCTGAGGCTGGATCCGATCTCGGGCCATCCCAACTCCAAGGTCAGGCCGGTGCTCTTACTCACTGCGCCACCTAGCCGCCCTGAGACTAGGCTTTTTAAAACATGTTTTATAGATGCCTTTTTTTACATCATAGTAATTTTTTAATTCACTCTTTGACCTGGGATTGAGTCTTCTTTTTTTTTTTAAACAAAGATAACAACTTATGCAGGAAAAAACTGACATGGTGACCATTACAACAATATTTATATCTTGCTCCTGTAGAGCCTAGCCTCTGCTGAGGGTAGAGAGATGTTTTGTTATCTTTTCCTGGACTATTATTAGTTTTTCATTTGCTCATAGTATGACTTCCTTTTAGTGATCTTTTCATTTTCGTTTTTGTAGTCACTGTATATTAGTTTTCAAGGCCAGGATGGGGATAGGGCCATCCTAGGAAAATATAGAAAAGGGCGTCTCATGTCCCTAAACTTCACAATTATAAGTAGAAGAAAGTACAGTTTGGATTTAATTTTTATTCATATTGTGTATCATTTTTTGGTGGACATTGCATGGGGAAAAACCACAAAACTCAATGTTTGTAGAGAGAAAAGAAAAAATGTAAGATGACTCAGTGCTAAAATAAACCAGGTAGACTTGACAAAATTGACAAAGATAAGATGAAATAAGATAGGCAAAATTACTAAGTCAGAAAGGTTGGCTGGGGTCTAATACTTGAAGAGGAAAAAAGTGGCCCACTTAAATCTTTTTTTTTAAAGCAATTAGGGTTAAGTAACTTGCTCAAAGTTACACAGCTAGTTATTTATGTGTGGGTGCTCATTTTCTGAGGCTGGAACAGATCTTGGGTCCTCCCAACTCTGGGCTGGCACTTTTATTCACTGTGCCACCTAGCTGCCCCACCCATTTAATCTTAAAAAAATAAAATAATAGGAGGAGGACACATATGTGATAGTCACCTGAGACACCAGAAGGAGGATGTGGAAGATGGCCAATTCCTTCACTGATTACTGTACTGAATGATCTGGTGATTTGAAATGTTATACCATTGACCAATTAATTCAGTATTATTATTGCTTAGAAACACAGAATTCAAAGAATGAGGCTTTTAAGGATTTAGGTGTAGTGATAACATTTACAGAAAGAGATAGAATGTTAGCCTACATTATACTTAGATCAAAAAAACCTTAATTTCTGTTCACTTTTATGTGTATTGAATGTTTTTAAAGAAAGAATTAAATCACAACTTGGCTATAGGAGGAAGTATTTGATCCTTATGTTGTCATTTTTGAGGGGAAAATACCAAATTTGTGTTAGGAGTAAATGTATTAAGCTAATGTATTAAGCATTGAATTAAGAATTGATATTTTGGAATTTTTGTTGTATATCTTTCAAAAAAGTATCAGTCCCAGGAAGAAACATTTTACATGCTACCAGTTCAATTTATAAAGCTTTTTTTTTTACTTGGCCGTGCTCCCAGAGAAAGTTTCTTGCTTATTTTCATTTCAAAGGCTGTGAATCACAGAGGTCAGAACATTTCATTTCTTACCTACTAAAATACTTTGGACTTTTTCTGACTTTCCCACTTTTTTCCCCTATACTTTTTCCCAAGTGGCTCCCTTCCAACCTTCCTCTCCTCCCAGCTTTTTAGTTTCATTTTATGTGTCACCCTAACCTGTTTAATGTAAGTTCCCTGACACTTTGTTGTTGTTCAGTTGTTTAGGTCATGGCCAACTCCAGTGGTTTACAATTTCCTACTTGGGCTTGTTTTACAGATGAGTTAAAGGAGGCAAAGTATTTTATGGCTTTCAAGTTTTCATTTTGATGATTCTTTCCAATAGCTTGGATTTTAGCTACCAGCTCTGATACTTATTGATTATGTGACCATGGGCAAGTCACTTAACTTGACTGAACTTCAGTTATATTATCTGTAAAATGGAAAATGTTTTCACTAATTATGTTACAATGTTTGCAGAAATTTTTACTGATGAGGAAACTTATGCTTAGAGAAGTTAAACAGTCTGCTTAAGGCCACACAGGAGGACTGACTGAACCCCAACTCAGTGCTCTGACCTTTCTAATATGACAAAGGTGATATACATGTATAAATATTCTCAATAAAATAAAATTTTAACTATTCCATGAATAGTGATGGTCAAAGTCAAGTTTTTCCTTCAATAAAAAATGGCTAGTGTAATTTGCCAAGATAATTTTTTACTAATTTCATTGGAATATAAAAGCAGAGACTTCTTTTGCTTTTTTTTTGTGCCTGCTGTGCTTAGCACCCTGACACATAGTAAGAGTCTGAGATATTATAGATTGAATGACCTCTTTTCTAATCATAGGTAAGCCATATGCTTTTGTTTATGAGTTTATGATGGTTGAAGTAACCATAATCTGTTGCCCTTCTTTTCAAATAGAAATGTCATAAAACCAAGCCTTAAGATTCTTAGGCATTCTCCGTACAGCACTGTCCAATTTCTTATGCATTGAGTCGGTACAGACATATCATATAAACTATGTTCTTGACCTCTTATCTAAGGGAACAGTCTATTCTCACTTGAAACATTGCCAGAGATTCTAGAAAATCTGTCAGATTATTTGCTTTTGTCTAAACTATGCAATTGCTTGCTTCATTTACATACAGATTTTCGCTCCTGCTTTATTGTTTCAGGAACTTTCATGTGGGGATCTGAGTTTTAGAACTTTTGGGACAGCACAGAAAGGACTGGCCACTAGGCTTATTGGGAATCAACTACTGAACAGGTTACTAATAGCAACATACTGGACCTTAGAAATCCTTTAACCTAATTAGCATAGATGCAGAAGGATTGCCTAAAGGCACACAGCTTCTTAGCGACAGAGCCAGGATGAGAACCCGTGTCTCCTGAGACACAGATTCCTAGGGCTAAGGTAAAAGAGAAGCTGAAAAGATTGCCATATTTGAATTGGGAGCAAAACCTTTACTTCCTCAGTTTTCCATCCTATCCTTTCCTCTTTTTCATGTATCTGTCTACATAAAGAAAACTTAAAATCATCTCAGAGGTGTGATTGCATTCTTCTCACTTTAGATATGACTCAACAGCAGATGCCCAGTCTGTCAAGGTTCACTAAAGAAATAGGCTCTTTGTAGATAGAGCCAGGAAAAAGGAAAACAAATCCAAAGATGACAAAGTGATAATAGGTGGACCTAAGTGTGTTTGAGAAAAAAAGACATTCTGTCTGGATGGAAGCCCATCTGGAAAGCTCAAGGCTTTGATAGATGGGACATGCACCATCAATATGTTTTGTTTTCTTTTTTCCAAATTCAAATTCTTTTATCCAGGTCTCATTTGACAGTTTATGTATATTTTGTTTAACACATTGACCTTTACTGATTTATATTGAGAAAATACAAGATAAAGGTCTTTAATGAAAAGAAAGAAAAAGACACACACACACACACACACACACACACACACACACACACACACACACACACTTCCTTTGCTCCCAGGCTGACAAATCACAGATGAGTTCCATCAAGTCTAGAAATAACCAAAGCTCATAGAATTTTTCCTGTAAGCTAGCTAAAAACAAAATTCTAATAGTGGATTTGATTATTACAGTCATAAAGTACAGTAATTAAAACTACAGATATTATCTAGAGAACTGGGTTTCTATTTGGATACTTACAGTTTCTCTAAATAGATCCAATATTGTAAATAAGCTATTAAGGTTTGCAGAGCTTATTCAGTTGGGTGAGATATTGAGTTATTAAGAATAATTAAGTAAATAAATTAACACCAGTACCAGGATAGAAGTATATATGTGTGTTCTTCAAAAATGTAGCTCTTAATAAAAAGAAAATTAACCTTTGTTTTCCAAATAAATTGAGGACTCCCAAATTAAAGTACATTCCTGTGGTCATACTACTCTTGAAAAGTCAAGAAATTTCTTATACAGGTTCATTATTATCGGAGTAAAATTCATCTCCATTTGAGTTGTATAAATCTGCTTGATGTAGGAGGAAATGTGATAATAAACCCATTTTTCAAGAACTAACAATCAAGGCAGCAAAAATATACTAACAAATAATGCTATTTAGAGAGGAAGCTTTAAATCGCCAAATTCAAACAAATGTATAGGTATTTTAAGTAATTATTAGAATTGGAGGAATTAGAAAATCTGTTGTGTATTGGAGGATTTCATAGGAAATGAGCAAAGGAGTAGCATATGATTGAACTAAGTAATTTAATTTAGGAAACAGATAAAATATTCACCAGTAACTTAAACTGAACTAGAATAAAAACTTTCTATTGTTTAAAAAATTCTAATATTTTTGTCACTTAAAAAAATTCTCCACTCCAAGCTACAACTAATAACTAGGCTGAGATAAAAAATGATATAACCTTGTTCACATGACATTTCTTGCCAGCCATAATCAGACTAAGCCAGAGATCTCATGAGAGAGTCTATTTTCATGGCATTTCTCTCAAACTGTTTGATCTCAGCAGTTTCTAATTAGTTTCTGAATTTCAGTTCACTTGAAATCAAAGGAAAGGACTTTGAGACTAGGATTTATTTTTAAAAGTCTTGACACAGAAATTTTCCTGCCACTCTTTACCAATGACTTATTAATTACCGATTTAGCTCCTATTACTTCCCTGATCCATAATGTCTTCTCACTACAATTCACGTCTATCACCATCTTGTAGGCCATCTGATTGAACTCCCTGATTTGAACAAAATGTTGACTTATGTTTGTATTAAGTTTGTTTCCTCTCCTCTCTTCTTCCCTCCCAACTTTATATTTCATGGTGAGGGGCAGTTTGGAATCTTAGAATAGAAAGTCATTATTTGGGGTTTGGAGACCTAGGTTCAAATATCTCTTCTGCTATTAGATGGTGATCCCAGGCAATTCACCAAGCCTATAAGTGCCTTAGATAACTATTTAAAATTATAATTGCAACACAATTACAATTGTGAAATGGTAAAGATAGTTTCTTCAACAGGAATTCCCAAAACCAGGTATATCATAGCATATATCTAGATGTATATGTGTGTGTGTATATATATATATATATATATATCCCCACATACCATATGTAGCTATATATGTCTATCTATATCTACCCATTGATATAAATATAGAGATCAAACATGGCATAGTAGATTGATATCTAGTCTTAGAGTCAGAAAAACCCTGGTTCAAGGCCATTCTCTGAAACATTAGTTATATGACCATGGACAGCTACTGCTGGCAACTTTCTAAAACTCTGTGCTGCTCAATAGTAGCTGATCTGCATTGGTAGAACAAGTTTTCTCACTGTGAGTTCTCTGTACAAATGAAACAACTGGTCTGCATTTAAATGAATGAATGAATGAAATTCATAGTATAAAGGAAACCACATTCTACTTGTAATCAGAAGACCCATACTGTATTTCATTCCAGGCTTTTTAATACTAACTATATGGCCAAGGACAAATCATTTAGTTTTTCTAATACTCAGTTTCCTCATGTTTAAAAATGAGGAGATATTACCTTTTATTCTCTCCTTTAGACATATCTGTAATTTGGGCACATTATAACGGAAGTACTTGGTGCTGCTTTTTTCCACCCACCCCCCAACACTTGGTATATAAATCATACCAGAAGTGTCTCAGTACATGGTCCTATGGCTGCTTTGTTGATTTTGTTTGTTTGGTGATGGGCAGCTAGGGGGTAGAGTGGGTAGAGAACTAGAAGAGCCAGGAGGATAGAGTTCAAATCTAACCTCAGACACTCACTGATTGTGTGACCTAGGCAAGTCATTAATCTATTTTCCTCAAATTCCTCAATTATAAAATGGAGTTAATAGTGGCATGTATTTCACAAGGTTTTTGTGAAGATTAAATGAGAGAGTATTTTGAAAGCATCTAGCACAGTGCCTGGAACATACTAGTGACTGTATAAACAGTTATTCCCTTCCCTTTCCCTTTTTAGGAAATCTATATAACATTACAGTTTAGCATAAGGCTAGAAAGCCCCCTTTTTTTTCTTCTTTGTCTCTTTTATCTTCATTAGCCTTCAGCCAAATTAATTTCTTCCTATGGCAGCTTTAGGGTAAACTTCCTTTATGAAATACAGTTTCTAGTCAGTTAGTGTGTATTACTTATCCATTTGCTATACTAGAAATTTTCCTTTGATATATTTAAGACCAAAGTTCCTCACAAACATGTGGTTCTCAACCAATTAACATGTATTGTGGCTTATATGTTTATATAGACATAACAATGTAAAAGGAACGTTTAACATGCATTGATGGGAACCAGAAGATAGGATTAAGATTCACACTGTAGACATGATGCAAAAAGTGTGGTCAGTTTCTCCAGCTGGAATTTAGGATCACAGAAATAGGGCTTATTGCATATATATTAACTTAAGGGAAGTTCTTTCTGCATAAGAGAGCCATAAAGTGAATAATGAAGAGGAACTTCTGTTTAAATTGTGAAAATTGAAGCCTACCCATACAAGGGAATGGAAGCTGTAACAGAGATGGGAGCTCATTAAAGACTTAAAAAAAAAAAAAGAATGGGTTGAGCAAGTATTAGCATAGAGAAATGCAGGGACTATCTTTCTTACTGCAAATTTGACAGTTAATTAGATAGTAGCAAGATCCATTTACATCTTTTTCCTTTTCCCCCTTAAATTTTAGTGAGTCAGTTAACAAACATTTATTTAGTCCTTATCAAGTCATAAGTACTGTATTAAGCACAGCATACATAAAAAAATAGTAAAAGATTGATCTTTATCCTTAGGGATCTCATTTTTGTTGACTGATGGATGTTCTAATGGAAGAGACAAAAAGCAACAGAACAACAAAGGCATAAAATACAGACAATGTACATGGTAGGTAATCTCAGAAAGAAGATGCTGGAAGTGGGAGTGTGTGTGTTTGTGTGGGGAAAGTGAGGAAAATACTGATGAGTTTTATTTAGCTATTAGAAAATAGCTCTTCAATTGTGCATCGTTCTTATTATTTTATAGTCTACTTTTTGAAAAAGAAGTCTCTTCTTGGTAAGTGAAAATCTGACTTTTGTGCCAAACATTTCATTGCAGTTAATTCAGTAAATGTTTTGCATTTTTATATATATATATATATATATATATATATATATATATATATATTTTTTTTTTGCTTTTTGGAGGGCAATTGGGGTTAAGTAACTTGCCCAAGGTCACATGGCTAGATTTTTGTTTGTGTGTGTTAAGTACTGAGGCCCGATCCGAACTCAGGTCCTTCTGACTCCAGGGCCGATGCTCTACTCACTGTGCCACCTAGCCACCCCTGCATCATATTTTTTTTAAAAATGTTGATAAGGAAAATGAAAATATCAATTCTAAAAAAAATTCCATTGAGTATGTTCTTAAAGAATTTATTAAACTCAAGAAATATTTTGATTGACTTATCCCTACATTAAATTATTCTAATCAGGATTGGGATGGGGAATACTATGGAGGAAGGGCATACAAAGAAACAAAATTGTAATTCATTACCACCTCGCTAATAAGACAAGATCCCAAAAAGATCATGAAAGGCTAAAACACTGGACTATACAAATTACATGAAAAATCAATATACATATTATGTCCATATTAAAAAATATAACTCAATAAATTCAAGGTTGGTCAATAAACATTCATTGAGCACTTAGTATGTACAAGACACAGTGTTAAGTCATATAAGGATACAAAAAAAAAGCAAGAGACATTCCCCACCCTCAATGAGCTCACAATCAAATAGAAGAGAGCAAAAACAAGCCAATGTGCACAAACAAGCTATGTATAATTTAATAGGAAGTAAAAGGAAGGTACTAGAATTAAGAAAGAGTGGGAAAGGTTTTCTGAAGACGACGGGATTTCAGTTGTCATTTAAAAGAAGGAAGTAGGTAGAAATAAGATGAGAACATTACAGGCATGGAGGCCAGCCAGAGAAGATGTCTGAACATGAGACAGAGTATATTATTTGTGAAACAGCCAGGAGGCCAGCATCATTGGATCAAAAATTAGATGTAAGGGAATTAGATGTAAGAAAACTGGAAAGGCAAAGAGAGGGCTATGTTATGAAAGGCTTTGCATGCCCAAAGAAAGGATTTTATATTTGATCCTGGGGGTGATATGGAGCCACTGGAGTTTATTGAGTAGGGGGTGACATGGTCAGCTCTGTACTTTAGGAAAATCATTTTGGTGACTGAATGGAAGATAGAGGGGGAGGGAGAGAGACTTGAGACTGGAAAGCTCACCAGCAGGCTATGACAATAGTCCAGGTGTGAGGTGATGAGGACCTGCACCAGAGTGGTGGCAAGTGTCAGAGGAGAGAAGGGGGAGTATGGGGGGAGATGGTGCAGACATAAAATCAACAGGTTTTGGCAACAGTAGGATGGTGGAGGAGGAGGAAGAAAGATAATCAGCTTAGTTTTGGTGGAGTATTTGATTAGATAGCAATTTTTTAAAAATGCCTTTTCTCCCACTGGATAACAAGCTCAATAAGACTCAACAATTCAACAGACTATATTACAATAATTTTCTGGGGGGAAGTCAGGGGCATTCTATACCTGTGATTTCATCACCCTGCCAAACTACCAATACATAAATTTCCCTTGCAATTCTTCTCTAACTTGACTAAGTCGCTGAAAGGTTTTGTGACTTGCCTGTGATCACAACTAGTATATGATAGTAATAAGACTTAAAGCCAAGTTTTGTTGACTTTAAGTATATTTCTCAAACACGATGTCATGCTACTTTTCAGTCTTTTTCTAAAAGAGGCATAATCCTTTGGAGTATGAAAAAGATCACCATTGTATTCTGCCCTGGTCAGACCACATCTTGAATATTCTTATCGGTTGTTGGTACCACATTCTAAGAAGGGTATCAATATTCTAGAGAATATTCATATGAAGGAAAATAGAATTATGAAAGGCCTTATGATTCTTTGATATTAGGGTTCACTGAAGGAACTAGCAATATTTATTCTGAAAAAGAGAAGATGGAGAGGGACAAGATAGACCTGTATTTGAAGGACTATCAAGTCAAGACAAGATTAAACCTGTTTTGTTTAGCCCCAAGGGGTAAAATTATGAGCAATGGGTCAGATTTATAAAGAGAGGAATTCTTCACTTTTAAATAATACAGTTTTCTAAAATGAGTAGCTAGGATTTATATATCACTTTAAGTTTTGTAGAATGCTTTGCATATGTTAATTTCTTTGATCCGCAGAACTCCATGAAATAGATCCTATTATTATCCTAATTTTATAAATGAGGAAACTGAGACTGAGAGAAGTTAAGTGACTTGCCAAGGAGTATTTGAAGTATAATTTCAACAAAGGTCTTCCTGACTCCAAAGTCTGTGTTCTGTTCACTAAACCAGCTAGCTATACCAAAAGTAGACTGAGAATTTGTGTCTTTAAGCAAAAACAGTATAGGATTTCCCAGTTGTCAGGGATGTTGAGGGGATTCTTGTTCAGTTAGGTGTCTGATCTAAATTGGCCTCCAAGATTCCTTTTCAGTTTGAGACTTTGTGTTATACACTTTGTACTGTTATTTAACAATTCTATGTGTTCCCAAGAGTTATACAACAGTGCCATTATATTCAGTGAATAATCACAAAATCTGAGAGGTTTTATTAAAATTATAATTTACATATATTTCACTTCCTACAAGACTCACCTCTACACAACCCCATTCTATTCTTGTACATCTTTTATCATTAGACAGTTGTCATTTACATTGAAAGAAAACATTAGTTCCTGGAAATTCAATTGTCCTTCACTTTGTGACTATATTGAATAAATCTATTTTTCCCCTTTCATAGGATAGTACCCCAAATATTTGAATAATGATATCATGTTCCTCCTATATTTTTGCATCTACAGACTAAAGTTCTATTCTTTTTGTTATGATTTCATTTCTAAGCCAATCATAATTTCTCTTACTCTCAGAGCTAGATTTTTAGAGGAGTGAGTAGGGGTCCAGCCTTGGTACTGATCTCTTCTACAATTTTAGCAATGGATAGATAGATGGCATTTCCTTTTTCTTTATCCCACCTCTAGATTTAAGGATGCCATAAATATGACAAGGACAAATAATATTTTCTATGATAGAAATGTTGGAAGAATTGTATAAATTCAACAAGATTCCATTTTATAGGCATTAAAGTAACACATATCCCTTAGGTTAAAATAATTAGTTCCATAAATAGAGGGTTAAGAGAATGTGAAACTATTTTACAGTTTATGTAAAAGTTTTCTTTACAATACAAGATCAATAAAAGGCAAAAATGTAGCATGGCATTCAAAACACTTTATGCAATTCTCAGCTGCATTAATGGACTCATTTTTTAGAAGACTGAAAATCATAGCAGTATCAAATCCTGACTTGCTCTAATTACATATTGTCTTATTTTTGATTCTAAGCTAATTTTAGGCAACACTGTGACAAAATGAAGGAAATAGAAAGGAGTATATCTAGAAAAGTGAAGGACTCAAAATCATGGTGTATAAAGGTTGCTTAAAGGTAATATAGATATGATAAAATTTTTCAAGAACTCAAAGAAATATATTAAAGAAAGATGAAACTTGTTTCTCCTAACCCCAATGAATAGAATGAGATTCATGAAGTAGAGAAATTTCAGTAAGTAAATTTCTGGTTTATGTAAGGAAAAAGAAAATACTTCCTAATAATTAGTACTACCCCAAAGTGGTGTGGGTTGTTTTGCATAGTAGTGTTTTCTCATTCACAAGATGTCTTTAAAAGGAGGCCAGATCACCAATATCACTTCTATAAAAGGAATTTTTTTTCAAAGATAGATTGGTCTATATAATATTTGAAGTCCCTTCTAATGCTGAATTTCTTTATGATTTTTACATGAAGTGATAATATCTGTCTTTGATTTGCAAATCCAACCATGAGATTTAGAGACATTCATGCACAGATAGACAGAGAACAATTTAAGTATTTGAGGGAATTCCACATCATTCTTTCCTGCTCAATGAGTATATTCTCATTAATAAGAGAGAGCACTTATTTGATGGTATAAGGTTTACAAAGCCCTTTACAAATATCTAATCTGATCCTCACAACAACCCTGTGAAAAAGGTGCTGTTATTATCCTCATTTTATAGATAAGGAAACTGAGTCAGGGAGAGGTTAAGTGACTTGCTCAGAGTCACACCACTAGTAAATGTCTGAGGGTGGATTTGTACTCAGGTCTTTTTGACTCCAAGCCTAGTGCTTTATCCACCACACCATCTAGTTGTCTCATTGAGCATGAGATGGCACATTAGAACCTATTGATCCCTTAGTCAAGTCTCTGAAATCATGACCAAATCCCCATGCTGAGAGTGATTCTAGATTCTCCTCTTCATTATGTCTGCACACAGTCTGCATGTTCCGTTTAGACTACTAGAGCTAATGAGAAAGGCAGCCTTAGATTGTAAACTCACACTATGCTCCCATTGACTTGTGTAAGTGTGAAAGTCATTTAATAGTATTTCCCCTGACCATCAATTTCCCTGTCAGTTAAAACTTTATTTGTTTTCATTTTCTTCTAATTAAAAGGAAGTCTTGGTTCTTCTCTCTTGCACAGCTTAGTTTGTTGTGATGTAAAATAAAACATACATTCAAATGATTGCATGGTAACCATCTTGACCTTTCTGCCCTATTGTATAGATGTTTTCTTTTAAAGATATTCTTATTTCCTTTCTTGTTAGAGTAATTTAAATCACTTGCTGCACTAAAATTTATGGAAAATATTAGAAATCTCCAAAGGCAGTTTTGGCTATGCATGGTTTCCATGTATTGTCCTGAGTTGAGAAACTAAATTCCATATAAGCTGCAAATCCATTATCTTCTCTGGTCCATAGTTTTAGCTTTCAATTGTTTTTGAAAAAAAAAAAAAGAATATTTACCTTTTATCACTTTCTTGGCTACCATTACCAGGTCTCCTATACTTATCCATGTCAGCCCCATTGTTTTCATGTCTTCATCTCTCTCTCCTTACCTTTTATTATGGCCAATCTTAACAATCAGTAATTTGCAATAACTAGTCTATTGGTTACAAATTGGGCTTTGTTATTTTCTTTTTGAAAGTTCAGAAACTTGATATCCTCGGGAAGTTATTACATCGTTGGTCACTTTCTCTAGCACTGGATGTTTGTTCAGTTATTGCTTCATTGAAAGTTACCAAGTATTTCTTCCATAAAGCCCCTCCCCAGTCTAGTCCATCCTCTACTTATCTGTCAAGGTGATATTCCTAAAGTGAAGGTCTGACAGTCCCTCAGCTCCTTGAGAACAGGAAATGTCTCTTTTTTGTATTTTCAGAGCTAGCATAGTGCCTGGTACATAACAGACACTTAAATTTTTATTGATTGAGTATGTTTGCTGCCCTGATATGTAATTCATTTCAAGATGTATTCTGATTTTATACAACTATATACTCTTATCCTCTTATTACTTGACATTTTGGGGATGGAGGTAAAGATTAAAAAAAAACATTTTTCCAGTTATTATTTTATTGTTCAAAAAGTTGGAACAGATTACTTTTTGTCCTTCATTGTTTTCATTTATGATTTCTTGAAATATAGCCCTGAAAAAACAGACTTTAAAAAAGCTTATGTTTTAAATGGAGCTAATTTACTATACATTTACCAATGATTTTCATTAAATGTCCAATAATATCCCCTAACTCAAGTCTTAGTAACTCATTGTTTAGATTTTGATGGTTTAGAATAAGTGTAAATAGCAACTTTTTTTTTGTTGTTCTGGCCCAAACTCTAATTCTTCATCTCCCAGCTTGATAGTTTCGTGATAGTAAATTGGGTCATTTATGTCTCAATTCTTACCTAGCCCTTAGTCACTGAATGGGTGTTGCTTCAGACAAACTGAGACCTGAGAAGGTCTAATTTAGAAAATTTCTAATTTAGAAAAGTCAATTTACATATAAGTCAAGACATCCTCATGAAGTCATTGTTCCTCTTTGAAAACTAAAGCCCCAAAACAACCATCTCTGCTCTTTTTTGCTCCTTTCTTGTCTATAATTTGAAGTCCTTTCCTCAGACATCATCAAGCCTCAGAGTAATTGGCATAGCCAGACAAATTTCTAGTGGGTAGAGAGGAATTTTGAGAGCAAATTGGAAATTTTGGTTCAAGTCAGGAACTGCAGAAGCTGAAATGGCCACATGATTAAGAATACATTTCAGTACAGTTGTTCATCCCTCATTCTCTAAAAAGACCAATGACATCATGAGGGTGATATCTTGACTCATAGGTGAATTGGATTTAAGTGAGGCAGAGGTGCACAAAGTCATCAGCCTCACTCTCTCCTCCAGGGTCATCAGAGTCCAGTAGCAAGGTGAAAATCAAGACAACAACAATGATGAACCAGATATCAGTTCAGTATGTAACTGTGGAAACAGGTCCAAGAGAAGTGGCTAGAATTAAAGAATGAGGGCCATACTGTGCATGAGCAAACCTGAACTACGCCATACATCATGGATACTGTGACTCTTATGGATTGTGAAAGTCAGTACAAAGAGGATCAACTCTCTTGTTAGGGAAACTCTTTCCTTTCCTCTTCTCCATTCCCTCTCCCCCTTCAAAATTGAAGTGGCTATATAGCTCCTCCACCTAAGACAAGAATTTTATTAAATTTCTATGGTCTCAAGTGAGGTTTTTCCACTACGTTCATTGTTTTGTGTAGCAAACTTTTTAGTTCTGTGCTTTGGTATCTTGATACTTGGAAAAGAACTAAAGATTCACAGGAGAGAGGTAGAAAAAAGTCAAATTCTGGTTTTTTTCAGGATATTGAGTATCCTTAAATAATAAGCCTGATAGGTTTAACTCAGAACTTCTGCCATGTGTGATATCTTACATTAATTCATGTATAATTTTATCCTCCTTTCTGTCTATAAGTTCTGTAAGACTACTGAATTTTGGTGTTGGCATCTTTAAGACTTATATACACACATTCATATATGTATTCATATGCCCATATACCCTTCTTCCATTATTTTCATACTGAGAAGGGTTTCATCAGTGACAGTTATTGTTTTTCCATGTAGGAATGTAAATAGGTCAACTTTGATAAGTTCCTTTTGACTTCTTTTCCCTGAGTACCTTCTCAGGCATCTCTTGCTTCTTGTGTCTGGGTGTCAAATTTTCTATTCAACTCTGGTTTTTTCCTCAATACAATGCTTTATCCATAATGAGGGATAAATAAGAGTTAATGAATGAATGAATACAAAATAATTCTCCAAGTACTATTTTTAAGTTCTCACTGTGTTTAGAGATATTCATTGCTCATACGACATTGCTTGTCCATGGTGGGAAGAGTTGTCATTCTTCAATTGTATCCGATTCTTTGTGACCCCACTTTTGGTTTTCTAAGTGCTCCTTGACAATACATGCTGCCATCTAAAATTTTCATGAAACACCTGAAATAGGTCTATCTAAGACTCCTGACTATATCTTCTTCACCCTACTAAATTCACCCTGCTAGATTATCTGGCTATTCTCCCTGTTTCTATAAAAGGCAAAAAAGTTAATTATGTGAGGTAGAAAATTATTTATTATATATTTTTCTCAATTATAGAAAATTTTGACAGAATGTTAGTAACTATGATTGGATATTAAGTACACATAAAGTTTATCGCTAAGATTAATTGTGATTTTTATGATAATGTTCAAAAAAAGGTGGCAACTGAATTTATGTAATATCTTACCTAATCTGGATCTTCTAAAAGGTATAATTTCACATCTTTCTTCTTTGCTACAAAATATGAATCCTATTCAAAAAGCAAATTTACAAGTTTAACTACACATCATCATAATACAAAATCATCTTTTAATATTATAATATCTATAGTACTTTAGACAGATTTAGCAATATTGCAAAATGGATCAACTGTAATTGTGATTTGGTGTATCCTTTGCCCTAAATGACTGTTCTTCTAAGCATGCAGTCCTCAGTAAAAGATTTTTCTTGTGAATTGATATTTAAGAACAATTTTTTTTGCCTGGGAGAGGTAGAACTACTTTATTTGGAAATAATATTTTTAGTGGAACATGTGTATCAAAGTAGTGATAAGCCAGGTTTTGGGAAGGAAGCCAGACTACTAGTGGTGATGTAAATAGGAGACCAACAAAAGCAAACTAAAGGTCTTACATTTTAATCTGTTGACATTGAAAGACTTGTTCTACACTAGTAAGTATCTGAATATGCTAAGATATCACCAAGAAAAACAGTAATAAGGTCCTGTCTTAATAGACAATATTTCTTTTAGACAAGTATGTCTATTTTCAAGGCCTATTAAACATGATCAAATGTTTTCATCAATCTAGCTCAACATTTTTTGTGGGTATTTTTAAGGCAGATGTTAGGGGGTCTAGACTTGTGATTTTGTCAATGTGTAGAACTCCCCAAATGGAAATTTTTTTCACTGATAGAGATCATCATTCCTTTTTAAATTTAGAGGCTGAGAGTTGCTTAGGACATTGAGGGATGTTGAAGGACATTATATGGTAAGCTCCTTGAAGGCAGGAGATGGGTTTTTTTGCCTTTTTTGTATCCCCAGTGCTAAGCACAGTGCCTGTTGCATTGTAGGTATTGCATAAATGTTTATTGATTGATAAATTGGGTGTTTGAGAGATTTTGGTCACAGAACTAATGTGTGATAGAGGCAAGCCTTAAACTTAAGTCTTTCTAACTCCAAGGGCAACCCTCTATGTAGTCCTTGAAGTATACCTATATAACTATAGCTTTCTCTGTATTATGCTAGTATTAGGTGTATTTTTGAAGAGTTTGATAGGAATTTAATATTTGTAATCATTGTAATGAGGTGAAGCATTTCATAAAGCATGCCTTTGTAATTACTTCCTAATCATTATCTGTTGATAACTTTTCTGTCCTGTCTATACAGCTCAGGTTCCAAAACTTCCATGAAGTTTTTCCTGATATTCCCAGTAAGCAATAATTTCTCCTTCTGAACTCCAGGAGCCCTATATGCCATATTTATGACATGCTGTATTACATTGCTGTTATTCAGATGCATCTTTCTCTTTTACTGGATTATAGTTCCCTTGATATCAAGAGACCTTGTTTCATTCAACTCTATTGGCACTGTTTACACTTTAACTGAATAGATGAATAAATTCTTTGTCATGACTACTTGCCTTGTAAATAAATCAGTTTCTTCAAAAGCTCAAGTAAATCTGTGATATGATATACCTCATAGTGTACTGCAGGTGTTCAGGGACAACAATATAATAAACAGTATAACCCATTTGTCTTCTAGTTACATGGGACTCCGGTAGTAGAGCAAAGTCCTCTATAATGGGATATTTCTGTGCACTTCATATTCATAAAATAAATTTATTGTGTCTTTCAGTACAGGAATTCTTTTGTGCTTTGAATTACTATTTTTTTAGAGGCAAATGTTAAACTCCTGGTAGATATGTAGCCTGAAGAATTGCATCTGATTACCTTTGAAAAGATGTCTTTGTTCAATTGCAGTTTTTCTTAATAGGTCTGAGATGAGCCAATCTTACAGTTAATGTTCGATCATACCTTTTTGCATTCTAGCTTTCTTTGAGGATTTTGTTAATTGTAAAGGTACCAGCTTGGGATGTAAAAGGAAATTTAAAAGAGGGGGTACATAAATGTGTGATTAGGATATTCCATGGTCTGATTTTATTGCATATGAGAATGCCTTGGAGTTCTAGAAATATTGTGGAACTCCATTGTGGGGACAAAGGAATTAGACATACATTTTCTTTCATATGGGATTTTTTCCCTTACTTTATGTATTACCATGTCAATTTTGCTGAGAACATTAAAAGAATTTTTAAATGTACTATGTCTTTTTGTTGAATCCTACTAATCTTTTAAAAATATTACAAATTTTTCTACATTTACATGTAAAAGCAACTTTTAACATTCAATTTTTTAAGCTTTTATTTCCAACTTCTATCCCTCCCTCCCTTTTCTTCTCCTTACCTGAGATGTTAAGCAATATGATATAGGTTGTACTGCAATCATGTAAAACATTCCTATATCAGTCATTTTCTGCAAGAAGATTTGAAAAATAGAAAGAAGGAAAGAGGAAGTGAAAAATAGTATACTTCAGTCTGTGTTCAGATAATAACAGTTCTTTCTCTGGAGGCAGATAACATTTTTCATCATGAATCCTTTGGGATCATTGTGTTGCTGAGAATAGCTAAATCATTCACAGCTTTTCATCATTAATGGGTATGATGTTCTCTTAGTTCTTTTCACTTCACTCTGTATCAGTTCATGTAAGTCTTTCAAAGCAATCTGGTACTGACTAAGAAATAGAATGGTTGGATCAGTGGAATAGATTAGATACACAACCTCAAGGGTGCAGCACAGATTCTAAGATGTTTATTTGTTCATTCTTCCTCAATGGCCAGACAAGTACCCAGAACAGTGACACTCCTTAAAACAAGTCAAGATAATAAAGTAAAACTCCAAAAGAGGAGTTTTGGGGGGTTTTATCACCTTTTATTAGAAGTGCTCTTCAAAGCTAGGGTAAAGTCCTCCTCTATTAACCATGTGAAATTGACCAGACTAGTCTTTGTCATCCTCTATTCCTTTTACAAACTACTGGGCTATGAACTATTCACAGTTCATAATTTATTGGGCCTTTGAAAACATGCTGGGATGTAATCCTTTTTCAACCTTACTCACAAAGGACAGAAGAAATCCAGCTAGTACTAAGTGTTATTTGATAAATTTCTTCCCCATATTTTCCCAGTTTTGGTAGTTCAATGAATAGAGTATTGGACCTGGAGTCAGAAAGATCTGAGTTCAAATCTGGTCCCACAAACATTCTAATTGAGTGATCCTGGCAAGTCACTTGACTTCTATCCACTGGTTTTTTCCCAACTGAAAGGGAATAATAACAACACCTACCCCTTAGGGCTGTGGTGAGGATCAAGTGAGATAATATTTGATAATATTTGTGGAATTGCTTTGCAAATCTTAAATTATTATGTAGTTGCTAGCTATGATGATGATGTCTATAGCATTTGCTTCTCTTAATCATTTAGTATAGGTATATGCTAAAAAAGTTTGTGATATACAAAGAAGATTTATTTGGCAATTAAATCCGCAGAGAAGCAGCAATTAGACCATTCTCTCCTTTTTTAGATAGATCTTGAAGTTTTCTTCTCCCTCACCCCAAGTTACTCACTCTCTTGTCTCTTATTTGTGACCACTATCCCTGAGATGGGCCCTGTGGTATCTTTGAGCATGATTCTTACTTGGAAAGATTCTAATATGGGGTTTATGGCATCATAATCACAAGAACCCAAATGACAACTTTATATATATATATATATATATATATATATATATATATATATATATTACACCAGGATAATTTTTTCCTTATAAGCCTGTCAAATGAGTAAGTGGATATATGTAGATATATCCATATATATATATATATGTACACTATATATATGTATACTAAATACATGATTCTATAATCGGTTTCCTTTAAAAAAGCCTGTGCCTTCCACTGTTACCCCCTACACATTCAATTATTACTTTTTGACAGAGAACTCCTAACTTCTAGCATCTATTTGAATTTTTGTGCCCTATCCTGAAGACCTATAGCATCTATGTTTACAAAGAGGGTGATTTCGCAGGGAATTTCATCTGTTCTCCCAGACCATCCTTTCAGTTTTTGGCAAACATTATATCCTTAACTAATAATTTCCCGTAATTCAAGTTCAAGTTCATTTCTCTGCTTTTTGTATGGGTTCTTCCCATCTTCATGGACTTGACCTGCACTATTGATTAGATTTTCATCACACAGAAAATATATTGTAGGACATTATTCCCTTACCTTAGGTGACTATGGTCCCTGGCTCTCTACCAGTTAGTTTAGTTTCCAGATTTCTCTGAATGCCAACTGGGATTACTGATAAAACTCTGACCTCTTGTCTCCTCTTTCAATCTATCAAAAAGCCATACTGTCAGCTATATTAGCCATTGTATATATCGTCTCATGTGTAATCCTAACCCTTTCTTGATATCATTGTTTAAATCTCAGAAAATCTTATTAATCATTTCCTCTTCTCAGGTCACGTCTACCAAGTTTATTAATATATTTAATGAATGGCCTTATAGCCTGTCTTAATGCCTGATACTTAGTGATTACCTATTGCTTTCTCTGTTCCCTCATTGCAAGGAACACAATTTGAACTTATGGTTCCTTAGCAAGTGGCTTCCCTCCAGTGTGTTAAACTGATTTCAAAAACAGAAATAAATCCCTCTTATAACCTCCTTTTATGAAGTAAACATAGTTTTGATCTTTATTCTATGGAAGAATTTGGTGAAATATAGGCAAACATCACTAATTGATTAAAATAATAAAAATATATTCACAAAACTTTGGTGGTGTATTCAAAAAGAATTAATAATGGGTGTGGCTAGATGGCACAGTGAATAGAGCACCAGCTGTGGAGTCAGGAGGACCTGAGTTCAAATCCTGCTTCAGATACTTAACACAAAACTAGCCGTGTGACCTTGGGCAGGTTACTTAACCCCAATTGCCCTACTTTCCCCCTCCAAAAAGCAAAGAGAAAAAAATCTAAAAAAAAAAGAATTAATGATAAATGTCCAAGTTGCATACTATAGGAATGCAAGACTGATTCAATTTAATGGAAAAATTAGCTATAAAGTAAATGTCTATAACTAAAACAGTAAACTTCATGGTTATATTGAGATAGATAAAAACATTTGACTAAACACAGTAGCTAGGTATACTAATAACATTGACAACAATGTTTCTTTCATATGATAAAATAAAATATATCCTGAATAATTAGTTGAAATGGAGAAATTTGGAAAGTTTTCCTGATAAGATCGGAAATGCCGCAAGGATGTCTACTCTTTCCAATTTCATAGAAATGTTAACTATAGAAATTGAATTAGGGGAAGAAACTTTCACCTTTATTTGTGGTTATTATACGGTTTTATTCTGAAAACCTTAAAGAACCAAAATAATATAAAACTTCCACAGTGTAGAAGATACCAACTAAATCCGTACTGTCATTAGTATTTCTATATATTTTAACAGAAAAATATATCAAAAGAGGAAAAATAAGAACTAAATCTTATACAGATATACATGTATACATATATGTATATATATATATACACACATATGTATGTATATGCAAAAACAACTTTCACAGAAATACTTTAATAATAAGAGAAATAGTCAATGTTCATTTCTAAATCATGCTAATAGGATGAAAAATCAATACTACCCAAAATTATATGCAGACTTAATACTATTACAATAACATCCTAAGGGTACACTTTATAGAATTAGAAAAAAATGTAGAGTTCATATAGAGAAATTTAAAAGTCAGGTATGTCTAGAGAAACAATTAAAATAGAAAGGAGGTAAAATAGTAAAATATCTCAAATTTTATTTTAAAACAATTATCAAAACTATTTGGCATTGGTGACAAATGTAGAACAGAGGTTAATGAAATGCATTGTTGTTTTTTGTCTTTCATTCTCTAAGAGGACCATGACATAAGGAACATGATGCCATGACTTGCAAGTGATTAGGTTCAAGTAAGAGAGGGTTGTGCAGTCACCAGCCTCACTTTTTCCTCTGGAGCCATCTAAGTCTAGTAGCAAGATACAGATGAGGATGACTTGAGATGGCCCCTTGTAATGCCATTCACAAGCAGCTTTCCAGAAAAATGCCACTGTGAACAGCTTTTAAGGTTCTGATTACACAGTATAGTGATAACTCTATTCCATAACAAATCAAAGTAAAACTCTCACAGAAAATCAAGGTACAACATTCACAATATTACAACTTATCACAGAAAATCACAATATAATATTCACAACATAGTCTCAAAGTACAAGTCAAAAGTCTTTCACTCCTGGGGCAACTAAGGTAACTCAATCAGTCACTTATCAGTCAATAGTCAAAGTCTTCCACCCTTTGGGCAAAGTCTTGATTAACTCAATTAGTCACTTATTCAGCAATCAATTACTAAGTATCATACACAAAACCCTTGACCCCTTAGGTCACTAGTAAACTTTAATTCCATAATTACTCAGTACCCATGGAGAGGTCTTTTCATCTTGACTTGGGGTCTGTTCTCAGATTCCCTGGATCCCTTTCCATGGTCCCATCTTCTACCTGGATTCACCTTCCTTTCCACTGTTTTTCTCCCCATTATTTCTCTTGAGATCCTTGATTTTATTTTTCTGGAAGAATTTTGTTATTATTTTTTCAAAGTCTGTAACATTCATAGTTTGAATTTTGTTTTTGTTGTGACACTGAAAAAGTAAATTAATTTAGGTAATGTTACTTTTTCTTATATTTTTGTATTTTGTATATTATTTTAAATTTCTTGTATTTTGTATATTATTTTAAATTTCTATTACCATGAACATTGTTTTGCAACAGTTCCTATATATATCTTGGTAGACGAATAACTAAGTCCTCTATACATTCGTTAGCTATTTTAAATGCAATTTCTCATTTTATCTGCTGAATTTTATTTGTATTATGTAGAATTGTTTTATGCCAAAAAACTTTTCAAAAGTTGTATGTCAAATGACTGACAGATCTGGGGTATAAAGTTGATCCACTTGAATTTCTTTTTAGGATTTAGTTGATCCCGGGGTGGCTAGGTGGTGCAGTGAGTAAGAGCAATGGGCCCGGAGTTGGGAGGACCCAGGATTGGTTCCAGTCTCAGAAAATTAGCACCCACACATAAATAACTAGTCTGGTAACCTTGAACAAGTTACTTAACCCCAAGTACTTAAAAAAAAAGAATTTAGTTGATCCCTACTCAGACTGGACCATTTCTTGCAATGGTTACAAGGGGAAAACAAAAGATTAGTTGGAATACTTGCAGTGGGACCCAGGCAGTGCTCCTTCCTCCTACTCTGCATTGTTAACTTGTCTCACCTATGGTTTCCTTGATTTCTTCTTTGCCCCACTTATTTTGTACAATGTTATTAATTAGTCTTATATTTTGTTCATATTCTCTTTTTCATTGTTTTATATATATTCTGATCCATAAGGAATGTTTTTTTTACTGATGATCTTTTATATTTATTTATAGTTTTGTTGTAAAACACCACGTAGTAAAATGCATTAAAGTTTTATAGAATGTTAAAAAATATGTGTATTCTGTAATATCACCATTTAGATATACTATATGTTCAACAAATCTAATTTTTCCAATTATCTTTTTAATTCTATATTTTTCTCTTTTAAAAATTTCTCCTGAGTTTATCAAGGTTTGACAGAACATTAACATCCACTATGTTTGTTTTAACTGTCATTCTCTCTTGTCACAGTTGCTAGGAAACTAAGTTTGTATAGATTTAATAAAATTACTTTTTCATTGTCTATGGGTGCCTTTAAGCATTGTGTAATTTTTCTTAATATCATTAGGATATTGTTAGGACAACTAGGTGGTACAGGAGACAGGGTGTCAGACTTGAAGTCAGGAAGACTCATCTCTTCAAGTTCAAATCTGGCCTCAGACACTTACTAGGTATGTGACCCTGTGCTAGTCACTTAACCCTGTTTGCCTCAGTTTCTCATAAGTAAAATGGTCTGGGGAAGGAAATGGCAAACCACTCTAATGTATTTGCCAATAAAACCCCCCAAAAGGGGTCATGAATAGTCAAATATGATTAATAAGACTGTGCAACAAAAATTGTCATCTTCTCTGATACAATGAGTGTAATTTCTTCTTTTAAAATTCATGTGAAATATAACATAGCTTTTCCATCCTTTCATATTTAACCTGATTTGGAAGGTTTTAATTATGATGCTTTGGGAAGCAACAAGTTTAGTAGGGAGAGATTTGAATTTAGAGACAAGGGCCCTAAGATTGTGTTTGTGTCACATTTCTTGTATGTCTTCAAGCAAATAACCAAGCGACCTCAATTTCACAAAGTGGAAAATGAAGAGAATTAAAACAGGTGAACTTTAGTTTCTTAAAGTTTTGGATATTATACTATGGTCTTATACTTTTTGCATAAATCAATAAAAATGTATTTTCTTTCCTTATAATTAATTTTCCAGCTCAGACAAAATTGTGGTATCTAATCTTCCCTGATCACCTTCCCAATACACTCCATCTATTACCCTTTCAATGATAATTCACGTGGAATGTCACTGAAGAAATGATGTTTTTGTTTTGTACTTTTAAAAAATTATTCTAGGTGTTGGAGCCAAGATGGAGGAACAGAAGCAGTAACTTCTCTAAGCTCCTCCATGAATCCCATCACTAAACCTTAAAAAGTGAATCTGAATGAATTTTGGAGTGACAGAAACCACTGGGAGATGGAGCATGGCAGAATCAAGCTCAGGAAAGTGCCCACAAGGGTCCAGACAAGGGAAGCTGGAAGCATGTGGGGTCTGTACAGCTCAGACTAGAAAGCAGATGAGCAGACTACAGCAGAGAGAGAAGGAGCCCCAGCCAGCACACTCACTCATCCCAAGGGCGATTCACACCCTTCTCACCAGCATCTCACCACCAGATGGTAGGAATCACTGGAGCCAGGTAAGAGAGGGCTCAGGCCCCCCAGCAGAGACAGCAGCTTCTCCTGGAGCTATCAGTCCAAAGCTTGGAAGTTTAGAAATCACCTGCTTGTTTTTCCAGGGGTCAAACTGAAAAAAATAAACTCTGGCTGTTCCAATTCCACCTCCCTGACCTAGAAATCCCAAAGATAAGTGTCCCACCCAGAATGAAACCCTAAGATAGTGGACATAGCCTCTGTCTTGGGAGTCATTGAGAAGGGGTATAACTGAGGCAGCAAGGAGTCTGAAGAGAAGAAGGGGAGGGATCCCAGCAAGCCCCACCTCACCTGACTAGCAAAAGCCTGCCCAAGCTGTAGCCCAAGGGTATAGAGGTAGAAATCTGAAGTGGCCAGACCACCCCTACTCCACAGATTACTTTGTATGCCTCAGCATACCTCCCTGAGGCTCCTGCCTTGGCCTCAAACTAGACACCCAGAGGCTACAGCGTTCAAAGTCAACAACCAGACTCTTAGCTCACAGCCTGAGACATTAGGAAATAGGAAATTAAAATGCAAAGGAAGGAAGCTGAGAACTAGAAGGGGAAGGCAAGAAAATCCATCAGAGCTTATTATATAGATCAAGAACAACCAAATACAGGGGTCAACTTGGATCCTACACTCACACCTGAGACCACAGAAGGAAATATGAACTGGTCTTAAGCCCAAAAAGCATTCTTGGAGGAGCTTAAGAAAGATTTTAAAGACCAAATTAGGGAGGCAGTGACCAAATTGGAAAAAAGTTTCACTGAAGAAAACAAATCCTTAAAAAGTAAAATGAGTGAAGTAATTGGAGAAAATACCTCCCTAAAAAAAGGACCTTCAAAAACTAACCAAAGAGTATAATTTGCTAAAAATTGGAATCAGTCAAATTGAACCTCAGAACTCTATGACATGCCAAGAGTCAAGCAAACAAAGCATAAAGATTGAAAAATTGGGAGAAAGTGTAAAATATCTCACTGGAAAAACAACTGACCGAGAGAATAGATCCAGGAGAGATAACTTAAGAATTATTGGTCTACCTAAAAGCCATGATGAAAAAAGCAGCCTGGACAACATTCTACAAGAGATTGTCAAAGAAAACTGTCCTGAAGTCCTAGAATCAGAAGATAAAATTGTTATCGAAAGAATTCACCAGACACCTCCTGAAAGAGGTCCCAAATTGAAAACTCCAAGAAATATAGTAGCCAAATCCCAGAATTACAAGATTAAGGAAAAAAATACTGCAAGCAGCCAAAAAGAAACAAATCAGATATCTCAGAACTACAGTCAGGATCATACAGAACCTACCAGCTTCTACATTAAAAGATTGGAAGGATTGGAATTTGATATTTCATAGGGCAGAAGAGCTAGGACTGCAACCAAGGATGAACTACCCGGCAAATCTGAGCATAATCTTTCAGGCAAGGAGATGGTCGTTTAATGAAATAAGGGACTTCCAGACTTTCCTGATGAAAAAGCCAGAGCTCAATGGAAAATTTGATCTCCAATTGCAAGACTCAAGAAAGACATAAAAAGGTAAGCAAGGAAAAAACAGACCCACACATACATGCGCGCGCACACACACACACACACACACACACACACACACACTCATGCACAGGTGCACATACCTTGGGGTGCAACAAGAGCAAAATGTTCACATCCCTATATGAGAAGCTGATAACTGTCAATATTGATATTTATATGATTATCATGACCTTTAAAAGGGTTACACATAAATAGAGGGTGTGGGTATGAATGACCTAACCTGAAGATAAAAAAAACAAAACCTTATTAAGGGGATCAAAGGGACTACAATGGGATAAAAGGAAAGGATGAGACAGAAAAAGATAAAGTATGCCATTAGAAGAGGCATAAAAACACACTATAGTAGAGGGGAAAGGAAGAGGGAGAGGAATATCATTTGAACATTATTTTCACTGGCTCTGGTTCAAAGAGGGATAAACATAATCACTTAAGTTTAAGATTCTAACATGAATAGACATGAAAATTCATTAAACAGAGGAAAAGGAGGGAGGGAGAGGAGCACTGTTTGAAATTTACTCTCATTGGTTTGGTGTCAAAGGTGGAATAACATACTCTGATAATTATAAAAATTTATTGTGTCCTATAGGCAGTAGGCGGGTAAGGAGGGATAAAAAGAAGGGGATTAAAGAGGGACTAGAGGGGAGGGAAATAATAGTAAGGGGAGAGGGTAGGTAAAGAAGGGGGGACACCAGGTGGGAACACTGAGGGAGGTGGTGGTCAAAAGGGAAACCCTCAAGGAGGGAAGGGAGAAGGAAGAAACAAAAACATAAGCAAGGAAGGGGAATAGGATGGAGGGGAAGAGACAGATAGTCATCATTACTGTGAATGTTAATGGGATGAACTCTCCCATAAAACAGAGGTGGATAACAAAATGGATTAAAAGCCATAATCCTACAATATGCTGTCTACAAGAAACACATTTGAAACAAAGGGATACCCACAGGGGAAAGGTAAAAGGCTGGAGTAGAATTTACTATGCCTCAGCTAAAGTAAAAAAAAAGCGGGGGTAGCAATCTTTATCTCAGATAAAGCAAAAATAGATCGAATTAAAAGAGATAAGAAAGGAAACTATATCCTGCTAAAAGGCACCATCAAGAATGAAGCAATATCATTACTTAACATATAAGCTCCAAGTGGTATAGTGTTCAGATTCCTAGAGGAGAAGTTAAAGGAATTAGAGGAAGAAATAGATAGCAAAACTGTACTAGTGGGGGATCTTAATCTCCCCCTCTCTGAACTTGATAAATCTGGTCTCAAAATAAACGAGAAAGAAGTTGAGTAGGCAAATAGAATTTTAAAGAGATTAGCCATGATAGATCTCTGGAGAAAACTGATTGGGGATAAAAAGGAATATACATTCTTCTCACCAGTACATGGTACATACTCAACAATAGACGATGTACTAGGGCATAAAAACCTCACAATTCAGTGCAGAAAGGCAGAAATACTAAATGCATCATTCTCAGATCATGATGCAATAAAAATTATACGCAATAAAGGGCCATGGAAAAATAGACTAAAAACTAATTGGAAATTAAACAATTTAATCCTAAAGAATGAGTGGGTCAAACCAGAAATTATAAAAACAATCAGTAATTTCATTGAAGAGAATGATAATGAGACAAAATACCAAAATTTGTGGGATGCATTAAAGGCAGTTCTTAGGGGAAGTTTTATATCCCTGAATGCATATATGAATAAATGAGATAAAAGGGAGGTTGATGAATTGGGCATGCAATTGAAAAAGCTAGAAAAAGAACAAATTGAAAATCCCCAATCAAATACTAAATTATACATATTGAAAACCAAAGGAGAGATCAATAAAATTGAAATTAAGAAAAATATTGAATTAATAAATAAAATTAAGTGCTGGTTTTATGAAAAAATAGACACTTAGTCAATATGATAAAAAAAGAAAAAAAGAACACCAAATTATGAGTATCAAAAATGAAAAGGGTGAATCTACCTCCAATGAAGAGGAAATCAAAACAATTATTAGGAATATTTTTCCCAATTGTATGCACATAAATTTGACAATCTTAGTAAAATGGAGGAATATTTAC
The DNA here is from genome assembly GCA_011680675.1 of Gymnobelideus leadbeateri. NCBI lineage: Eukaryota > Metazoa > Chordata > Mammalia > Diprotodontia > Petauridae > Gymnobelideus > Gymnobelideus leadbeateri. Next base: position 327,319 of record WOXC01004897.1, on the reverse strand, counting down.
AAAAATGCAAGTTGCCCAGATTAACTGAAGAGGAAGTGAATTAGCTAAATAACTCCATCTCAGAAAAAGAAATCAAACAAGCCATCAGTGAACTCCCTAAGAAAAATCTCCAGGGCCAGATGGATTTACTAGTGAATTCTATCAAACATTTAAAGAACAATTTATTCTAATACTCTACAAACTATTTGAAAAAATTAGTGAAAAAGCGGTCCTACCAAATTCTTTCTATGACACAAATATGGTACTGATACCTAAATCAGGAAGAGATAAAACAGAAAAAGAAAATTATAGACCAATTTCCCTCATGAATTTAGATGCAAAAATTTTAAATAAAAAATTAGCTAAAAGACTACATCAACTTATCACAAGAATAATACACTTTGATCAGGTAGGATTTATTCCAGGAATGCAAGGATGGTTTAATATTAGGAAAACCATCAGAATAATTGATCATAATCAACAATAAAACTAGCAGAAACCACATGATTTTCTCAATAGATGCAGAAAAGGCTTTTGACAAAATACAACATCCATTCCTATTACAAACACTAGAAAGTATAGGAATAAATAGAGCCTTCCTTAAAATAGTAGATAGCATCTATTTAAAAGCATCAGCAAGTATTATATGCAATGGGGATAAAGTAGAAGTATTCCCAATAAGATCAGGAGTGAAACAAGGGTGTCCACCTTATTCAGTCTGGTACTAGAAACATTAGCAGTAGCAATTAGAGAAGAAAAAAGAAATCAAAGGAATCAAATTAGGCAAAGAAGAGACCAAGCTATCACTCTTTGCAGATGATATGATGATATACTTAGAGAATCCTAGAGAGTCAAGTAAAAAACTACTTGAGACAATAAATAAATTTGGCAAAGTTGCAGTATATAAAATAAACCCACATAAATCCTCAGCATTCCTATAAATCTCTAATGAAATTCAACTGCAAGAGATAGAAAGAGAAATCCCATTTAAAGTTACTGTAGACAATAAAATATTTGGGAATCTACCTGCCAAAACAAACCCAGTACCTATATGATCACAACTACAAAACACTTCTCACACAAATAAAGTCAGATCTAACTAATTGGAAAAATATCAATTGCTCATGGCTGGTTCAAGCTAAAATAATAAAAATGACAATTTTACCCAAACTAAATTATTTATTTAGTGCCATACCAATTAATTTACAAAAAAAAAAAAACCAAACTACTTTATAAAGCTAGATAAAATAGTAACAAAATTTATTTAAAAAATGTTCTAGAATATCAAGGGGATTAATGAAAAGAAATGCTAGGGAAGGTGTACTATCTATACTAGATTTTAAACTGTATTATAAAGCAGCAATCATCAAACCTACTTGGTACTGGCTGAGGAATAGAGTAGTGGATGAATGGAATAGATTGGGTGCAGGAGATTCAGGAATCTGAATATAGAGTATAGTAATCTATTGTTTCATAAACCCAAAGACCCCAGTTTTTGGGATAAGAACATACTATTTTACAAAAACTGCTGGGAAAACTGGAATATAGTATGGCAGATATTGGGCATAGATCATTATTTCACACCATATACTAAAATAAGTCTAAATGGGTGCATGATATAGGCATAAAGGATGATACTGTAAGCAATCTGGGAGAACAAGGAATAGTTTACCTGTCATATTTGTGGAGAGGGGGAGATTTTATGACCAACAAGAATTAGAGAACATTATAAAATGCAAAATGGATAATTTTGATTACATTCAATTGAAAAGCTTCTGTACAAACAAAGCCAATGTAACCAAGATTAAGAGGCAGGTGGGAAATTGGGAAAGAACTTTTACAACCTATGTCTCTGATAAAGGACTCATTTCTAAAATATACTGAGAATTGAGTCAAATCTATAAGAATACAAGTCATTCCCCAGTTGATAAATGGTCAAAGGATATGAACAGGCAGTTTTCAGAAAGAGGAATTAAAGATATCTATAAGTATATGAAGAAATGCTCTAAATCACTATTGATTAGAGAAATGCAAATCAAAACAACTTTGTGGTACCACATCTCACCAGTTTGATTGGGTAAGATGACAAAACAGGAAAATGACAAATGCTGGAGAAGATGTGGACAAATTGGAACACTAATGCATTGCTGGTGGCATTGTGAATTGATCCAACCATTCTGGAGAACAATCTGGAATTATGCCCAAAAGGCTATAAATAATTTCATACCCTTTGACCCAGGATTACCACATCTAGGGTTATATCCCAAAGAGATCATAGAAGTAGGAGGAATACCCATATGTACAAAAATATTTATAGCAGCTTTTTTGTGGTTGCAAAGAATTGGAAATTAAGGTGGTGCCCATCAATTGGGGAATGGCTGAACAAATTGTGGTATATGCATGTAATAGAATACTATTGTGCTTTAAGAAACAAGGAACAGATGGAGTTCATGTTTACCTGGAGAGGCTTATACAAATTGATGCTCAGTGGGAAGAGTAGAACCAGGAGAAATTTTATACAATCACAGACACAACATATGTATGATGATCAACTATGGCAGATTGGACGCTTCTCAGCAATTCAGTGATACAAGTCAATCCCAAAAGACTCATGATGGAGAGAGATGTCTACATCCAGTGAAAGAATTAGAAAGAACTGAGTTTGAATCCTGATTGAAGCAAACTACTTGATCTTTGTCTTTTTTGTTTTGTTTCATTTCCTCTTTACCATTTTTCATTCCATTTAGTACAATTTGCCTTTGCAACCTGACTAATGTCTAATGTGAATGTTTTTTTAGATCCTATACTGGATTGTATGACATCATGGGGGAGAGGGAGAGGAGGGAAGGAAAGAAAATTTGAAATCAAGGAATTACAGAATTGAATCTTGTAAGCTTAAAGTAAACAAACAAATTAATAAAGACAATAAAATAAAAAAAAATTATTCTATATTCCTTGTAAGATATTCTCTAGTCTGAGTCTATTCCTAGAAATGTTAAATTTTGATGGAGTCTGGAAGGTCAGCATTTTGTAGCCCTGTGAGAGGGACACCTATCTATCCTGTTCCTTCTCTTTTTCCTTGTCACATCTATTTTGAAATTATGCTACCCTCTGTTTGACCTCAGATCGTGCTGACATACTGAAGGGCTCTGAAACTATAAAGGGACAGTGTTTCTATCCAGCCTTATTCTAATCTTAGAATACTGAGTCCACAATCTTACTTTGGACTCAAAGAAAAAGTAAAGCCACTGCTGGCTTACCTTTTTTTGTGATTGGATATTGAGTCAGAGTACCACTTCTATGGTCACAATAATAGAACTTCTGGCCTAGCCTTTTCCTGGCGTTTGGAGTTGAGTCTACAGTCCTGCTCTATGATTGGAGCAATAGCATTGTGATTCTATTTATAGACCCTTTGAACCCATGAGTCCTTGTTCAATTTTCTTTGAGCCATATCTTTCCAACCACTATCAATTATGTTTTCCCACAAGCTTAGTTAGTACTGGAAAACTATGACCCAGTCTTGAACTAGTTAGGTAAATAGATTAATAGGGCATTTATTAAGTGCTTATTATGTACCAGGCATTGTGCTAAATTATGGGAATACAAATATAAGAAAAAGATGGTCTTTGCCCTCAAGGAGCTTACATTTTACCTATATAATATTTCTTATTCCATTTCCTAGCAAAATACTTTAAATGGACTCGTTTTCTTCTTCTCTCAATCAATTCAAGATGTTTACTGCTTCCTTTCTGCTAGTGAAATATAATTCTTACACCTCTGTGATTTTCCCAACAATGCTTTATTTACCCTCAACCTCCTCCTGTCAACGAAAGACAAGAATCTAAAAGCCCTTCAACTACCTCTTTCCATTATTGACCAGTCTTTCCATGAACTCCTATATTCCATTCTTCTATCTCTTCTTTATATGAGTTTTTTCTGTATTATCAGTCCAATCCAATTCAATAAACTTTTATTAAGCATTTGCTATGTGCCAGACACTGTTCTAAGTGCTGGGGATACAATTAATAAAAAGACAGTCTGTTTCTACCCTCAAGGATCTTATAATCTAAAGGGGGAGACACACTCCAAAGGAGTCAGTAAAGCAGTGGGAGTGGGTAGGTAAACATGACGTGACAGGGTACCTGGGCAGGGGCATCTTATTGTGTGGAGTTAAAGTCAGTGAGAGCAATGGAACAAAATAGAGTAACCTGAGAGTCCAATTCATGCCCTTTAAAAAGCAAGGTATTGGGAGGGGTATGGTACTGTGCTCTGTAGCCCTCCAATTAGAGTGAGATGCTGAGGGAGGTGGTATTAGGCAAAACATGAGTCAGCAGAATGGTGGTGAGTATAGAAGTGATGCTCTTGTACTGGGGAGGCATTTTGTTCCATAAAGTTGAAACCAGACAGAGTAGCAGATGCAAAATGGAGTATCTATACTTAATTTTCTTGTTCTCCTTATTTTTCATATTAATTTTTCTTATTAAATGCATTAGTCCTCTGATACTCATTCTTTACCTTCTCATTTCTTGTGTTTGTATATGCATATGTGCATGTCTGCATGTCTTTGTGTGAATAAAGTGAAATCACCGAGAAACAAAGACAATCCCACTAAAGACTGTGGTGACAGAATCAACATGGGCTTATCAGGATAACAGACTAACTTCCTTCTTTTGTTCTTTTTTTTTTAACAGACTTATTAGATTATGAAAATTACTGTGACTTGGTCTACCTAGATTTCAATAAAGTACTCAGGAGATAAAACAACTTTCAAGTATAACAATTTGTTTATTGGATCATTCTCCCATTCCCCATTAGCTCCACCAGCTTGTATTAACAGAACTTGGCTACTCCTCCCTTTGGAGTTCTAAGATTAACTTTTAGGGGGTGGTTATTGTTTCTCTATAATTATCATAAATAGCCATTCAGTATGTTCCACTAATTTTAATAACTAGTCATCTTCTCAATATCATCTCATCAGTTAACCTCTCCCCACTCTCTATTAACTCATCAGTATTGGTTATTTTTTACAATGTGATATTTGATTAAAAAATATAGCAAGGACCAAAGTAGAATACCATCTAAAACAGAAAGCACATATTTTTCTCTGTCCCCTCCATCCTTTCTGTCCCATCCAGTTCACTTCTTAGTGTATTACAAATGATAGTTGAATCACTCTTTCCTTACTTAGGACACTGTGTCTCAGCTGATGATTGATTCATTGATGGACTGAGTCAAGCAGGCCATTTCTTTTTATGACTTCAAACTAGACAGCTACTGAAGCTACCATCAAACTTTGCTATATCCTCCAGATGCTACACCTCTAGTTTCTTCCAATCTTTCAATGTTCTAAAGGTTATTACTTGGTCAGATTTGACTACAATATATTTAAGATCAAGACATAATACATATAAAAGAGACAGAAACAGAGGTGGCAACATTCAATCCTAGACACTTTTAGCCAGTTACAAAGATAAAACAGCTAGTAGAAGGTGAGAGGCAAAAGAAATCAGACTGCTGCTGCTTCTGTTGCAGTTTCCTCTCCCCCAGTCTAAATGCTTGTAGCAGTTCTTGCTTCATGCACCCTCAGGGGAGAGAACTTTCATTTGTTCTACACTCTTTGCATACCACTTAGTTTGGATGGAGTAGGCAATTAAAGGGAATTTTATTACCACCCCCTCCCGCCAGAAAAAGAATACTTGCCAGTGATCTGATGTTGAAAACATACAGAGCTCTTATATTACACATTTCCAAAACTAGATTTACCAAGTCTTCACATGGATATGTAGTAGGCAGAAAATTCAATGCATGCTCTAGGGACTAGAGACCCTCATTGGCCAGTCCTTCTGTTATTTTAGTAACATGTAGGAAGGGAATAAAAACTTATTGAATAACTAAAACCAAAGAGTTTTAATTATTAAAATTATTATTAAAATAGTTTTAATCACTATTAATGCATCAGTGACAAACTGATGTTTTTATGTTGGAGATTTTTTTTGACCCTGTGTTGTTCAACCGACATTTCTATCAGTTAGATGAATTGCAATGTGAACTCCTTGAGGACATGGAGTGCTTTTGCCTTTCTTTTTATTCCCAGTCTAAAGTGAATGAATGAATAAATGAATAAAAGCATGATGATTGATGATTTGAATGAAAGCATAGATTGATACTATTATCAACTTTTCTAATGAGAAGAATAAAGGTGGAGTAACTAAAATAGTTTATATTAGAGTCAAGATACCAATAAGCTGAAATAATGGTCCAGTTATGAAAACTAAATTAAGAACTGCAAGATCAGAGAGAAATCTCTAGACAATTTTTTCATGTGAAAAAAATTGGGCATCTTAGTGTTATGTAGGTAAAATATCTGCCAAGCTTGTAACAACAGCCAAAAAAACTCTTGAATTTAGATTAAATTAATATAAATTTAATTAATTAATTGATATTAAACTATTAATTAATAAATCAATTGAAATTTAAAGTCCAGACTAAGAGAAGTGATGATGTCATTTCATTGAGTCCTGATTATGCTAACTCTAGAGTATTGATTGCATTCTATTCCAATCACTATATTTTAAGTAACACACCGGGAGCATATATAGAAGAGGGTGACTGGTATAGTGAGAGGACTGAAGACCACCCCATATGAAGCTTGGTTTAAAAAAAATGCAGGGGCGGCTGGGTGTCGCAGAGAGTAGATCGCTGGCCCTGGAGTCAGAAAGACCTGAGTTCGGATCCGGCCTGAGACACTTAATGCACACACAAACAAAAACCTAGCTCTGTGACCTTGGGCAAGTTACTTAACCCCAATTGCCCTCCAAAAAAAAAAATGAGTCATAAAAAAATCCAAAGATGTTGAGGCTATTTTAAGAGTCAATGTTTCTTCATTTTTCAAGGTCTTCAAGCAGGTCATAAATGGTCAATTTTAGGGAATTCTAGGAATATTTATTTAGGTACAATTTGATTTTATGATCTTGGAAGTAACTTAGATTCTGATTATGCAAACTATATAGCTTTAACTAGCTATAACCAAATGAAATCAATCAGAATTCCACATAGGTAGAATTTTAATGAGCAAATCTACTGCAGTTCATTTATCTACAAACTGACATGCTACAAAGCTATTATTCTATATCTGTGAAATATCTCTCTCAATTTCCAAATTCCTGGTGTCCCTTAAGGACAAATAAAGTCTTTTGAAGACCAAAACATGATAAAAATTATGGTTACAATAATTCAAGCCTAATACATCAACTTATTAGTATTCAAATGCTGAGTCTTCCACTCCAAATGGATCTGAACTGCTTAACCACAGGTTCCTGCACAAATGTATGTAGGGCAATTGGGCATAACTAATGAAAATGAATGTTTTTGAATTGTGTACACTGAATTCATTTACCCAGAAAACATAGATTTCTAGAAGTGAGATTCCCATTGGGACTAACTCTTTGAAAGAGTAGTGGACTTCTCTCAAATAGGCCATTTATGAATTTGTCTTTCCATGCCTCATAGATCTATCCAAACACATTAATTCTAGTTCACATATAAGAAAGACAGGAACAGAAGCTAACATCCATTTCCCATTTCTGGGAGGCATTTTTATTCTCTTAGCCCAAGTAAAAATGTTAGCTATTTTTGGCAATTTTGAACATTTCTCTTAGTTGAATAGGTAGCCTGTAGTGAATTCCTAGGTAGGGAAGAAATGAGTCATTCTGGTAGTCTTGCTGAACCTGAGGATTTCTGGAACTCAATTTTTACCTAATTGCAGTGGGCCAGAGCAAATCATCTTTAGGTCACATCACATTCTGCAGAGTGATACTAGGGTGGCGGGGAGCACCTCATTTGTTCTTGGTGACCTCTCTCCTCGATAAGAACTTGTTTTTGATGGTTCTTACTTTCAAATACAATAAACTTTCTTGTCATGTAGCCAGGTTGTATGTGATGCCAGAAAAATAAAAATGAATCATGGAAACATTCCAATTGGTTCAGGAAATCAGTGGTCCATATTACCATCCTGGACAATTTGCCAATGAGTCATCTGTTCTGTCTTCCTAGACTTCTTAGCAGCCTGTTCATATAATTTGTACTTTCTTGGTCTAGGTCATCATTGCCTCCAAGAGATGCTTCATGTCAGGGACTCCCTGGCACTCTACATTGTGCTTTCACTTTTAAAATGTAAGTTCCTTTAAAATTGAAATGGTCTAAATCTTTTTATTTCTAACCCTTCCACCAAGCATAGTATCTGGCATATGGTAATATTGTCTGATTTATCTTAACTGCTACCAATAGCTCTGGCTAATTACCAACTGGACCTCCTTTTATGGATAATCTGTGCAATGTCAATCATTTTCAGAACTTTAGAAAATGATTCCAAGTTTTACAGATGTTGGTATCTAAGATGCCCGGTCGCTTCCAAGTTGGCCTGAAAGCATCCACAGGAAATCACAAATGAAAAGTTACTTCCATAGTGATGCCACAGAGTTTGAACATCTTTATCTGTACAATTTGTCTTCAATCAGATTTAACAAAATTAACAGAGGATGATGATAAAAACATGGCACAGTCCAGTATGAATACTATCTGAAGTTCAAAATAAATTTGTTTTTCCATAGAACCTTAAAACACACGCAAAAAAGTGTTTTTAAGAAATATTGAGGAAAAGAGGATTGATAGAAAAGGGAATAGGAGCACTATTTAGGGTGGATGAAATCATAATAAAGGAGATTAGAGAGAAGTTATAATTATTCAATTATTAATTTATCTGGTTTTTTTTTCTTGCAAGGAAGATAATTTTTAGAGTAGAAATGATAGAACAAAAATATTTAATAAAAGAAATAATGGGGAGAATAGTAGGTGCTCTTGACATGTGCAAGTCAGCATATCAAGATGAACCGTGTCCTAGGATACTAAAGAATGGGTAGACAGTATTTCTGAGCCACTGTTAATGATCAGAGAATGATTATGGAAAATGAAAGAGTTGCTATAAGTTTGGAGAAGGGTAAACATCCTCACAATTTTTATAAACTCCTGGTGGTCTGCAAACTATAGACAAGTGAATTTCAATTTATTATTAAGAGATTGATAATGAACATCTACAAAGACAAGTCATCACAAAGAGCTGGAATGTCTTCACAAGGAATCAGTCATGATCAAATCTAGGCCCCTTTCCTTTTTGAAACTGGTGGGAGAATAGAATTTCTCTATATTTGAATATGGCATTTAATCAATTCTATCACACTACTTTTTATGGAGAAAACTGTACAATTTAAACAATGAACTGACAAGTCCCCAAAAGTAACTATTAATCATCATGTAGCTCACTAATGTCAGCTTGGAAGGAGATTTCTTCTTGATTGCCACATAGAACTGTGCTTGTCCCTGTATAGTTTAACATTTTAACCCATGGTTTGGATGAGGAAATAGACAGCATATTTATCAAATTTGCAGATGACAGAAGGGTAGAAGAACTTGCTAATAAATTATATGACAGGACCAGGGATCAAATATATTTCAACAAGCTCTTAAACTGTGGTGAATCTAATAACATGAAACTCTAATGGACATAATTGTGAAGGCTTACATTTAATGTTAAAATATCAAGATAAGCACAAGATGAAGGAATTATGCTCAGATAGTAATTTGCATGGAAAAGATACGGGAACTTTAGTAGCAGGAGTTAAATATGTATCAACAATGTAATATGGAAGCCATAAAAGCTTGTATAATCTTTATAAGAAAGAGACATATTACAAAGAACTAAGCAAATGTACTTTGTTCTGGTACAACTACACTGGAATACTCAATTCTGGGTGCCATATTTTAGGAAGGATATTGATAAGCTGCAGGATATATGATAGAGGGTGAACCACAATGTTCAAAAGGTGAGATAGTAACATTTGAGGATTGGATGAAAGAATTAGAGGTAAAGTGGACATGGGGTATTTTTAGTTGTATCCAAGTATTTGGAATCTTTTACATAGAAAATATCATTATCTGGTTATGTTCTGCTTGTACCCAGAGAGCAAAAGTATAAGTAGAGGGTGGAAGTTGCATTTTTGTTTAGTATAAGGAAAAAATCTTAATGGTTATCCAAATGTGGGATGGAATATTCTGGAAGACAAGACAATGTGGTTTCTGTCAATGGCAATCTTCAAAATGAGTCTGCAGGATTTTCAGTTGATGTTCTGGGTTCTTTCTCACTAAGGTATGGAATTCAATAGGTAGCATCTGAGAACCTTTCTAATTCTGTAATTTCACAAAGGTAATCTACAAATATGCCCCTGTATTATACTTGGGTACTCTTCAATAGAAAAATTAGTAAAACAAGACAAATAATTTTAATGGGAAAGAAATAATCTCAAACAAGTAAATTATTTACTTCTTTTGATTTCAGAGATATAGGTCATCAGAGTTTGCAGAAGAAAGTTGAGAGATCATGATGAAATGTGTCCAAGAAAAGCAAAGTTATTTGCTCTAGGGCAAATGGTAGAGACAGACCTAGAAGCAAGATCTCCAAACAACCAAATTAGTTATCTTTCCATTACCAAGGGCTCTGCCTTGAATTGGTTCTTGAGGAAAACCCGTTGTCTTTTTCTCATTTCTTAAAACTTTTAGGTATTTATTTTTCTATAGATATATAATATTTAGTCATTATTTCATTATTTTGCATTAGAAAAGTGGATATACTATATCCACCTCAGATTGAAATAAAGACATTTGTTTTGCTTGGGTTTTAAGTACTTTACTGGAAAACTGGAAATATTCCTAACTGCTTCATAAATGTCTTTTATTTTGAACTCTGGTTTTAGTTGAATAGGAAATTAATTTAGATATTACTACCTCTTTAATCCTAGTCAAATTGGTTTAATGAAATTTCCACAGAAGTTTTGATATAACTATGAATCATATCTTCCACTAGCAGAAATTCCTAACAAGTAAGATACATTGTCATTACTAGGGACTTATTACTGGGCTGAGAAAATGGAGCCTTTTAATTTTTGTGTATTCTTGTTTTTTAAGTTTTTTTTTCAAGAAAATTGAGCCTTGTAGAAATTTAATTTTAATATACAGATGCACAATCCTCTTTTTAGGCCACATATTCTTCTTCCACCTCAGGTGGCACAAGATTTCATTCATCTTAGATTTAGTATGCCTCAGAGCCCTCACCAGTATATTTTAATAACATTTTAAAATTATCAAAAGCCTGCTGTGAAAAAAAAAAGTCCTAGGAAAAATGCTTTCTGGGGATTATTTATGTTTCTAATAAACCAATAGCTTGATTAACTGAGCAATAAATCATTTTGGGAGTATATCCCATTTTGGGAGTATATGTTGGAGTTTGAGGCATTTAAAGTAGGATTATGCTACAATCTAACCTTTTGTCCTTTGCCAAATCTATGAGCACAAGCTTGAGATTGATCCCTTTGATTACTTCTTATTCCAAAGATTTCATGTGATATTTATCCAATATTTTGCCTACTTCTAATATCTCATATTCAAATGAGAATTAATGATAAATTTCATTTAGAAAATAACTGACAATTAATTGTTTTTCCTGATTAGTAAATATACTTGTATTTACAATTGCAAACTCCATGAAAATATTTTCCTTATGTAATATGTTAATGCAATTAAGAAACTATCATAAACTGCACTAACATATGTCTTTGGTACTACCTCATCTTGTTAAATAAACCCAGCTTCCCAATTTCTAAAGTGAGATAGCCAAAAAAAACTTTGCTGAACTTTTGAAATTATTCACAGGAATTATATACTAAAGTCATACACACAATCCATTTTACTTTTTTTATTCATTAAAATTTTATTTTATTACCCTGTCATTCATGAGAAATAAAATTGTTTCCCCATAAGGAAAACAAATATCTATCCATCAGGTTGTGAAGTTAGTGTATAAGAGGTGGAAAACAAAAAGAGCAGGGGAGGGTTGACTTAGCCTCGCACTAAATTGCACAATTGATGTTGCATTTCTTGGCCAATCATTCAGCACAGTTCAACTCTTCAGGAATTTCATGAAGGACTGAGTCCAGGCCAGCAGCCAAGGTGAAGAACTCTTTGGCTCACTCCACAGACCACTAACATCTTCATTTTATGACTGGGAAAATTTAAATAATAAATTGCAGCCAACAAGAGTAGAGTTTCAGTTTTTACAAATAGCAAACATGGAATTTAAGAGCCTTTTCCCTACATCACTAAAGTTCTTAAATGTACCATTAATAAAATGATTTTTGGATACCTTTTATCAGGCTTAAATAAACTGGGCATTTTTACAAAGGGAACATATCATTTAATAAATTGTACAAAGTAACACTGGCAATTAAGAGTCCAGTACAGAATTAGTTGTCATTCCATCTAAAAACAGTATCACAGAATCTATGCAATTCAACACTAGCTGATGTTTGCTCAGCTGTTCATGAAACAACAGATTGGAGTAACTTCATCCCCTTACTCTATATGGGCTAGATGCTTGACCTATTTGGCTAAATGAACTGGTATGTTTTGGCATTGTCTAAGTATTATTATAGTATATTTTAAAACAATTAAAAACAATTCTAGAATAATGTAGTCGACAAACTAACTGAAATTTTAGAGATACTTTTATGTTTGTAGTTTCAGACTTAAATGTTTATAAAAATGAATCAAATAGCATAGTTCTTGAGGTTGAATCTTCTCTGATTCTGAGAGTACTTACATCATCAAAGGCAGGTAAAAAGAGTGGAAAAACTCTGGATCTTCAGTTAGAAATCTTAGTTAATACTTGCTGTAGCACAGTAGTTTTGTGACCAAGACACAATCTCTTAAAACTATTTGAACCTCAGTTTCCTTATCTGTAAAACTGATATCAGAAGGACTTACATTATTTCCTTCCTGTGGTGGTTGTAGGAAAAGCGCTATGTAAACCTTAAAGGATTATATAAATGTTAGAATAGGAAGTAGGCTCTTTGAGGAAAAGGGACATTTTTGGTTATGTCTTTGGTTCCCCAAAATCTTGTACAGTGCCCTTGCACAAAATAGTTACTGCATGAATTCTTTTCATATTAAGGTGGAAATGAGATTTATCTTAATTTTTATATTATACTTGACTATTACAAGTTGGATAAGTTTATTTTTAGATTTTAATTAGCCTTCCTGGTAGACTTTAATATCATCTGTCTGTGAGAATACTTTAGAAAATGCATATATCTTTTTTTTCCAAAAGACTCAACACTCTCATTTGCTCTCTCTTATCTAAATACATGGGAAAGTTATTTTTATAGTGACAAGAACAGAATAGCCATTATAATTTTATGCAACATGAAAGAATCAGATTCTAAATTGCCCAGTCCAAATTTTTCTGAAAAGGGGGATTTATTTTTTTTCTGCTAAGGTGAAAAGAGAGATGAACTCAGAGTCAAGAAATTCCAGCTCTGATACTTCCTATCTGAGCGACTATATACAAATCTCTTCCTCTTCTGAGTTTTTATTTTCTCCCCAGTAATATAAGGATCATAGTATTCATTGATGCAACATAGTCTACTTGAAAGAGTCTTAGCTCAGTAACAGACTGCCCCAGTTCCAATATTGTCTCTGTCAGTTGTTTATTAAGTATTTGACCTAGGACAAGTCATTTCTCTGGGTTTCAGTGATCATGTTTGCAAAAGAGGAAGTTGGCTTAAATGATCCCTTTCAGCTGTAATTTCCATCATCTACCTATTTCACACACACACACACACACACACACACACACACACACACACACACACACACACATATATATCTCCTACTAATTTTTCAAAATGTTATATTCTCAAAGGGTCCATTAGTTGTTATAATAATGAAAAAGCTACTGATTTGGTGATATTCTCCACCAAGGCTCCACATGTAGGAAAATCATTTTGAAAAAAAAATGTACCTCATTGTCCAGCTCTCTAAGAACATATGCTTGAGTTTAAAAAAGAAAAGAAAAATAGCTTGTCACTATTTATCACCACAAATTTAAATGGGAATTCTTGAGATAAATATAGTAGGATTAAATATAATGTCAGAGAACTACTTAATAAAATGTTTATTTGTTAGATCCACCCTAGAGATAAACATTTTGGATTGTGATAAAATTGATCATCTCTACTTTAAACTTACCCTGATTCTTGATTTTATTGTTTTTTTTGTTGTGATCATATACATTACTGAAATAATCATATTTGATTTTTCTACAAATGTTTTTTTCCACAGAAATTTTTTCTGATAGTTCATCATATGAATTTAAAGACTCAGACAGGGAAGAGAATGAGTATAGCTTTGGGAGCCCCATGGCTTATGGAATGGTTTTTGTGAGAATCTTAGTGCATACCTCTCCCTTGATGACTAAATATAATTCTATGATGCTTTATTTATATGTTGTGGATTCCAGGATTCTTTCCAACTGAGCACCAGTAATTTCATCTAGGTTGTCAAACTATTTACCTTAATTAAGTCTTCAGGTGAAAAGAGAGCTGACCTTGGAGATAAGACATCTGGACTCTTACATATATTAGCTGTATGACCCTGGGTGAGTCACATAACTTCTTAATTCCTCCTACCCCCACCTCACTCATAATTCTGTTATGTCTGTAAGTCTGAGTAAGTGCTAATTTGTACTAGGTAAAAGTTTTCCTGTAGAGGCAATGGTTCCTCACACATATACCAGTGAAATCACAGGTCTGATATGAAACAAGTTTACTATATTTATATAAATAGTAAACTATTGAACAGCCCTTTACTAAAGACATAAATTTTCTATTACTCCAAAATTATATTAAAAATGCCCTAATATACCTTCAAAACTACACATCAACCTTCTAAAAATACATTACAGACTCCATTATCCTCCCTGTAACATAGGTTCAGTCTTTGGTTATCCTTGATTCTTTAGATTCATTCCCTATAGTCAAACTGCTATCAAGTCCTGCTAGTTTTACTTCTCCACAATCTTTTGTGCCCCCCCCCCCTTTCTACTCCTATTGCTACCACATTAGGTCAGGTTCACATTACCACATGTACAGACCACTGTAATATCTTCCTATCTCTCCTCCATTCTCTGATTCATCTTTCATATGCTGCCAGCATAATCTTCTTAATGCACAGATGCAGTTCATGCTGCTTTTCTACTAAAAAAATGCTTAGTGAATAAAATATGTACATCTTAAGCTGATATTAAAAGTTCTCAAAAATCTGTCTCCAACTTTCATGTTCAGTTTTATTTCATAGTACTCTCATTTTTGCATTCTACATTTCTGAAAATCAGAGAATGAGTGTTTTGAAGTGCTTTAGAGGTCATTCATCAAGGTCAACCTAGGTCTGAATAGGAATCTTTCTTTAAAAATTGAAGGATCCTCAAGCCAAACATTTTGATTCAAGCCTGTCATCTGTGCTACTGGGGAAGCTGAAGGTGGTAGACAGTATAAGCATAAGAGTTCTGAGCTACATTGCGTTAAACTGAGTGGATATCTTAAATAAGTGCAGCACCTATATGACCAGCCACTGACAGCAGTAGAGGAGGGGGGAGAAGGAGTTGGATGGGCCACCAGACAGTCTAAAGAGGAGAAAACTGGCACAAGTTAGAAGACGAGCAAATCAGAGATGTCATGACTATCATCAGTAAGGTCCAAGCAGCCAGTGAACTTCCAGTCTTACAAAAAACAAACAAAAAAACGCTTAAGTGACAATCTAGGGCAGGGATGGGGGACCTATTGGCCTTAAGGCTACATGTGGCCTTCTAGGTCCTCTAGTGAGGCCTTCTGATTAAATCCAAACTTTACAAAATGAATCCTCTCAATAAAAGGATTTGTTTTGTAAGACTTGGACTGAGTCAAAAGATTGCACCCAAGGATCTAGAAGGCCACTTATATGCTCAAGGCCACAGGTTCCCCACACCTGTTCTAGGATGTTCTTGAGAATCTATAGCTTACAGTAATATTCAGAGGCAAAACGTTCTCCCCCTTTTTTGTTAATGAAATGCATGTGTATCTGTGCATGTAATATTTTCTTAAATTAACTAAAAGCTGCCTTCTCACTATCCTATCCCCAAGCCCTCAAGTGAGAAAACAAGAATAACAAAACTCATTACAAACATGCATAATCAATTAAATTCCTTTCCTGGGTCTGAGTTTGAGCAATAGTATACAATTGCTAGACTCTGTCCCTATTAGCCAGTGAAAAGCTTTGTTAGGTCAGAGTAGAAGAATTATCCGCTCCCCTGTGGTCTGCAAATCCTGTTTTCATTATTCTTTTGCAGGCTGGGTTAGAGGTGAGAAGCAGGCTCCTGCTGAGTCTGAAGTCTGAGTCAAACTGCTGATGCTTGCTTCTGAGCTTCTTTTCTGGATATACCCTTTAAGGCCTTCCTTGCACAGATCTTCCACTCATTCTGCCCTGGATCTAAGATCCCACACTGGGTGGTAAATAATAAAACTTCCAGTTCATGGCTGTCCCCATTGCAGTGGCCTGGTATGTGTCTGGGTGGTGGCCTGGTCAGGGTTTAACTGGAATCTCCTTTTACTCTGGTGCAGACCCTCCTTGGGCAATGGAGTGCTCCCTACTGCATGCTTCTGGTCTGACTCCATCTCAAGTGAATGCAGAAACCCCTATCTGTCCCCCTATACCAAGCTGGGCTGGATAAAGAACCCACTGTGACTTCTTCTAGATTTCCCCATCATGATTTGTTCTGGAACATTTTTTATGCTATTTGGAAGGATCTGTGGATGAGAGCTCACCACATCCTTCCTATCACTCCCCCATTTTCACTCTGGAAGATTTACCTTTTTGTGGTTCTAATTCCTAAGTACTTATGTTGGGCCTAATTCTGCCATTGTGCAACTATCACCCATTACCACTAGTTTTGCCTTTTTCTGGAAAGAAAACAAGCCTAGTGATCCCTTTTCCACATGAAAATCTCTCAAAAATTTGAAAACAGATATCACTTCATTGTCTTCCCTTCTCTATGATGAATATTCTTGTTTGTTAGTTTGTTTTATTCAATGAGTCCTCATATCTCCAGTGCCTTTATCACTGTTATCCTCCTCTGGATATATACTGAATTTTCCATGTCGTCCCTAAAACGTGTAATTAATTATTGAGCACAATGCTCTGGATATGTTCTGAACAGGACAAAATATTCACCTATCACCTACTGTTAGGTAGGATAAGGCATGATCACCATCTTTGTGCCGGATATAATATCTAAAACTTTACTCTAAGTTTTTATCAGCTCGTAAGTTTGTGATACTGTATTATTGATTAGTGTCTATCTCATATTCCACTAAAAGCCTAAAACTTATTCATTCGAATTCTTGACTATCCACATATTCTTCACCTTTTAAATCATGTAGAGTTGATTTTCATCAATCTGCTTTTAAGATTGCACATTGATACCTGTTATATTTTTTCCTTAGATTCCTTACTAGACTCTCTTTTTTTTCCCTAGTCATTTTGAGTTCTTTTTATATCATGACAGCTAGCAGGAAGGGAAGAGAGCAACTTTGTCCATTAGAGGAATTTGTGTTTATTCTTAGCTTTGACTCAGAAAACAGTCAAAACCATTTATGATGCTAAGAAAAAAAAAAGCCAGAATTTCTGTGTGTGTGTGTGTGTGTGTGTGTGTGTGTGTGTGTGTGTATTTGTATATGGGTGTATATCTATCAAAGATCAATTAAATTCATTCCAGAATTAAGGGTCACTATAATAAATGTTTTCCCCTTCTGGTTCTGTGTTAATTAGTATTATTTAAAATAATCAGCAGAAATAGCAATTGGAAAGACATAAGACTATTCAATCTTAAAAGTGAATGAGACCTTTTTCCTCAAAATTTTCATTACTGAAGCAAATTTTACATAGTAGAAAATTATTATGAAGAAACGGGTCAATTATTCAAGCTTCTGCATATTGATGGCTATAAAAAATTCTTTAATCACCTTAAACTGTAGTTACAAGTTTTATTTCTTTGAAGCAAATCTATGTTCCTTGTTTCATGTTAATGTATATTTGGTAAAAACTGCTATCTAATAGAATTTTTTCTTCCTCTTTAACAGATTAGGATTCCTATGGACATCAGAATTTGCTTATATTCATAACATGAATCAAGTCTCTGTATTAAAAAGGCAAAAACAAAATGCCCTGAGTTAGTATAAAAAATTTCCTGTGCTTTGTTTTTCCATTTTATGTGGAGGTAGATGATGTTATTTTTTTTGAGGGATTCAGTTATGTAGTCAGTATGTAGTCAGACTACAGTAGATAACCTCTGAAGTCCCTTCTGATTCTGAATATCTAAGGTTTTGTGATTTTGTGAAATAATGTATTTTAATAACTGCTCTTTTCCTTTCTAAATGTTTACATAACATTAATTTAATTGGATAGTCTAACCTTTTTCTGCCACCAGTTGAGCTCACCAATCTATCATCTAAGACTTTATTTTCTTTCCTTTTAAAAAATCACTACATTTTTCCTTCTCCAATCCAGTGGTACTTTTATCATTCTGTTCTCAATAATCCTTATCTTTTTTTTTTCTATAGCATTATCTGATTGATAGCTCAGATTTTTTTTTTTTTGTTTAGGTTCAATTTTGCTCCAGGACTTCATTTTAACTTGACATTAATCTTTATTTTTCAGGTGGATTTCTTGCAAACAACCTATTTGTGGAATCTACTTGCAATTCCATTTTTCTATCCTCTTCCATCTAGTTGTTGAGTTTTCTCCATTTATCAATGATTACTGTGTATTTCCATTCATCCTTCCATCTTATACTTTGCCCTATCTTTGCTCCTTCATTCTTCTTCACAAATAAGGAGTTGGTTGAAGGGAAGGAGTATACCTGAGACCTGTGATCTTAGAAGTACTGTAGCCTGTTTTCCCTCTATTACATCACCTTATGCCAACCTGATCTCAACATTTTATTGTTTATTCCTTTCATTTTTAATCCTCCCTTCACATTTCTCGTTTTACTTATTATATACTCTTATTTATCATGTCTTTACTCTTAGAATCTTCTCTTCTCTTTCCTTGTCCCTTTCCCTTCCTATTTATCTTTTATGTTTAGTGCATTTATATATCAAAATTTCTTTTTTAACTTTTTAAAAATTTAGACAAATATTAAAACTTAAATATGTAAAAAGAAACAAAATTAAATATTAAATATTTATATGATCTTAAATTTAAATATTAAATATTAAAATTTAAATATAATTATTTATTACATTTAATATATTAAATATTAATATTATACTTAAATATTAAACTTAAATATAAGAAAAGAAAAAGGTCATGTCATGTGCATAGCAGAATATAGGAAAGATTCAAAATACATAGAAATAACTTATCATGTCAAGAAAACCTACATATTAAATACTGCCCTATAAACTAAATATTATATATTAAAGATTAAACCCATATATTATTACTTTTTGAAGTCTTATCACACTCAGGCCTGCTCCAATGTTTCTTATAAGTCACCTAATTACTAGTAACAATCTTAGACATAGATTTTATATTTTTCATACATAAAAGGTAAACATTCTATCCTAATTTAGTCCCTTATAGTTGATAATTGGTATGCACCTTATCTATCTCTTGGCTCTTATATGTCAAATCTTCTAGAGTTCAGTATTTTTTTTTAAGAGCCCTGAAAGTCTGACAAATAATCAAATGTCTTTTTTTCCAGTCATAATTATGATTAACTTTTCTGAGTATGATATTTTCTGCTGGAGGCCCAGTTCTTTTGCTCTATGATATATAGTGTTACAAGACCTGTAGGGTCTCTTTCAGGTAGTAATTAGTAGATTTTTTCTATTTCTACTTTCTTTTCTTGTTCTAATGCTTCAGGACAATTTTCTTGAATTATTTCTTGTATTATTGTATCAAGATTCCTTTTTTTTTAATCAGAATTTTCAGGTAGACCAACTTTTGGTAGACCAATTTTTGTGTTCTCTCTCTTCTTGATCTGTTCTCTAGATCAGTTGTTTTTCTCATGAGATTTCCTTTTTTTTGTATGGGATGTTTCACATTCTCTTCTATTTTTTCATTCTTTGTGTTTTGTATTTTGTTTTTTATTTCTTCTTCTCTTATTACTTTGCTGGCTTCTCCTTGCCCAATTCTGGTTTTCAAGGAATCATTTTCTTCCTTCGTATTCTGGATCTCCTTTTCTAATTGGTTGACTTTCCTGTCAAAATCTTCTTCTTTTTTTTGTATTATTCTTATTTTTCTTTCTAATTTTTCCTCAGTCTTTCTCATTTGATTTTTAGTCTTTTTTAAGTTCCTCATGAATTCTTTTTGGGCAGGTGTCTATTTGATGTTACTCTTTGGGGCAGAAAAGGGTTTTTTGGCTTCAGTATCCTCTTCTGAAGATAATTCCTGGCCTTCTCTCTCTATGGTTGGATTCTTTCTCCTTTGCCTGTGCTTGTGTGTGTGTGTGTGTGCGTGCGTGTGTGTGTGTGTGATAATTTAATTTTTATAAATACCTCTAGTCCTGGGATATGGGGGATGGTGCCTCTGGGCTCTGATCCTCTTCAGTCCTCCCCTTTGACCTTGAACCCAAATCAAGATCTTCAGCCTCCTATAAGTGCCTACGCCAGCTGCATCCCACCTCACTGCTTCTGCACTCACTGGGCATGTGATGGTTCCTTCTCACCCCCACCACTCTCAGCAGAACAGCTGAGTCTGGTGTTACTTGTCAGCAGAGGTTTCCTTGGGGTCAGACTTGAGGTAAACATTCCTATGGCTGGGGCCTAGGCAGCCCAACCTAGTTAACTCCAGGGTTTGCCTGTTGTTGATTAACCAGCTTGCTGCTAGTTGTTAAAGTGAACCTTAGCCTAGAGGTCTTTACTCTTCACAGGGAGGAAATCTGGTTCTGGCATTTTTCTTCAGATCTTCCATATCATCCCAAAAAGGCCCCTGTTCTACCCTTCCTCTTCTTTGCTTTCAAGGCTCTATTTTCACCAAGAGGCACTATTTTATCTCTTTTGTGGAGGAAAATCTTGAGAGCTTGAAATTTTCTGATGTACTCTGCCATATTCCCAGAATCCTCTCCTCTCAAGATTTCTTTGTGTGTGCACATTCATTGTGTGTTTATGTGAGCACACACACATGTGACATGTGTGCAAGTTTGTGTAGGCATTTGGCACTATATTCAATCTTCCTTTATCTAATTCAGATTAAAGTGAGTTTTATGGAAGGTGAGGGCCCCAACCCTCCCGTCTATGATCATATACAATTCATCTTAAGGACTTGTATTCAGCAATACTGATTTCTCTTCCCTTCTCCCCTAATTTTCTTTCCTGTTACTTCCCTTTTTGTTTTCTCTTGAGATCATTAAAATATAATTATAATACCCATAGACCTCATATCATTTTAACTCAGTGGTCCTTAAAGATATTTGTTTTCTGAATAAAGGTATTTATTTATTGTCAGCCACACACATTCATTCTGAACTTTAGTACTACTAACGATATTTTTATAAGGATCCCATACTGTTTTCAAAATTTCCTAGCTATACTTCCACCTTCTATATATGTGTAAATATTTGTGATCTGGTTTATTACAGAAATTCCCTCAAACTATAAATGTGACAAACCATTCATGAGTTACCATTCTATTCAACTCTTCTCCATGTCCTCCATAAGTCTGATACTGGAAGTCAAACCATTTTTATGCAAGACTTTCTTATTTTTTCTTGACATTATGAAAGTACCCATGGAACACTTTGGTTGGCCACCTGTCATCCCATACAATCATATCTTACCATATTGCAAGACTGTCTTCTTCTTTTATACAATTCCTTGGTGGTATCTTTTATCCTATCATTTCTTCTAGCAGCAATCACATTGGCATACTCAGGATGACTATCAGCATAGGTTCTTAGATCTGCTTTTCTAGGAAAGATAGCTGTCAAGGGGTCAAAAATATTTTTTTACTTACATTCACTAGTTCAGGGTAAAAGTCAGCACCCCAAACTTCAGAGAAAATACAAACAGAATATACAGAGAAAATATAAGCAGAGAAACAAAGACCAAAACACAGGGCTTCTAACTGTCTGAGAAATTAGCATAGATCAACAGACAGATACAACTGTCTGACCAAGGCAATACATACATCATTAGTAGAGAGAGAAGCACCAACATTTGGATTTTTCAAAGCCAGGAGGGTCCTTAATGGCTACTCAGAGTCTCATCTGGTCAAATCACAAGAACATTCTTCCAATGAGTGAGCCTAGAAGCAAAATGCTAACCTCAGAGTATATATACCCTTTGTAGAGCCAGAGGGCATCCCAATCCTTGTGACTCAGTGCCTAATTAGAAATGAACAAAATGTGTGAAAGCCTTCCCACAATCAAGCTTTCCCTAAGGAAGCTTCCCTTAATGTACTCCTCCAGAGGCCTATTATTAATGTGCCAGAGAAGATCTTCAACTCCCATTAACATTAAACTCCTTAAAGTTTCTCATTGTTTATGTGCTGTAATCTATTCATACACTTAGCATAAGCCTTTTAATTATCCTCTGTGTGATATTTATTTTTCTTTTTTTATATCACCATACGCCATATTTTACTCCACATAGCTAAAGTGTTTGACTTGTTCTTCACAGGAAAGAGCAAGATTTACTTTCTAGATTATAACTTGCATTTGGATCAGCAGCCTATAGAGTTTATCCATTATTATGCATGTCTGGGGCTAGTAGCACAATAGGATAATAGGTTGTAACCAAAATTGAAAATGAAGAGGTGCATGGGATTGTCTTTGCGAAATTCCAAAGTTATTTTAGTGACCCTAAATTCCCTATGTAAACAAAGGTCTAGTGCCTATTTCTTTTGAAACATTCCCATTTCATTTGAAAATTTTAAGTTCGTTGATGATTTTTCCTCAGAATTGTACCCTTTATTTAGTGATGCCTGTTTCTGGAAGTTCAGAATTCTTTCTATTGGCTTGTTCAGGATTTTGTTCATATGAGTTTTCTATCCTTCTTTGACTGATTTATTCTATAGAGTTTGTATGCTACCAATATTTTCTCTGACACCCCTGACATATACATTCCGAATTTTATGCTTCTTTTCCAACCAGTATGACTGACTGTCTTCTACTTTACTATTATTTATTCTAAGGTTTAATTGTCAATTCTACCCAACACTTAGTTATTGTATGCGGTAGTAAGTGATTCAAGCATATTGGTCACTCAGATCTACAATAGCAAATGCTCATCATTTTATATACTTTTTGAAGAATGAAGTTATCATAAAGGCAAAAAAAAAACTTATTGACTGCTTAGCTCTACAGCGAGGTTGAATATATGTTTCTTAGGGCAGGGATTACTTCAATTTAGTCTTTGTACCACAAGCATTTGTTGATTAATTGAAAATAATAGGTACAGATAATATCTACATAATTGAGGTCTCTCATCCATATTATAGCATATGTCTATGTCAAATTGTATTGTGATTACCAAAGCCCTTATCTATTTCTACATGTCCAGGTGATTAGAAGGCTCCTCTCCCAACATCTCTGCTGTTTCTGTATCCATTTATCTTCATTCAAATGTCCTACACCATGCTTTTCTATTCTGGTTCTCAGATTTCTGCACGGGAAATATTCTCTTAATATATGCTTAATTCTTATGCTTATATTATCTCTGTATGTACTGCTCTCCCATACTTTGTTGCTCCTGAAGAAGAAAAAAAAAACTTCCTTCATAATAATATTCTGATCATGATTTATATCTGACAAAGTATGTTATCATATTTACAGTAATGATTTTATAGTTATATACATCTTTTGACCTGGCATCTTTGCATTATCTCATTTATTATCTATACTATGTTAGGATGATGTAATGGAAATGCAGATTCAAAGATCTTCCCTGCCCCTAGGCCCTTTGATTGGCTTAAGAGACTCTGAAAACCTTCCTTGATTTGAAAATATACTCTGCCTCCTAATAGGCTGAATGTGGTCACATGGAGCCTGTGGTAGGAGGCTTGGTTTTCAGGAATGACCACACCTTGATGCTGTGTGATTGGGCAGTGGGTCAAGAGGGTGGTTACATTCTCTTAGCCAGGAGAAGGCTATATAAACCCTGATGGGGGGCTTTGCTTTAGGGCTCACTTTGAGAAGTGTTGTGTGATTTGACCAGATGAGACTCTGGGCAGCAGTTGAGAGCCCCCTGGCTTTGAAAACCCAGATATTGATGCTTCCCTCTCTGGTAACTGTGATTTTGATATTGATAATGATTGGACAGTTTGGAAGCCTGTCTGTTTGATCTGTCTGTATACTCTGCAGTTTGGGGTGCTGACCTTTTCCCCCTGAACTAGGTAATATATGTTTGTTTGATTAAAGTAAGCTTGTTAATTGAATTTGAGTTGCTTTCCTTTTGAAAAGCAGATCTAAGAACCTGTGTTGGCAGCCACTCTGGGGATGCTGGGGTGCTTGCTGCTAAAGATGATTAGAATAATTGTTTTACAATTGCTAGTGACTTCAAATAACATGTTGTGAAAACCCTTCATTTTACTGATAAGGGAAATTTAGGTTTAGGGGAACTGAATGACTTGTTCAATGTATCAACTATTGTAAAGTATAAGAAGCAGGACTGAAGTCAAGTTGGTCCATTAATTCTATAGCCAGTGGTCTTTCTGCTGTATTATTGACATGTGTATTGATGCCTGAGGCCATGGGTTGTAATCCTGGCTCTTTCCTCAAATCTTATTATCCATGAATTACTGGTCTTTTATAACCCTATTGTTCTAATACTATAGTTTCTACTTTCTATCATATATTATTTGGCAGAAATATATAGCAGATTTGCTTTCTCCCGTTCCATTTTCTTTTGAAAACCTCTTTAATCTGGTTTAGGAGGCTTTCTGAAAAATTATTTTTACCAGTCCTCATTAGGTACACTCCATCTTTGGCTAAGATTCCATTTTTCCTATGTTTTAACTCATAATCTGAAAAAAGAAATTCTGGTCTCAGACACCATCTTCTTAGCCAGCTGTTCTCATTCCAAATCTTCTTTCCCTTCTGAAAGTTCTAATTTCTATCATAAACAATGAAAAAAATAATATCCACTTACCTTATACTTCAGTTTCTTGCTGAGGATGTTATAATTCAAGAAATGTCATTCATTTTCTTCCTGGTGATATTATTTGACTCCATGTGATTCATTAAATGTGTTTATGGTTGTTAGGTCTGAAACATCTTTGAAGGTTCTCTATTATATTCTGTATACATGTTTGGAAAGAGAAGAGACTACTATTGAGGTCTTGAAATTATATTTGTAAAAATGCCTAGCACAGTGCCTGACACATACTTGATGGCTAAAAAATGCTAGTTCCCTTCCCTTCCCATTCTATATTGTTGCTTCTAAATCTTTAGACAGATTGTCTTCCTTTCCTCAGGGAGCAGACTCTCCTCAAAGCAATGTTCATTCAATGCCTCTTATCCTTCAAGACTTAGCATTTGCACTATCTCTTCAATGAATCTTTCCTGAAATGCTCAGCTAAAATTGTTCTCACCCTTTTTAAACTTTTCAATTTACTCTTTGAATCTTTTCTGCCACTTGTAACATTCCAATTTGTAGTTACTACTGTATAATTTATACTGGTGTATTGGATTGTAACACCTAGTTTCATCTTTCTATTCATCATTCCTTTCCCCCTGCCCCTCTGCCCCAGCATATAGCAAAATAGATTACACACAGGAGACTCAATAAAAGTTTGTTGAAATGAATAAAATTATATAAGTGTATCTCATAAATGAGAAACAAGAGGCCATAGTTGCTGATGTATTGTTTTCATCTTATCTACTAAGTTAAGAACAACTTAAACCCATCTTAAAACCTCTAATGATTTGTCATCAACCTTTGAATTCAAAGGACAAGAATAACTTAAGAGCTAGATTGTACAACAGAAATATAAATCATAGACTCTCAGGGGGCTCATATATCAAAAATGTGCTGGAATTAGAGAAGAATTGAAAAGTCTCATGATATGTACTATCCTAGTTATAAGTGGCATCAAACAATACTTTTTCCTGGCACGACTTACTTTTAGCCTATATCTAAATAAGTTCATAAAAATTTTGGTTGAGTTTAACATGTCTTTCTAGTATAGCCTTACAAAAATAAATACTAAGCATTCTCCCCATGCCAGATGATATGGTCTTATTGTGTCTCACAAAGAGCAGTTCAAATAATTCATAGTACCTATTATTAATAACTCATACACATATCATTTTAAGGTATATAAAACATTTTCTTCACAACACTTCCTTGAGGTAGACAAAGGCAATATAACCAAACCCCACTAAAGATGAGGCAATTGAGAATCAAAGGAATTAAGGAAACTTGTCCATAGTCAGACCACTGGGAAATGACAGGGCACAGACTTGAACCCAGGTCTTCTGATGTTGAGTTCAGTTTTCTTTTTATACTACATTCCCTCTATTTTTGTTGGTTAGTAATTGTCAAAAGGTGCAGGACAGTTGCAATTGTATCAAAATTAAATGCTTGTACTTGTGGGTATTTATCAAAATTTAAAGGAAAAATCCTAAACAGATTTCTCCAACAGGTCATGACCATGAGTTATGTGGAGGCATTTTTCAGCAGACTCAATCTAGAAGGTCAGCTGAGGATTCAGTTCTTCTAAATCTTTCATGGTTAAAATAATCAGCTAACGAGGGGAAAAAAAAGAGTTTTCAAATCTTTCCATGCAGTGTAGTGCAGAACTTTCAGATCTCTGCCAAATACTTATTCAAGTGCTTAGGAAATGCCAAACACTTTTTTAAAGAAGGTTTTTCTGCTTGAGAAAACATGGATTGGCCCTATATCTCAGTGAGAACTCAAGTCTGGCTCCTACATTTTCAGACACTTCAATACTTATATAGATTTGTGATCTTAACAATGTGGGACCCTGCCTGCAATAGTACACACTGCAATGCAACTATACCTTCTTATCCTCTGTGAATCCTAATGAGTAACCTATTCAATTTTGTGTGTGTTCAATTTTTTTTATCCAAAATTTAGCTCCCATTTGATCATCTTTGAGGGTTCCCCATGTAACTGCATATTATTGTCTGAACTATAGGAATCTTTTATTCACTCCTTTTGATCCAAATAGATAGCTGTCAAGCTCACATGAATAACTATGGATCTCATTTAATAGGTTCTGCAATGCAAAGTTTGTTAGAATTAGCATAGTCATTCTCAAACAAGAACTTAACATCTATAAAGAATACCTCCTGCATTTGAAATCTTCATTGGGTATCCTCCATGAAATATTTGGGTATCCTCCATAGGCAAAAGATTTGAGAAGCATTTATCTCCTTGTTATATCCCTTGCTTGACAATCAGAGTATCAATGAATGACATTCTCTCTGCTGAGTCTTTCAAGGAATTGTGGAGATTTTAACAGGTACATGGGAACCACTTTGTTGGAGGAGGCCCTTTAAAGAGGCATGTTGACCTACTAAATCATTTGCTTTTTTCATGGTCAATAAGTACATGAGAATCTTGTATTCTCCTTTCTTTCATCCAATCATATGACTATTATACATTATCTTTTGTGAAAGTGTCTGTTACTTTTGCTAATTTTCATCAGCACACCCTTGAGAGATCCACATGAAGATTTTGTAGAGTTGGGAAAATAGATGTGTAGGTTAAAAACTACTGTAACATTCAAAACAGAATGACAGTTTTAGCCTATATCATGACTATTGACTAATGTATATTTCTATCAATAGACTTTAAAGGGGAAGAAATTCAAGCTATGAGTAGCTATAAGAAAAATGCTCAAAATCACTAATAACTAGAAAAAATGCAAATTAAAACAGCTCTGAGGTACCACCTCACAGTTATTAGATTGGCAAAGTTGTCAATAAAGAAAATTACAAATACTTTTAGGGGTTGTGGGAAAATATTATATTAATGCCCTATTGTTAAAGTTGTGAATTGATCAAGTCATTCTGGAAAACAATTTGGAATTATGGAGAAATAACCATTACATTGTATATGTCCTTTGACCCAGTGATACCACTACTAGGTATAGATCCCAAAAATGTCAAAGAAAGAGGAAAATTCTACAATTAATGAGTTCTCCCACTGCTCTCCTCACCCCTTCCCACTTTGGTTTAAGGCACCTTGCTGATATAATTTCTAAACTCTTGAAACAACATTTTCTCTGTAGCTAAATTCACTCATATACTTTGTCTCCCCTAATTAGAAAGTAATTAGGAACAAGAACTGTTGTACTTTTTTCTTTGTATCTCTAGAGCTTAGTATAGTGCTTGATGCATAATACATGCTTCATCAATACTTTTTCATTCCTTCATCTATACTCTTCATTATTGGTGACATATTTAGTCTTTTCAATCTTTCAGTCAGATAACAAACATTTGTCAAGTGCTTATTATGTGAAACAATGTGTAAACAACTAGCTAGATAGCAAATTCTCAGAGACCAGATTAAAGGCGCTCTATGAAGGAGACGCATTAGCATCTGGGGAGACTGGGGAAGGTCTCATTGAATAAATAGGAAGAAAGCAGAGTGTTGAAGAACTTGTGGAAGATAAGAGATGGAGGTGAAGGGTTAGAACTTTCTAGGCATGGAGGGAGACTAATGCAAAGGAACAGAAAAGAGTATCCTCTTCAAGGCATTGCAAATGTGCCAGTGTTTCTTGAATATAGCTAGTATCAAGAAGAGTGAAGTTCAGGAAAAGTCCAAAGGTAGGAAGAGTTCAGGCTATGGAGAGCTTTAAATGGCCAAGAAAGGAATTTACATTGGATCCTAGGAATATTATAGGGGGCCATTGGAGCACTAGGCTATAATATATAGCTTTGGGAATCATCTGCATGAATATGATGATGGAACTCCTGGAAGCTATTGAGATCAACAAGTAAGCAATTATGAAGTGAGAAGTATACATTATAAAGTGGTTCTGGGGCGGCTAGGTGGCGCAGTGAGTAGAGCATTGGCCCTGGAGTCAGAAGGACCTGAGTTCGGATCCAACCTCAGACACTTAATGCACACACAAACAAAAACCTAGCCCTGTGACCTTGGCAAAGTTACTTAATCCCAATTGCCCTCAAAAACAAACAAACAAACAAACAAACAAAATAAAGTAGTTCCTAGGTCATCACTGTGGATCACCCAAGGTTAACAATCATTTTAAAATTAGTATTAAATTTATTAGATCTCCAGGGAGTAAATTTTGATTTGGAGGTGGGAGAGAGAGAACTGAGAGAATATGAGAAAAGTATGCATTGTAAGTGAGGAATAGACTTTAAGAAGAAAATGAATATCAAGAGTATCTTCTACTTGGCAGTAGAAGACAAAAGCACCCCTCCCCCCAACCTTTTTTTCTTGGGAAAAAAAAAAGATTGACTCGGAATGGTTCTGTTTTTGTTACTGGTGTTGGACAAAACTCCACTTTCCCCTTCCCTTCATTGATTTGTAAAGCAGACAACTCAACCTTCCCTTCCCTTCATTGACTTGTAAAACAGAGAACTCCACCTTTCCCTCCCCTAATTGTTCTGTAAACAAGCATGACCCCACCTCTTCCTTTCCCCTAATTGATCTGTGGGTAGGAGTTCCAACCCTTCATTTCCTGGGGGGGGGGGTGGGATTCAAATGTACACTGACCAATCAGTGTAGTTTCAGCTTACATCACTGTAATTGCAGTTTACCTAACATGGCTATGGAATGTCTATAAAATCAGCACAATGTCTTTGCCAAAGGACTGTCTGATTTGAGTGACCATGCACC
Source organism: Gymnobelideus leadbeateri (assembly GCA_011680675.1). Lineage (NCBI taxonomy): Eukaryota > Metazoa > Chordata > Mammalia > Diprotodontia > Petauridae > Gymnobelideus > Gymnobelideus leadbeateri. Next base: position 297,587 of record WOXC01004897.1, on the reverse strand, counting down.
CAGACAGTCCCACAGTAATAATATTCACTTTTTAAATTTAGTCTCAGGGATCTTCTGTCTCACTTTATTGGGGTACAACATTAGCAACAAATCTCCCCAATTGATAAAGAAGTGAATGAGTTTTAAGTGACCTTGGTTTCAAATTACTTATCACGCTACCTCCTATGAAAAGTTGGGCCGAGCATCTAATGGCAAAGTATGATATCACAACTCAGCTGTACAAGCAAACTGTTACCATCTCTCTCCTTGAAAGAAATAAAAATGTTTAGGAATTCTGTTGATTATCAGAAGTAAGAAATGTTGTCTGTTTGCTGAAATTGTACATGTATGTGGCAAAGTTTATTAATATGTCTTTTGTCTCAGGTCCTTTCCCAAGCCATTAAACATATTTAAAGGCTAAAGTGAGATACATATCATTTTTATGATCATACTATAGCTCATTATGTTCTTTCAGTATTTACAGGGTTCTTATGAGCGCTGCAATTTGACTCAGGTTTGAAACTAGCTTTAGAGAAACTTCACTCTGCATGGTCTAGTATTGCTCAAGGTCTTCAGGGAGGACTACTACCTCCGGTATGTGGACTTGCTGAGCCCCTTTCTGGGCTGCTTAGCCCTTTTGATGTTCACCTTTCAACCAATTAACTCTTACCTGTGGTTCCAAGAAGCTGTAGCATGCATAACAGCAACACCCTACTGAAACTGTCTTGGCAGATGAGCTAAACCAGAGAGAAATAATTAGAAGGGGATATTATTTTTGTTGTTGTTTGTCTTTATTCTTGAAGAGAACCATGACAACAAGGAGATGATACCATGACATACAAGGAAATTGGATTTAAGGGATGGAGAGCTATGCAAAGTCACCAGTCTCACTCTCTCCTCCAGTGTCATCTGGGTCCAGTGGCAAGATATAGATCAGGATGACTGGAGATGGTCCTGGATGCAGTGGGAGACCTTGATCTTTTTAAACTAAGGTCTTTAACAGGTCTCAGTTTGGCTGAGGCAATGCCCATTCAGTGATTAAGGTTATTTAAGAAATGAGCCAGATAATGACCTCTTTTACCTAGTCAAAAAAAAATCAATCTTGGAGAGGAAGATGCTGAGGAATAATTTATCTTATGGAAGATACATTTTAATGGGACTTTGAAGGCTAAGTAAGTGTTGAGTTTGTAGGGCTGGTGAAAGAAAGACAAACATGTGGAGTTCCTTGCTGAACAGTTACATGGAGGTGGGAAAGGGCAGGATCTAATTGGGAAAGGCTTGCAGTAAGGTTCACTGTAGCATGGAATTTAGACATATTGGGAGAGATGGCATTAAATAGTAAAATTGGAAGGAAGTTATTAAGGGCTCAGGATGCCAGGCTAGCATTCAATAATTAATGGAGAGCAACTTCAGGTTTTTATAGCTGGAGAGGGATGACTTAATGATAGCTGTGTTTTTGGAAAGTTATGGTCGGTTGCATGTAGGACAGATTGAAAGAAATTGATGGAGATAGGTTGATGAATCATTACAAAACTCGATTGTGAGGTAATGGAAAACAACTAGGTAGAGAAAATGATAATTCAGTGTAGAAGTAGATGTATACTAGAGATATTGGAAAAATATAATTCATAGGGATTTTGAAGCTAGATGTAGAATGAGGGAAATAAAAGGAGTTAATGATGACATGAGTTTCTGGTTTAATGACAGGAAATAATAGTATCATGTCATTAACAGAAATAAAGGAATCAAGATAAGAAAATAAAGTGCAATATTAACTTGATTTATAATTTTTTGCTGAAGAATTCTATCACTATTGAGGTAATGATACTTAGAATATTGATCTAGGTCCAGATCTTGTCTCAACAACTTCCTGGCTATATCATCCTGGCAATTTACTTAAAATCTCTCTTTCCATTTCCTCATCTCTGAAATAGGGAAAATAATAACTGTAGCACATATCACTGACTTGTTCTGAAGATCAAACAAGATAATACTTAGAATATTAATGTATGCAGGGGTATGTTATTGAAAAGTAACAGAGGGAATAAGGAGGAGGAGTATTAGAAACACAGTGGAGGACATTTCAGTGAAAAATAGTGCAATGAAGAAGTAGAACTGATATTCATGTGGGAATAGAATGTAGATCACTGAGACAGAAAGAAAAAATAAAGAGAGTATCTTCCATCATAAACTTGACAGAGATCCACAAAAGAATAGTACTGATAGTGGAATTCCATTATCTGGAAATCTTATGGAGTCTACAAATTTTTGATCAATTCATTTCTTCCTCCTGAAGTGAGTAAACTTAATTAACATATTTGATTGTTTTAAATACTAGGGACTATACAGCATTATAATTAACTATAAAATTGAAATCCATTGTTCCTAATTTTCTTATTCTCCTCCATGTTACACAGTTTACTGTAATCAACATTAAAAAGTTATCATTATAGAAAAAATGAATTTACATCATAATTTTATAGTTTAATATTTTATATCAGTGATTTCCTTTTACTGACTTAAAATGGGAAAACCTGCCATTTCATATCTTCCTGCTCTACTAATTTTTCAAACCTCTTCATAATTTTGTGGTAGTGACTGGAAATTCCCATGTATGTCTTCGCTGAAATGCAGACCAATGCACTAAAGTACACATTCATAGTTCAAATGCTAGAACATTCTAGCATTGCCATTCTTAACTGTTCTGAGGTACTCTCTTTTAAAGCACTCTTGCTCAATTTCAACACATTAATATGATTCCTTCTTATCAAAAATTGCCTACACATTTATTTTCCTGCTTTTAAACCTACATTTTTGGGGTTTTTTTTTGCTAGTTAATAATGCCACTCCATTGTTAAATACTTTCTGGAGAATAAGCACTCAGTGCTATGTACCATCAACTTTGTTAGACATTTAAAGACAGAGTAACAAAACAGGCTCACAATTCATAATTACTTGCATTATTCCACAATTTCTTAATGCATTAAACTGTTAGCCTAAAGCTGGAACTGAAAGATTCTTTTGGAAACAAAAAGGCTTTGAATAGCCAAATTTTATAGAAGAGAGCCAAGGGTTAGGAAAGCTAAAATACCCTCTGAACTTCTGAAACAATAAACTGACTCCCACAAAGGTCACAAAAGAATATTATTTCCATCTATCTACATTATTGAATAGTTGTCTAATAGCCAGGTGAATTATGGTTAGTTTTTCTTTTAATCTTTCTGGGAGATTTATACTGGCTACTCACCAGAGGTAGTATTCTAAATTTCATGGAACCATGGTTTGGCTCTGCATTGAAATGTTTTATTTTTATTTATTAAAATATGTTTGTTGTTCTCCCATAGCATTTTTTGGAAAATATAATTTTAAAACATGAGTATCTTTACCTAATGGATTTTCTCGTTCCACACATATGTACCTCTCATTGAGTCTTGTCTCCATCACTTGCGAATGGGTTCACATGAATAAGCTACTTAACTTTTTTGAGTCTTAGTTTGCTCATCCATAGAATGAACATAATACTACCCCATCCACATTATTTTTGTGAAAATTAAATGAAGTAAGGCATGCAAAGTATCTTGGATCCCTACAGTGCGAGGCTAACACAAGCCATTTTTTAAATTAAAGATAATTGAAGGAATAAAATACGTTCCACATATTTTATGTGTATAGATTATGTATTTTGGAGTTTATCTGCTCATGATGTTAATTTATGTCACCTAACTTCTCTATTGCCTGGCCTAAATATGAACTTATTCATAAAAACAATTAGAAAATATTAGCAAAAATGACAGGCTACATAAAAAAAATCAAACTAGATTAATTTTGGATAATCCATTCCTTTGCATTATCTATATTAATTATATTCAATTCAGAAGATATTTATTAAATAACTACTGCATGCCTAGCAATATTCTTGTGCTTGAGAGATATCAATTTTAAATAATACAAGGTCCAGCTGTTATGAGGTTACACAGAGGGTTATTGTGTCATTTTAAAGTTATAATCAATCAAAATATGTGTATTTATCTCCTACAATGTGCCAGGCACTTTAAGCTAAGGATGTAAATAAGAAAAGAAAAGAGAATGATAGAGAGAGAGGGAGGGAGGGAGGGAGAGAGAGAGAGAGAGAGAGAGAGAGAGAGAGAGAGAGAGAGAGTTACTGACCTAGAGAAGAAAGACATCACATAGGAAGTAGCATTTAATCTGAGATTGAAAGAAACCTATAGTAGTTGCAGAAGTAAGAGTAAGGAAGGCATTCCAGGAATGGGGGTGGCAGGGAAACCTTGTGCAAAGGGAACAAGACAAAGAAATGGTGTATGTTGTATCTGAGGAGCATCATTCAGTTTCACTGGACTGTAGTATGCCCAAAGAAGAGTAATACATAATACACTTGGAAAACTAGATTGGAACTTATTGTGGCTTCAAATTACATTTGATACTAAAGGCAATAAGGAGTCTATATATGGAAATGAAAGAAATATGTAAAACCAAGATCCAGGCCACAGTAGAAAAGTAGTCAAAATATAAGAAAGAGGAACTCTCGGATTTCGGGGGGCAGAGCCAAGATGGCGGAGTAGAAACAGCTCATCCAAGCCACTCTGCCCCCAGATTCCACCCAAACTATGTAAAAGGGGACTCTGAACAACTTCTGGAGCCCCAGCACCCACAGAACGACACAGAGAAGCTAACCTCCCGCTGAGGACAGCCCAGCAGCCCTGCAGGAAGGACCAGCGCAGAGGTCTGGGAGCTGGGAGCCAGCAGCACGCAGAGTACAGAGCGCTGGAAGCCGAGCCAAGCCGGAGCTGAGGTCGCCTTGAGCCGAGGTTTTAGTCCCAGGGCAGCAGGGCCAACAGCCAGCTGGAGGAACCCCAGAACACCAGGAGCTGTGGCGACTCCAGAATTATCAAACATAGACATGCCTAGGACAAAGTAAGAGGTTAGTGTCCTATGGACTTTGGGACCTGTATTTGGGGAATGCGTCAGCTTCCTACCCTGGGGGCTAGAAGCCGCTGAGGAGACAGGCCATTCTGTAGTTTTCAGAGGCAGCTCCGGCTCCCAGCCTGCAGAACCGTAGGGAGATCCAGCGATCAGTCTTGGGGGGTAATAGCTCTTGCTCTAACCTCCCTGGATCTGGATTGTGATCTATGGTGGAAGGTGTGGGTGGGTTTCCAGCTTGCCAGAAACGGAAGTTGCCCCCCCACAGGTTCTGGACGAAAATTCCTCTAGCTGGCCTTAAAGCCATAGTGTGGCAACAAGCCCAAAAGTCAAGTAATTAAGTGGCAACATGCCAAGGCAAAGGAAACAGAAAAATGCAACCCTAGACTCCTATTTTGGGGGCATAGAGCAGGAAAAGGACTGTGAGGTCAGAAGTCCTGCTCCAAAAGCCCCAGGGGAAAACATGAGTGAGTTGCAGGCCATAGAGGACCTTAAGAAGGACTTTAAAAATCAAATAAGAGAAGTGGAGGAAAAATTAGAAAGAGAAATGAGAAGGATGCAGGAAAAGTATGAAATGAGGGTCAACAGCCTAACTGAGGAAAACAACACCTTAAAAAATAGACTAACTCAAATGGCAAAGGAGGCCCAAAAGGGCAATGAGGAGAAGAATGCCTTAAAAAGTCGAATTTGCCAGATGGAAAAAGAATCTCAAAAGTTCACTGAGGAGATTCATTCCTTCAGAGTTAGACTGGAGCAAATGGAAGCTAATGACTTTATGAGAAATCAAGATGCTGTTAAGCAGATCCAAACAAATGAAAGATTAGAAGGCAATGTGAAATATCTCATGGGAAAAACCACTGACCTGGAAAATAGATCCAGGAGAGACAATTTAAAAATTATTGGACTACCTGAAAGCCATGATCAAAGAAAGAACCTAGAAATCACCCTTCAAGAAATTCTCAAGGAAAATTGCCCTGATGTTTTAGATCCAGAGGGCAAAATAGAGGTTGAAAGAATCCACCAGTCACCTCCTGAAAAAGATCCCAAAAAGAAAACTCCCAGGAATATTATAGCCAGGTTCCAGAATCCCCAGATCAAGGAGAAAATACTCCAAGCAGCCAGGAAGAAACAATTTCAATATTGTGGAAACACAATCAGAAAAGCACAGGACCTGGCAGCTTCTACACTGAGGGATCGGAGGGCATGGAATACGATATTCCAGAGGGCAAAAGAACTGGGAATGAGCTCAAGGGTCACCTACCCAGCAAAACTGAGTATTTTGTTTCAGGGGAAAATATGGTCATTCAGTGGAATAGAGGACTTTCAAGCATTCTTGAGGAAAAAACCAGAATTGAATAGAAAATTTGACATCCAGACGCAAGAAGGAAGAGATGCCTGAGAAGGTAATCAGTGAAAAGAAATCAAAATGAACTTATCAAAGTTGAACTATTTACATTCCTATATGGAAAAGCAATAACTGGGACTGATGATATCTTTCTCACTATGAAAATAATGGAAGAAGGGTGTGTGGTCATATGAGTACATATATGAATGTGTGTGTATATGGTTACAGTTATATATGGATAGAGGGCATAGGTTGAATTTGTTGGGAAGGGAGAATACTCAAGGGATGAATTATGAGGTGAGAGAGGAAAGTGGCAAGAGGAGATGGGGAGAGGCAGAGTAGGGTAAACTATCTTATGTAGAAGAAGCAAGGGGAAGTGGTTGTAAGGGGGTGGGAAGAATAGGAAGGCAAAAAGGCAAATCCACATTATCATTGAATTTGGTTCAGGGAGAGAATGACATACATACTAAATGGGACATCTCAACCTGCAGCAGAATAGGGGGAAGAGGATGAGAGGAGGGAAGATGGATGGGAGGGCATCCTTGGGGGGAGGGGTAGTTGGAAGTACCCACTATAGAAGAGGGACAGGATCATGTGGGGAATGGACCAGGTGGGGGGTGGGATGAGTGGGAGGGAATTTTAAGCAGCCTTGTACAATATATCTACTATGATAATGTTTTGCATAGCTAGACATGTACAACATATACCGAATTACCTATCTCCCCAGAGGGAATGGGTGACAAGGGAGGAAGGAAATGGATCTGAAATTTGAGGTCTCAACATTAAATGTTTCAAATATATATAAATACTATTATTAATACTCTCTTGCTTATAATTGGGAGATAAGATGTGAAGGCATTGGGACACAGAGATTCATCTTCCTCTAATGGAAAAGTCGATGGGGGTATGCGAGAAGGTATGGGAGAGAGCAGATTGGAGGAAGCGATATCTTGTGGGACTGCTATTCTGGGAGGTTGGGTAGGGGAATAACGGGGGGGAAATGATTGTAACTCAAAATCTGGCGGAAATGAATGATGTAAAGCAGAAGTTAATAAAGCATTTGTTTAATAAAAAAAAAAGAAAGAGGAACTCTCAAAAGTACTGCAATCTTTTAGTAATCATGTGAAAGACTGCTCCAAATTACTAATAATGAGAGAAATGCAAATGAAAACAATAACATGACTTCTTGAAGGTTGCCTTATTGATAATTTCATCAGTCAAGATGTGCTGGAACTAACAGGGGGAAGATTCTATTATGGATAAAATTCTCACTAAAAGGGAAGAAATAACTGTTGAGTTGTATAGGGATATTGTCTCTTCACTTTTCTGATAAAGAAGAGCTTGTAAGGGCACAGAATGACACATTTTTGGGAAAAAAATAATTCAAAGATTTTAGAATAAAAATTTTTAGGAAGCCATTAGATTCATGACACAGTAAGATTGCTGAGCAAGAATGGGAAAAACTAACAAATGAAATTGTGAAGACACAAATGAAAACAATTCCAATGAGGAGGGAAAAAATGGGACTGTCTAAAGAAATACATGCAGACAGGAGACTCATCAATGAACTTGGATTTTTTTTTTTAATGTATAAAAGACGATGACATACTTGGCTGAAATTAGAAATTTGAGAGAGGAGTAGTTTTTGTGGGAAAGATAATGAGGTCTGTTTTGGACCTCTTGAATATAAACCCTCAATAGAGGGTTTATATTTTAAAGGTGCCTGGTACACATGGTGATGGTGAGAGAGAAAGAGAGGGACAGAGAAAGAGAGAGAGAGAGAGAGAGAGAGGGAGAGAGAGAGAGAGAGAGAGAGAGAGAGAGAGAGAGAGAGGGAGGGAGAGGGAGGGAGGGAGGGAGGGAGAAAGAGAGAGAGAGAGAGAGAGAGAGAGAGAGAGAGAGAGAGAGAGAGAGAGAGAGAGAGAATATATAGATATAGAATCTATATCTATGTATTGGAGTCATATGCATGGAAATAATAATCAAACCCCTGGGAGATAGATAAGAATACTACCTCAAGAAAAAGGATAAAGAGAAGAGAGGGTTCAGGTTAGATTTTTGGAGCATATATATGGTGAGGATGTAAAATGCAGTTTGATGCCTTTATTTATAACTTATAAACTGTTTCTAGTTATGTTATAGTCCTATTATATAAAAATTCCTACTTCTAACCTATTTTACACACATTCATATTTTTTTTGCTGTTGCTATTAGAATCATCTGCCCTAAGGGATTTCTATTAGGTAGAGATATTGGTATTTCTGATTTAAAACAATAGTATTTTGCCTTATTGTGGTACCAGAATATGAAGGATCACCACTTAATCATCTGTCTTCTGTGTCAAACTGATGTAATGGAAATGCAGATTTGAAGATCTTCCCTGCCCCTAGGCCTTTTGATGGCTTAAGAGACTTTGATTGACTTAAGTGACTCTGAGAACCTTCTTTATTTTGAAAGTATACTCTGCCCCTAATAGGCTGAATGTGGTCACATGGAGCCTGTGGTAGGAGGCTTGGTTTTCAGGAATGACCACACCTTGATGCTGTGTGATTGGGCAGTGGGTCAAGAGGGTGGTTACATTCTCTGAGCCAGGAGAAGACTATATAATCCCTTATTTGAGGCTTTGCTTTGGGGCTCACTCTGAGAAGTGTTGTGTGATTTGACCAGATGAGACTCTGGGAAGCCGTTGTTGAGAGCCCCCTGGCTTTGAAAACCCAGATGCTGATGCTTCCCTCTCTGGTAACTGTGATTTTGATATTGATAATGGTTGGACAGTTTGGAAGCCTGTCTGTTTGATCTGTCTGTATACTCTAAAGTTCGGGGTGCTGCCCTTTCCCCCCTGAACTAGGTAATATATGTTTGATTAAAGTAAGCTTGTTAACTAATTTTGAGTTGCTTTCCTTTACAAAAGCAGATCTAAGAACCTGTGTTGGCAGCCACTCTGGGGATGCTAGGGTGCTTGCTGCTACAACTGATAATAACAACAAATTGAAGTAGGCACAGCTCACAAACTTAAACCATATTATGCATGCATTTGCTTCTTCTGAGTAATTGCATCATGCTTCCTCAATGAGGCATATTTCCAGAATCCAATTTGCTAGTGCTTGTGGTTATCTGACAAGTTGTTGCAACTACCATAGCAGGCTCAGGACACAAAGTTACAATTGTATTCAAACTGACTGATACTCTTCTAGATTGTTCTTCTCTTCCCATTACCATATGCATGATTGACTGGGCTTTAAAGGAGTTATTATCATCTTTATTAACAACACTTTCAATCAATTAAAGTATTTCCTACCAAGTTTTATATCAAAGTTAACTCATTTAGGAGTACATCTTTATTATGAATTTCTCTATTAAATACTTACCCTCTCTCTCTATACATAAACTGCTGAGAAGCAAGATTCTGATTTATTTTTTGTTATAATTTCCTGAAATTTAATGGTTAAAATTTTGAATTTCTATTTGAATGGTGCAAATGCATATTGTTTTATTCCTTACTTAGAGTGGTATCAAAGTAAGATATATTTTTGAACTGTGAGTGAAATTGTGTATTATTGGAACTGCTATTTTGATTTACAAGGACTCTCCCTATGTGTCCATTTCAAATCAACTAACACAATCATCTTGTGGTCTCCTTTGGGAATGGTGTTCAATATGAGGTATTTTTCAAAAGTTACCTTTTTAAACATTGCTGAATTTTCTGTATAAATATCACAAGGAAAAATTTGTTTGGGAAGCATTCTGGATAGATTCATATTTTTTCAAGTAAATAGCAAAGAGCAATGGAAACCCATGTAATGATTTGTAATACATTATAATTATTAGGTTAATAAGTTTAAAATAAAGTATACAATCATATTTATTACATCATGATAGAACATCCCACAGGTTAAAAATAGGAATCATTGTCTCACTAACAATCAAGTCAGCCCTCCCAATGTCTTTATCTTTTACAGTGACATTGTTTCTCCTTTAGCCACCCATGTTAAGCCAAAATATTTTTATATTAACCCTTCTCTTATTTACATTTATCCAGTAATCACCATCATGTGTGTATAAACCTATACATTTATACACACAAAAATACACATTTATAGACATACACATAAGTACACAATGTACATAAATATACATATAGACACACATAAATGTGTGCATACATGGAAACATATATATATATACACACACACAAATACAAATATATACATGTATATGTATACATTCATTCATTCATGAAGTAATGAGAGCAACTTAACCAACAAAGAGTGTTTCTATTGAAGGATAATGTGAACTCCAAAATCAGAATTTTGTATTTTAAGAGGCAAAGAAGAGCCAATGATGGCACTATGTATGTTACTCAAAATCAGTATGACATAGTGGATGCTCATTGAATTGAAATGAATGGAAGTTTGGTAGAGTTGAATAAGATTTTATTTTTTAAAAAGTGTAGTATAATGGAAAGACCACTGGATTTGGAGTCTGAGGAACTGGATTTGAATTTTGTGAACTTGATTAAAGAACTTTAACTCTGTTATATTTTCTAGTTTGTAAACTGTGTGTGCATGTGTGTGTGTGCACATGCATGTATGTGTGCACATTAATGTGCATGCATGAATGAGGCCTGGGTGGGTGAATCACATGGGGATGAAAAGTATGATTCTGTGACCACAAGCTGGATAGATATGAGTAATGAGAATGAAAGTCATGATAGAGGAGCAAAGAGGAGACATAATAGAAAAAGGAGAACTTTTAAGTGTTTCTGTATTGTTAAATGATGTAAGAGAGATATTTAAAGATACCGAGTCTGGGAACATAGCTCTGTTTTTAGGAGAGAGACACATATTGGTAAGGTGTCAAAAGACTCATAGTAATTCTGAATTGATCTACGAAGGATATGGAGGGATATTTTGAGGGGGAAAGTATACATATGTGCATGCATATATACATACATTCACACCACACATTGTGCACAAAACACTTGTGTAAATTGTAATCTGTACATGCATCTACACATGATATTTACATGCATGTAGATAGCCTACCTACATACATGTATCTATTCTCACAGTGCCATGCACATATGCATATAAACAATTGACCCAGACACATCTACATACATTCACTTACACAATAGTAAAGGGAGTGGGAATTTGAAGATATTCCCTGCCCCATATATTGGCAATCAAACAGGTACTTAGCACCCTGTATTAAGTGCCTAATTGTATCAAGTATTAAGATCCAGAACTTGTGAATCCCACAGTGGGAGGAAGTTGCAGTTGTAACAGGAAAGGGGGAAACAGGGAGGAGCTAATACCATATATAAGGAAAAGCCCAAGCTAGAAAGCCAGAATTGCAGAGAGAGAGAGAGAGAACTGCTAGGATCCTGAGAACTTCTGAGAACTGCTTATGAATTGAGAACATAATGGAGAACAGAACTTGTGGTGGCAGAATAGAGAACTGAGAACTGAGAAGAACTGAGAAGAACTAAGAAGACAATTGCGAAGAACCAAGAAATTAGAAGAGAGGCATACTGGGAGGAGGCATGGCCGTGGTGCCAGTACTTTGTCTATTTTGATGTTACTTTGTCAGATTTGTCTGTTGATAGAGGATGGTGCTGTTGTTACAGAAGCCCTGGGACCTTACTGTTGGTTCAGAAGCCCTGAAAGAGGATTTTCTTGTTGTATATTTACAGAAATCCTGGAGAAGGGTCTTACTGATGCTTTCAGAGGTCCTGGGACTATACTGATGATTTGTGTTGATTTCTCAGACCTTGTTGTTGGGTCTATGTTGATTAGATTTCACAGCAAAAAGTGAATTGATGAGGATGCTGGCAAAGTACATAAATGTTATTGTGACTTTGTTAAGCTTTGTGTTTTCCCAGGAACAGAAACTGTGAAGGACTTGAGGTAGACTAGACACTGTGAGCTTCAATATGTAACAGGAACTGCACAAGGAGCTGGACAAGGAACTGAGAGCTGTCTTTGAACTCAGGTGGCAGGTATTTGGGCAGGAGCTGGGACCATGGAAGAGGAACTATGGAAGCTGAGAGCCTGCCTTCAGTCAAGATAAAAAGACCTCTCCTTGGGTATTTAATTCAAGCTGAGAATATCATGATTTACTGTGGCCTAGGGATAGAGAACTTTGACCTTTACATTTAGATGATTGAGTTAAGGACTTCTCCAATTAAAAAGAAAGAAGACTTTTTAATTGAAGAGATTTAAGACAATGTGACCTTGGGGTTGAGAACTTTGACCTTTGTACTTTGCTCATTTAAGGAAACAAGCCTTCTTAAGGATGATTGAATTGCTAATGATTGCATTACTAAATGAATATACTTTGTTTAAATCTAATGATTGAGTTACTAAATGAATATATTTTGTTTAAATCTATCTGGCCACTTTGATGAAAACTATGTGGCCATTTTAGTGATAAGTTGTTATGTCATAACATTGTGAATGCTATACTTTGATTTCTGTGAATGTTTTATCTTAAGTTTGTTACTGAATAAATAGAGAGTTCACCATTCTGTGTAATCAGAACCTTGAAGCTGTTCACAGCAGCAGTCCTCTGGAAAGCGGCTCATGCTTGGCTTTACAACAATATGCATAAAATGCATATAATACCTACATGCACATGGATGTAAATACCATATATGTGTATATATGCATATACAGATGCCATCTCAAAACTAATTCTTCACATACATTTTACCAGGTTTTTTTTTTTAACATGTATTCTTTTAAACTTGAACTAGGTATCAAAAGGTTTGTCCTTGAAGTCAACAATATATCACATTCTTTGACATTTGACATTTAAATCTCTCTTTTTTCACATGCACACCCTTTGCTGTATTTCATCATTAACTTCTTATGAAAAAATCTTAAAGAGACAGTGTACCTTAAAGTTTATATGGGTATATATAAATTTTTCAAGGATATTCGTTAGTTTTCAAAACATGTCATTCAAATTGTCCATAACCAGTTGTAAGCATTAAAACTTTTATAATGAAGAAAACAAAATAAAGCAACTCTTCAGGTATCATTTCAAACCTTTTAAAATTGGCAAACAGATTTTTTTTATAAAAGGAAAACATTGGTATTGGAAGAAATGTGGGAATTTAGTATGCTACTTCACTTTTGGTGGAGCTGCATATTGGTATATAGTTTTGAAAAAAGAGTTTGATATTATATGAGAAAGTTTGCTTATATTTTTGATGTACCAGTATCACTACAAGTTTTATATCTTCAGGGGTGAATTGGGGAAGAATTCATCATAACCAGCCATCAAACAGAAAGAATTAAATAGATGATGACTGAAAAGTCCAATGTATACAAACATACTGCATTCATTAACACAACTATATGTAATAGGAAAAAAATCTGGAAACAAGTGATCTTCTTAGCATTTTATATATGTTTAAATGGTAAATGAGTACCATAGAATATAATTTTGCTATAATGACCGAGGAATATTCTAAATTTCTATGCACTAATTCAAAGTGATAATGCAAAATGTTTCTTTATGGATGTGCAACATCCTCCCTGGTCCCTCCCCCCCGCCACCCCGCAGTGATCATGGCAATATAAAGAAAGATACAAGATGGCAAAAAAAAATTCAGTTCTAATATAATGGAAAACTTTGGTCACAAATTATTGAAGATGAACCACAGATCTTTCCTTCTTATTACAAATTCTGGACTGCAAAATGAAATTCAAATGTATTGTCGATTGATAAGTAAATTAGTGTTTTTAAATGGAAGGTATTCTTAGGGGAAGAGGTTGTTTTTTGTGATGTATCAAAAGGGAAAATACTTATTTATTGTGTTTTTTTTAAGAAGATTTTTTTTCTAAAACTCTAAGCAATTAAATTATTTTAACTATCTATGCAGATGCTGTAGAGAAGGTCCAACATTCCTTATATTAGAGAACCAATAATTTTGAGAGTAATGTGAGTTTTAAATGGGAGATAGGAATCTACTGTTCCCTCAGTCAGTTTCAGTTTCCATATCATTCTCAGAGGATGAGTATCTCCATATATTAAGTGCAATTATACAATTCTTTCATTACCATGGCCACAGAATCTATTCATTTTACTTAGGGTGAGAGAGACAGTGGAACAGATACTTAATCATCCTTCTTAGCATTTTTTGGCAACTAGAAGGCCCTTGCTGTAATTTCTTTGTGTCCTCTCTTGCATATATTATGCAGGAGGTAGAAACAGTTGCATGTTGGTATAACCACCTTCTAATATATTCTCATTTGTGGGAAGCTCTTTCCAAAGAAATTTTTCCTATCAGCATCATCTTCATCATTATCATGTTTTCTTATTGGTTAAATCTTTTTTGTTGTCGTTCTACATTTGGGATGTCTTATTTCTCTCCTCACCAATAGTTAACTGGGCATGGTAAAGAATAAAAATTACATTCAGTTGTTTCCTTGGCAGCCATCAGACATTTGACTACTTCCTGATGTACACTTTAAAAGAAATTCTTGCCCCTTTCTAATGACAATTGCTTAAAAATATTCTACTGCACTTGATTCTATTATCTTAAATTATGGGGGATGTTCATGCTGCATTTATTATCTCCTAATCCTTTTTTGCTTTATCACTCATTCTCTTTTTATTTCAATCTCTGATGAAGAAACCTTTCACCTCATCAGCACTTCTTGACTTTGTGCCCTCTGTGTCATTTGTCAGATTGTACTTATATTCATCACATCTTTCCCTTTAAATCTTGAACCTCTTTTCTATCTAGTGATTCCTCCCTACTTGCTACAAATACACCTCAGTCTTTCCCACCCACAAAAATGAATAAATAAAAAATACAAATAAAAAATTGTTTTTAAAATTTCTACTTGTACCTGTTTGCTCAGGCTATTATCTTATATTTCTCTATCCTTTCATACCCAAACTCCTAGAGAAAGCTTCCTGCTTTTGTCTCCACTCCTTTTTCTTTGATTTTTCAGGTTTTTGTTTTCTAATTTTAACAATAGGATTACATTTATTTTAAAATAGATTTTACTCTTTGTTCTATATTGTATGCTATAAGTATAAGAAAACAAAACTGACTCAGCCTAGATTTTCAACCATATTCTTTAACTATTCATTCAAAAGTTACCTGTGATTTAATTTCTATATCTGATGATTTTTATTGGTCTACATCTTTCTTGACCACTGCTTTCTTGCCCATCTTACTCTTTCTCAATGTCATCTCTTCTTTGGGTTTTCTTTTGATTTTCTTTCTCCATATCAAATGACATAGTTATCAGATATCTTGCCACTGGGCTTCAATGATTGTGGAAGAGAAAGTGAAGCTGATAACTTTCTGCAACTTTGCCTCACCTAAATCTAATTTATGCCTGAAGTCAAGACATCAAGTCTCAACTCCTTGTTCTTCATATCACATAAAAGAGTTATAAAGTCTTTTTCATTTTAGGACCACAGCATCTCACATATATATCCCCTTCTCTCTATTCGCATGGCTGCCACTATAGACCAGGACCTCATTCCTTCTCACTTGGGCTATTGTCTTACACCCTTGAGTCTCTGAAATCCTTCCTCCACAAAACTGCCAAAGTGATTATCCTAAACCATAGTTCTGAATATGACATTCCCCTCCCCAACAAACTTTAATGACTCCCTATTAGATATAGTCTAAAATACAATTTCTTCATTGTGATATTTAAAACCCTTTGCAACCCGACTCTAATCTACTGTTCCAGATATCCATTATCTATTACTCTTCCACACATAATCTATGGGCTAGTCAAATTGACTTTTCTGTGTTCTTCACCATGGCATTTTTGTTCCATCTTTGTAGTTTAGGCTGACTGTTCTCCATGTCTGGAATGTATATCCTCTTTAGCTCTTTTTCATTATACTCATTGCCTCCAAAGCTCATCTCAAGAACCAACTTTAATTTGAGGCCCTTCTTTATTCCCTAGGTACCAGTCTCTCCTACTGCACTCCCATTATCATGTATTTATTTTCTATAAGAATATATATATATATATATAATACACTCATATATTCATTTTGTTTCCCCTTTTAAAATATAAATACCTTGATAGCAGATAATGTTTCACTTTTGTGTTTGAATCCATAATGTGAAGCCTGAACCTTAATATACACTTAAGAAATGGTTCTTAACTGATTAGTTGGAGAAAAATGATGGTGAAAATGTGTGAATATAATATTACCTTACAAAATGTAAGGATGGAAATAGAAAAAAAAATTGGCATGTAATTTCTCTATGTTCACACATCTTTTTTCATGGAGAAGTAATTAGAGAACTAAATTTGAAGTAGTTTTAAATGTCTTTTTCTTCAAGTTTTCTTTTTTCATTTTTTGTAAATGCACACTTGGATTTGACCTCTCAGTAACGATTTGCTTCCAAAACTTTGATAGGGAGTGTTACAATGAAAGGTAATATTGGTGCTAGTGGTATGGATTGTTGGTTGATTTCTGTTAACATGTGTGAGGGAAGAAAACAAAGGACTTTTTTGCTTGTTTGTTTTAAGGGCCCTATTTTGAAGACCCAGAAAACATTGAATCCAGTGATTTCAGCAAAGGTTACTGACTGGTACACAACCCTGTCAGGATAAGTCCTCAAGGCATTGAACTTTGAAGTAAATAGTGAAGTTTTTTTTTTTTAAGATAATAATAAACAGAATCTTAAATGGCTCTTGCAGGAAATTTCTCCCCAGAAAATTGTTAATTTTCTGAAGAGGAAATTTCTTTGAGAGTCCATTATTACCAATGTCAGCTTGAAGAGGATTTCACATTTAAATAGCTGTTTCACAGCATCTCATCATTTGCCAGCTGCACTGTGCTGAAGGGCTAATATGTACCTTGTACAAGGCTTATTATTAATGTGTATATTAAACATTCAAACTACTAATGTGCTTGGAATATTATGTCTGATGCTTTTATTGAGATGTCTTCAGTTATGGGGGTCATCTCTAAATACAGCAGAAAATTGTGGAGAATGAAAGCTACTTAAGAGGAGACTTTGGATACAGACCTATGATTTGTCCAGATGGGGCATTTAACATTTTCTTACCCCTTTACTCCATGTTGAATGCTCTGGAAAGTGCAAGATGATATTGTTCAATAGAAAGTATAAATTATGTTCCTGATGAGGTCAGCCTAAATATTTCAATCCCAGAGGCTACAATGAAGAGGAATGTCAAGATCATTGATACTTTTTTTTTTTTTGCTTGTGGATCTGTCTGATTTAACATAGCTTAAATGCTTATTTGAATTGCAAAACAGCTGTAGTACTTCATATCACAAAGCAAATTTATTGTTTTTGGGTAGTTTGAATGAGAAATTCACTTCTTTTAGAATGTTTAAAAATTTAAGCCTTTTTGATTTTCTCGTCTCACTTCCCTTGACCAAGTTGTGGTACTCTAGTGAGAAACTGGTAGATGTTTAAGCTTAAGCACTTAAATTTAGTAAATCTTGTATCTATGGAGCAAGAAATTCCTTTTACAAAGAGTTTTCTCAATGAGGTGGGATGCATGTAAATATTTTGGTTTGGGGATTAATGAATTATCTTTCATGGTAATATTGGATCCTAGGCTAAGATGTGAAAGAAGAAGGAAAGAGAGAAGTGAAAAAATTGGAAAATAGAGGAAGAAGTTCATAGCATGTGTTAAAGTTGAATTTATTACTTAATCTCCCTAGACTCAGTTTTCTCACCTTTAAATGAAGTTAGACTAAATGAACTCTAGGTTTTAGTATTGATTGCTTTGCTCTGGTTAGGAAAACAATTTATTTATATTAATAAATATAATTGAAAACTGAAAATTATTATCTTTTAGATGCCCTAAGTTTAGCCAAACTGACTCACTAGTTGGTGCTCATATATGACTTTTTATGTTCTCATTTCCATGTTTTTGCACAGGTTTTTCTTGATGCTTGAGATATATTCCCTCTTTACCTCTTCCTCTTGGGACCATTAATTTCCTTTAAAGTTCAAACTGACTGCCACTGACACCATGAAGCATTTCTTGATTCTCTTGTCACCCTCAGAGGCTAGTGCTCTGATTTATCTTGTTTATATTTTGTACATCCTTGTGTTTTTTCCAAAATGGAAAAATCAATTTCAGGAGACTGGTTATTGCATTTTTTTTATCCTCATTACTTAGCACAAGGCCTTGTAAATAAGAGGTTATATAAACGATTTTTGATCAATTGGTTTTAATTAAAAAGTGTAAAGTAAAATATGTTATCTGTATGAAGCATAATGTTTTCATTAATTAATTCTCTCAGTATAGTGTGAAGATGGCAGAGTAAGAACTAACAGTTTTGCCTTAGCTCCTTCACATCATCTCCTATTATTGAGAGAGTGCCAGCCTCAGTTCTGGCTAAGAAGGCAAATAAAAAGTCACAGTGAGTAGTTTTTTCCAGTCCAAAGGTACATAGTAAGACAGAAAGAGAGGCCTTCAATAGAATAGGTTCTGGTTAGGAGTGCAGTGCAACAGCAGCAGGGTCACAACAGGCAGAAGTTGTAGTGGACCTTTGCAGTGACAGCAATGGTAGAGAGTAGTCCAGCTACTACTACTATTACTGCCACACCAGAATGGCAAGGGTTTGAAAACTTGGGCAGAAAGTGATCCCAGAGGAACTGTCTATTAGCATGGGAGTAGAAACAGGTACCATTTGACAGGTCTGTCATCATTTGCCTAGTTCCAGGGAAAAGAGAAGTGGTCACAAAGTAGAGACTCTATCTGCATAAGGAGCAGTGAATAAATTCCAGAATTATAGTTGTATGGCTTTGAACCCAAGAATAGAATTGGGGACTCAGTTTTAACCTTTAACCCTGCACGTAAGTCTACAATAGAATAAACTACGTCAGGAGACCAAAACCAA
The DNA here is from genome assembly GCA_011680675.1 of Gymnobelideus leadbeateri. NCBI lineage: Eukaryota > Metazoa > Chordata > Mammalia > Diprotodontia > Petauridae > Gymnobelideus > Gymnobelideus leadbeateri. The sequence goes on along the minus strand of WOXC01004897.1, from coordinate 278,446 downwards.
AGGGGAACCAGTAGTTCAGTTGCTCTGAAACTTCAGATCCTTCCAAAGTATCAATTATGACTGAATCCGGTAACAATCTATGGAAACTCAAACCCAACCAATTAACAGACCCAAACCAGGTCAGGAATTTACAGACCTGGAGGGCAGTGAACAGATCTTTCCTTGGATCACACCACTGTAGAAGCACCAAAAACTTAAAGACCCCAAAACTGAGCTGTGAAAGCAATAGCACATACAAGTCAGAAGTTTCAACTTAGGAATTCCCCCCTTCTCCCAAAGAGATAAGCAGTCTAACACCAACATGAAGTCCAAAGTAAAAAATTAAACTGGAAACATGGACAAATGAAAAAGAACCTGGACATAAAAAGTTACTATTGGGAAAGGGAATCTCAAGTCACAAACACAAAAGAAAACATCTATAAACAAAGAATAAAATGAAAATTGGACACAAGAACAGCAAGATTTCCTAGAAGAGTTAAAGAGATTTTAAAAAAGAATTTAAAAAATCAAATGAGTGGTAGCAAATAAATTGTGAAAGAAATGCAAGTTATGTAAGAAACATAAAAATAGAACTAACAGCTTGGTGAGGGGTAGAAAAATACTGAATAAACTAACGCTATTAATTAATCATATTATTATTTTGGAGAGTTTGGCTACCAAACTGAAGGTCTATAAAGGTACTGTGTTGACCTCATTGTTGTATGCCTCAGAAACCTAGACAGTACCCCAGTGCTATGCCAAGAAAATAAATCACTTTTACTTGAATTGTCTTAGCAAGATTCTGAAAGTCACCTGTAAAGATAAAGTCACCTTTGGATACTGAGGTCCTTCCTCAAGGTGAATTGCCAAGCATTCAAACTTTACCACAGAGAGTCAACTTCTATGGGCTGGCCATGTTGTTCAAATGACAATAAGTACATTTACCTAAAAAAACCCTGTTTTTTAGAGAACTCACACAAGGTTAATTCTCATGTGGAGGTCAAAAGAAGCAGCATAAGGACACTCTCAAGGTCTCTCTGAAGAATTTTGGAATTGATTGTGAAACATGGGAAACACTGGCACAGGACTGCACTTCTGGGCAAAGCAGAATTGCAGTGCTCAAAAGAATCATGAGATACACAAATTTAGAGGCATCTCCACTCCGAATGTTCATATGGACGTATTCCCTGACCTAGGATAGAATCTGTGAAGCTCATATTGGTTTGATCAGCCACAGCTACACTGTACCTTGACCTCAATATTGCAGTATCCTTTTGATCCCCTTCAAGAATTAACAATAACAATTCCAAATCAGCTAGTATGGTGAGCCTATGTCTCTCCCAGAAGAATAACTAGAGCTTTAGTCTCTTCGCCTATCCTAACAACTACCACCCCAAGTAGAAAAGGTTACCTTGCTAAAGCTTCTGCCAGCTGAAATTTAGAAGTTATTTGCACAAAAACATTTGCAAGGGCAAACACATGAGCAACAACACCAAAAGATATTCTTAATGGAAGAAAATTAGTGACCTTTAGAAAAAGATGAAGGGAATGAAATTATCTAGTAATATAAGGTGGTATTTGATTTTTCTAATTCTACGTCCCCTGATTAACTTGTAGGTCAAGGAGAGGACTTGTTGTCCTCTAAGATAGGCTGATGTTTACCACGGACATTTCCCCATTCCCTAACTGTAGGCACTTTTACACATGCATGCACACATGCATGAATAATAAATGAATATATGCACAGAAGGATACACATACATATGATATACATATATAGATATGAATATATGAATATTTATTTACTTTACATACAAATATATGTAACATAAATATAATGTACATACACATAACTATCTTCATATGTATATGCAAGGATATATGCATATACAAGCTATATATATTATATGTATATAAATATATGCCAAAGTATATGAATGTATAATGTACATATATAATGCATTTATGTGAGTATATGTGGGCCATATATACATACACACATACACACGTGTAATAAGAGGCCTCCTATATTGCAAGTCCTGTTCCCCACATATTTAATGGTGATCTCATTGTATGGCTCAAAGGGTGGCAGAATAGACATCTCCAGATTTTTCTTTTCTCATGTTTCTCCAAGAGAAACTTTAAATCCTTCCAGGAGGGGTAGCAGAAAGTTGCAGCTGGAGGCAATTCCACTTGCTTCAGAGAGAGGTTACTGTAATAGAATTTTATTTAACTTCTCTCTTAAATATTATTAGTCTAGGTGAAATGATCAGATTCAAACTAACTTCTAGTCAATATGCCATTATTGGAGGGAGATGGGTTTGACTCCTTTCCTACCAAATACCAGTTTCACAATGAAGATGCACATAATAAGTATCAAATAAAATGCATTTATCTAAATCAGTAACAAAACAGATATCAGAGTATGTATATATAAATATATATCTATATATCTGTATATATATAAACACACACATATATAGATGTATATCTATATCTACATCTATCTATCTATCTATCTATCTATCTATCTATCTATATATATATATCAGACAATATAGAGTAAAGGAGATTTCCCATTGAGGGGAGGAGAGAAGAGAGAAAGAGAGAGAGAGAGAGAGAGAGAGAGAGAGAGAGAGAGAGAGAGAGAGAGAGAGGAATTCTAGATCTCACCCAAAGGAAAACTTCCTGAGGTCTCAAGGGTAGCATACTAGGTTTAGAGACATGATGAAAACTACCAGGGTACAAAAAATAATACACAAAGTAAATACTAAATATTGTATTGAGTTGCTGCTAGTGGCTGATGAAATCAGTAAGAGTTCCATTGTATATCAATATAACAATACATACATATTTATATATGTATATGTATATAAACAACTAAATAATACAACTCCATATACATGTAAATATAGTATTATGTATTTGTGTATATGTGTATATCAAACATCTATGAATACAGAAAAAAGATAAACACTATTCACCTATCTGTCTCAGTTTCTGTCTCTCCATTTTTACACACACACACACACACACACACACACACACACACTTTCAAGTCTAATATTTAGCAGTTTTCCTTGTGGAGTTTGCAATACTATGCATTTTATGATGAAAAAAATGAGAAGAAACAACTTCAGGTACCAAAGCATGCTATATTCCTTTCACTTTTCAGTTCTCAGTCTTTCCTTTTTTTTTTTTAACATATTAATAGACTTCTATAGTCCAGTTGACAATTACAACATAATAAATCTGGCTTTATGAGTTACATTTTTTGTTCTTTTTGGTTTTGCAGGCCAGAAGGTGTAATGGTAATTTAATTTTGAATTTGAAGATCCCTTTGTGCTGGCAAAAGTAGTAGGTACTTAGCACTTAGTAACTGTTCAAGCCTCTGTGGGTAAAGAGAAGGTATGAACTCCTGTCTCCTGTTATTGATGTAACAAGAAAGGGTTGGCTGAAACAGGAAGTAGCTAATGCTGTGTATAGAATAAAAGCCCCAGAGAGGCAGTCAGAATTTTCTTGAGACTACAATCTGGTGGCAGAGCAGCTATAGAAGAATGGAGAACTGAGCCAGAATTTCCTGGGAGCTTGTAGTGGTAGAGCTGCTTCTGGACGGGAGCCCAGGAGCCTATGTGACTGAGAAGCATGACTTGGATTGTGAGACTTCGTTTATGGCTTGGTTGAACCTTGAATTTCCTTGGAGCAGCAATGGCGAAGGATCTGACATGGACCAGACCCTGTGAACTTCAGTGTGGAGCAGAACCTGCCAAGAGAGCTGGTCAAGGAACTGGGTGCTCTCTGCCATTGAACCCAGGTAACAATCTAGTGAATCCAAGTAGAATTTGGGATCATGGAAGGGTATCCAGGGAATGTGAGAACAGGCCCCAAGTCAAGATGAAAAGACCTCTCCTTGGGTACTGAGTAATTATGGAATTATAGTTTACTAGTGACCTAAGGGGTAGAGAGTTTTGTGTATGATACTTAGTAATTGATTGATGAACAAGTAAGGTTTTGTGTTTGACACTTAGTAATTGCTAAATAAGTGACTAATTGAGTTAATCAGGACTTTGCCTCAGAAGTGGAAGACTTTGGTTATGTACTTTGAGACCACTGGTAAGTGACTGATTGAGTTAACTTAAGAGTGACTATTTTACTTTGAGACTATGTTGTGAATATTATATTGTGATTTTCTGTGATAAGTTATAATGTTGTGAATGCTGCACCTTGATTCTCTGTGAAAGTTTTGCTTTGATTTGTTATGGAATAGAGTGATCACTATACTGTGTAATCAGAACCTTTAAAGCTGTTCACAGTAGCATTCTTCTGGAAAGCTTCTGTGCATGGCATTACAGACTTACATGAACCAAGGCAGAGAAAGATAAGCAGAAGGGGAGCCAAGATGGTGGAGTAGAAACAGCACATCCAAGGCACCCTTCCCCCAGATTACCTCCAAACTATGTAAAAGGGGACTCTGAACAACTTCTGGAGCCCCAGCACCCACAGAACGACACAGAGAAGCTAACCTCCCACTGAGGACAGCCCAGCAGCCCTGCAAGAAGGACCAGCACAGCACTCTGGGAGCCAGCAGTGCAGCACACGGAGAGCCAAGCCCAGGTCCACCTGAGCAGAGGTTTTATCCCCAGGGCGGCCGGGCCAGCAGCTGGCTGGAGGGACCCCAGAACACCAGCTGCTGTGGTGATTCCAGAAGTATCAACACAGACATGCCTAAGACAAAGTGAGAGGTTAGTGCCCTATGGACTTTTGGACCAGTATTTGGGGAACGTATTGGCTTCCTTCCCTGAGGGCTAGAAGCCACTGAGGACACATGCCATTTTGTAGTTTTCAGTGGCAGCTCCAGCTCCTGGCCTGTGAATTGTAGGGAGATCCAGCGATCAGTCTTGAGGGGGTAATCGCTCTAGCTTTAACCTCCCTGGATCTGGATTGTGGTCTGGGGGGGAGGTTGTGGGGTGGATACTCAGCTTGCCAGAAATGGAAGTTGTCCCCCCACATGTTCAGAACGAAAGCTCTCCTGTCTGGTGGCAGAGTCATAATGGGGCAAAAAGCCCCAAAGTCAAGTAATTAAGTGGCAACATGCCAAGGCAAAGGAAACAAATTAAAGAGAAAAATGCAACATTAGACTCCTATTTTGGGGGCAAAGAGGATCAAAGCATAGAAAGGGAGGAGGACTGTGAGGTCAGAAGTCCTGCTCCAAAAGCCCCAAAGGAAAATATGAGTGGGTTACAGGCCATAGAGGACCTTAAAAAGGACTTTAAAAATCAAATAAGAGAAGTAGAGGAAAAATTGGGAAGAGAAATAAGAAGGATGCAGGAAAAGTATGAAATGAGGGTCAACAGCCTGACTGAGGAAAACAACACCTTATAAAATAGACTAACTCAAATGGCAAAGGAGGCCTAAAAGGGCAATGAGGAGAAGAATGCCTTAAAAAGCTGAATTTTCCAGATGGAAAAAGAATCTCAAAAGCTCACTGAGGAGATTCATTCCTTCAGAGTTAGACTGGAGTAAATGGAAGCTAATGACTTTATGAGAAATCAAGATGTTGTTAAGCAGATCCAAACAAATGAAAGAATAGAAGGCAATGTGAAATATCTTATGGGAAAAACCACAGACCTAGAAAATAGATCCAGGAGAGACAATTTAAAAATTATTAGACTACCCGAAAGTCATGATCAAAGAAAGAACCTAGAAATCATCCTTCAAGAAATTCTCAAGGAAAATTGCCCTGATGTTTTAGATCCAGAGGGCAAAATAGAGGTTGAAAGAATCCACCAGTCACCTCCTGAAAAAGATCCCAAAAAGAAAACTCCCAGGAATATTATAGCCAGGTTCCAGAATCCCCAGATCAAGGAGAAAATACTCCAAGCAGCCAGGAAGAAACAATTTCAATATTGTGGAAACATAATCAGAATAGCACAGGACCTGGCAGCTTCTATACTGAGGGATAGAAGGGCATGGGATATGATATTGCAGAGGGCAAAAGAGCTGGGACTGAACCCAAGGGTCACCTACCCAGCAAAACTGAGTATTTTGTTTAGGGGAAAATATGGTCATTCAGTGGAATAGAGGACTTTCAAGCATTCTTGAGGAAAAAAACAGAGTTGAATAGAAAATTTGACAGCCAGACACAAGAAGGAAGAGATGCCTGAGAAGGTAATCAGGGAAAAGAAATCAAAAGGAACTTATCAAAGTTGACCTATTTACATTCCTACATGGAAAAACCCCTCTCAGTATGAAAATAATGGAAGGGTGTATGGTCATTTGAATACATGTGTGAATGGGTGTATATATGTTTACAATTATATATGGATAGAGGGCATAGGTTGAATTTGTTGGGAAGGGATGATACTTAAGGGGTGACATTATGAGGTGAGAGAGGCAAGTGGCAAGAGGAGATGGGGAGAGACAGGGTAGGGTAAACTATCTCATGTAGAAGAAGAAAGGGAAAGTGGCTACAGGGGAGGGGAAGAATAGGAAGGCAAAAAGGCAAAACCACATTCTCATTGAATTTGGTTCAGGGAGAGAATGACATACATACTAAATGGGATATCTCACCCTGCAGCAGAAGGCTAGGGGGAAGGCTGATGAGAGGAGGGATGATGGATGGGAGGGCATCCTTGGGGGGAGGGGAGGTTGGAAGTACCCACTATAGAAGAGGGGCAGGATCAAGTAGGGAGTGGACCAGGTGGGGGGGTGGGATGTGTGGGAGGGGATTATAAGCAGCCTTGTACAATATATCTACTATGATAATGTTTTACATAGCTAGACATGTACAACATATACTGAATTACTTATCTCCCCAGAGGGAATGGGTGACAAGGGAGGAAGGAAATGGATCTGAAATTTGAGGTCGTAACATTAAATGTTTCAAATATATATATAAATACTATTATTAATACTCCTTTGCTTGTAATTGGGAGATAAGATGTGCAGGCATCGGGGCACAGAGATTCACCTTGCTCTAATGGAAAAGTCGAAGTGGGTATGGGAGAAGATATGGGAGAGAGCAGACTGGAGGAAGCGATATCTTGTGGGACTGCTATTCTGGAATGGTGGGCAGGGGAAAAATGGGGGAAAAATTGTAACTCAAAATCTGATGGAAATGAATGATGTAAAACAGAAATTAATAAGGCATTTGTTTAATAATAAAAAAATTTTAAAAAATAAAAAAAAAGAAAGATAAACAGAACCAGGAGAACAAGATATACAGTAACAGTAACATTGTATGGTGATTAGCTATGGAAATGACTAAGATATTCTCAGCAATTTAATGATTCAAGATAATTCCTAAGGACTCACGAGGTAAGATGCTATCCATCTTCTGAGAAAGAACTGATCAAGTCTGAATGCACATCAAAGTATACTTTTATTTTTACTTTATTTTTCTTGTTTTTTTTTTTTTGGTCTGTTTTATAGCATGACTATTATGGAAATATGTTTTACATGACTGCATACATATAACCTATGTCAAATCTCTTTCCTTCTCAATGATAGGGTAAAGAAGTTAAGGCAGGAGAGAATTTGAAACTCAAAGTTTTATATATAAATTAATATAGAACTCGGGGGAATAAAATACTACATAATTTGTTTAAATAGCCATTGAGCAGCCTGTATGATACTGTAGAGCTTAACACATTTAGCACAAAGTTATTCACAAATAAGCAACACCTGGAAAACCTTAACATGTCTAGAGAACCCCTCTTCCCTATGAATAATGCACAGAAAATCTGCCAAGACACATTGAAAACTTTCAGTTTTTTAAAAACTTTCTGCCTCCTCATTTTGTGCCTGTTTTGATAGTAATAATCAGAGTAACATTATACAAAGTTATCACTGACTAAATCACCAAATTTCTATTAGTGCTTAGTTCAGAAACTGACCTTAGCAAATTAAAACAAAATGCAGTTAAAAGCAGTCTTTTTCTATCCTAAATATCAGGGTAAAGAGTTTAAGGTTGACAGAAACCTGGACTTCTAATGGGAGATTTCCTCATTCCCTCTCCCACTAGGGTTAAGGGATAAGGAGTGGACGCCAGACTTTAAGCACATTATTTATTTTTCTATAAAAAAATCAGAGAATAAAATCCAGCTGGAGATTTATAGCTGTGAATGGTGACAGAAAAGAAAATTTAGTTGGAGGGCCCATCTTTTTGCACTATGCATCTGAAATTCTCAACAAATTGAAGCTGACAGCTTTCATTCCCTATGCCAAAGAGAATATAGTTGCCAGAAGTTAAAAGGTAAACCCAGGAAGAAGAACAGGCTTCCCAAACTATATCTTGCACACTTGCAGAATTTTGCTTTGCAACATCAAAACAGAAATGAAGCACAAGTTTAATTGTTGTGTCAGCTGGCTTTGCTCCATGTCTGCACCTCTTTGGTTATCCCATCAGTAAAACTAAAATTCTTTGTAGGACTGAAATATGAGTCCTAGAGAGTATGCAGAGAAGAATAAATGGAGTCCTATACTGCAGGAGATAGTTGGGGAAGCAGTCCATAAATCAGGAAAGAAATCAGGGGCAGACTAGGGGATAAGTAGGTTGAAATGCAGGGATGTGAAAATGGGACATTATATTAGGGACCATACCACGTCTACTGACCCCAGAATTTCCTCAAGCCTCCTACATTACCTCCTCCCCATATCTCTCAGCAGAGAACATCACCTTATGATTTACTTTGCAAAACAGAGATCCTTTATTGAGCTCATTCTCCCTATACGGCATCTCAAAATTCTTTGTTGTCAACCCTCCTCTCCCTTTTTCATTCCTTTTTTACCATCTTCATGAAGAGGTAACCCTAGGTAAATAGGTATACGGTTGATCACATTCCTTCTTTTTTCCCCAGCAAATTGACCCCACTTTCTCTCCATCTTCAATTCTCAACAATGGGCAATCTACCTTCTACCCTTCTATTAGATTTTAAGCTTCTTGATGGAAGAAACTGGTTTTTGCCTCTTTTTGTATTCAGTGCTTGACATCATGCCTGGTAACCACTAGGCACTTAATAAATGCTTATTGATTGACCTTATCACTTTACTGTCTAACTCCAAAGCCAGCGATAGTGAAAAAAATACCTGTTCTCAATTATCATTTTTTTATCTCCTTCAAAATTTGATACAGTTGACTACTCCTTCTAGATTTTTCTTTTTTAAAACTAAAACAAACAATAATCATACACACACACACACACACACACACACACACACACTGCTCTCCTCTGATTTTCTTTCTACAACACTGCTAATTGTTTTGCTAGATCTCTAATCAGATCAAAACTCCTAAATGTAGGGGTTTTATAATGTTCAGGACTTTTTGTTATTTTCATTTTATGCTGCCTAACTTGACATTCGAAGCCCTTCTGACTCTAGCCTCTTCCTACCTTTCCAGTCTTCATATACCTTGTTTCCTTATAGGTGCTCTTCTGTCCTGTGACTCTAACCTCCTGGCAGTTCCACAAACAAGACACTCAATCTCTTAATTGCAGGTATTTTCTCTGGTTATACCCCATGTCTGGAATACTTTCCATTATTTGTTCCAACTACTGACTGCTTTGACTTCCTTTAAGTCCTACTATAATCCTGCCTTGATAATGGGAGCCCAGGAGCCCGGGAGCCCAGGAGCCCAGGAGCTCAGGAGCCCAGGTGACTGAGGAAGCATGACTGGGATGCTGAGACTTTGTTTGTTCGTGGTTTGGTTGAACCTTGAATTCCCTGGAGCAGCAATGGTGAAGGATCTGACATGGACCAGACCCTGTGAACTTCAGTGTGGAGCAGAACCTGCCAAGAGAGCTGGTCAAGGAACTGGGAGCTGTCTGCCATTGAACCCAGGTGACAGTCTGGTGAATCCAGGTAAAACCTGGGATCATGGGAGGGGATCCAGAGAATAATCTCAGAATAGGCCCTAAGTCAAGATGAAAAGACCTCTCCTTGGGTATTGAGTAATTATGGAATTATAGTTTACTAGTGACCTAGGGGGTGAAGGATTTTGTGTATGATAGTTATTGATTAGTGAACAAGTAGGGTTTTGTGTATGATACTTAGTAATTGATTGCTGAATAAGTGACTAATTGAGTTAATCAAGACTTTGCCCCAAGAGTGGAAGAATTTGACTGTGTATTTTGAGACTACTGATAAGTGACTGATTGAGTTAACTTAAGAGTGACTAATTTACTTTGAGACTATGTTGTGAATATTATATTGTAATTTTCTGTGATAAGTTGTAATATTGTGAATGCTATACCTTGATTTTCTGTGGATGTTTTGCTTTTGTTATTGAATAAATAGAGTTATCACTATACTGTGTAATTAGAATCTTAAAAGCTGTTCACAGTACCATTCTCCTGGAAAGCATCTGTGCATGGAGTTACAAAGTCTTTCTGGGTTTTTCTAAGGGCATTCTGATCGTCATTTCTTATAGAGCAATAGTAATCCACCATACACATATGCCACAACTTGTTCAGCTATTCCTCAACTGATGGACATTCTCTTAATTTCCAAATCTTTGCCACCACTAAAAGAGCTGCTTATAAATATGCTTGTACACATCAGTCCTTTTCCTTGTTTTATCTATCTTTTGGACACAAATCTAATAGTGGTATTGCTGAGTTAAAGAGTTTACATGGTTTTATAGCCTTTTGGACATAGTACCAAATTTCTCTACAGAATTGTTGAATCAGTTCACAACTCCAACAACAGTGCATTAATGTCTCAAATTTCTCCACATCCCTTCCAGCATTCATCATTTTTCTTTTGTGTTATATTAACCAATTTGATACATATGAGGTAGTAGCTCAGAGTTGTTTTAATTTTCATTCCTTTAATCAGTAGTGATTTAGAGCATTTTATATGATTATAGATAGATTTGAGTACTTCTCAATGGCTAGTTTTAAAAATTAGCCAACAAATCTATACAGAAAAAGGTCAATAAAATAAAGAATTCTTATTTCCCAGTTCGAGGGACATTATACCATCAATACCTATTTTGTGGGTAGCAAATGATGAATAATGAACTTGGCTCATAGTTAAATGAAAGGAGAGTGGAACAAATTTCATTTTGGAAATAGAAAAATGCCTTGTGAGGGCAAGACTAAGCTGCTTTATGAGAGGAAATGCAAAATAAAAATAGCAAAATACAGACACAGACACACAGACACAGACATAGACACACACACACACACACACACACACACAAGTTCCTTCTCTCCCCCAAACAAAACAAAATCATTTTAACATTAATAATCTCCTGGTGATATTATATGAAAAAAAAGACATGAAACCCTATTCTATCAGAAGAATCAACATTTCAGAGGACTCAAAGTCATATTGTAGGTATGAATAGGCTACTGTAAATTTCCAATGATAATCTAATGTAAAAAGTGACAATTAGACAAAAAAATTTGCACCATGTACAACTAGAAAAGAAGTGGGCTGATGATGTCTTGAAAACGTGGGCTAACAGATTAATAACCTGAATATTCACATGATTTGTCAGCAATATTAAAAGCACTAGAGGAAGGCTGCCATTTTCTCTTCTGTCTTTTTCTGTTTTTTGTTTTTTTTTCTTTTTGGAGGGGAAAGGCAGGACAATTGGGGTTAAATGACTTGCCCAAGATCACATGGCTAGTAAGTATTAAATGTCTGATGCCAAATTTGAACTCAGGTCTTCCTGACTCCAGGGCCAGCACTCCATTCCCTTGCACAACCTAGCTGTCCCTCTCATATGTCTTTTATGGAACACATGTAAGGACATGGACGAGAATGTTGCAAGACAGGAAAACATAGATGGATTATGATTTATATTTGTGGAGGGAATGTGCCCATGGATGAGATCAATACCACCTGACTGAGCCACCTCCTTCCTTCCCTGGCTGTGACTCCCAGACCATGTCCTAACACCTGCAAAAACCTTCATTCTGTCTTCAAGAAGTGTAGCATGGATATTCATTAGAGACTAAAATAATTAGAATAATTAATCAACCTAAGAAAAAGAATGTTGTCTAAATTCTTTGATTCTTTGTAGCTTTGGATCAATGATTGCCTATAAAGAGGTTTTATGCTAAAAAATACCATGTGCAAAAGCCTACCTGTTCCTTTCTCATAATTGTTTCAAGGTTACTTGACCTAGGTTCAAAGGGATATTTTCAGAGCCCAGAGTTCTTAAATTCTCCTCATTCCCCAACATTTAGCAGCAAATGTTTTCTAAATAGTTACATATGTGTTACCACCACATGAAAGCAAAATGTAACAAATAATATATTTAACAAGGGTTTACTGAAGGACATGATCTGACACTGCCTACCTTTTCATCTTTATCTCCTATTACTCATTGCTGTCCATTCTATATTCCAGACAAATTAGACCATTCACTGACCCCTTATCGTCCTGTGTATTCGTGCTTGAGGTATCCTTTACGTAAAATAAGCTTGTCCCTTCAGCTCAATCTGTCACTTAAATTCTGAGTCCATCTTCTAAAACCCAATTTCAATGTCAGGTAATCTTCTGTTCCTTAATTGATAATGACTTTATCAAAACAAAAAATAAAAGAAAAAAGAAGAAAGCCTCACAGTTTTTATTTGCTACTCTCTTGTTAAATTAGCATGCACTTTAAAAAGCTATACATAATAAAGTTCACATTTTCCTAGACAGTCCTCTCATGATCACATCACATGATTTTGTACGAGTTATCTGTTTATAGACCATATTCCCCCTCCTGGATTTATGTTCTTTATGGACAAAGACTACATCTTATCTAAACTTTTCATCTCATCTAGTGCTTAAAATAATATAATGCACATGGTAGATATTTCATAAATGCAGTAGAACTGAATTTATTGAATTGAGAAGGATGAATCATCACCCTTTTTCACCTTTGTTATATATAGGCTGTTCTTGTAGTTTAATCATTTTTCAGTCACGTCTAACTCTTTGTGACCCCATTTGGGGTTTCCTTGGCAGAGATACTGGAGTAGTTTGCCATTTGCTTCTCTAATTCATTTTACAGATGAAGAAACTGAGGCAAAAGGTGTTAAGTGATTTGCCCAGGATCACACAGCTATTCAGGGTCTAAGGCTGGATTTGAATTCAGGTCCTCCTGACTCTAGACCCAGAATTCTATCCACTGTGCCACTAGGCATAGTGGCAGAATTTATTTGCTAATGGATTGTATAAATGATGCTCGAGGTGTTTTGTTTATTTGTCACCTATCACATGGGGCTATTGTGAAGATAAAATGAAATTTTATTTAAAAAACACTTTGCATACATTATAGTATGATATAATTTTAATGATTCTAGCTTTTCTCATTCAAAAATTCTAGCAATATGTTTTTTTTAAATGATCTACTTAAATTCCATAGTCTTAGTTTCCAGATACAATCATTCATTCTTTTAAAACATTTTCCTACTTTCATTCTTCCCAGACCTCCCCAATGCTCCTCAGTTATAACTATTTTATTATTGTGGTTGTTGTTAGTGCTCTGGGATAAAATTGTTCTGGGCTAACAGGTTTATACTTACTTATACTTGCATAGGAAATGCCATGCATACATCTTAGATAATTAGTGTCAATCACTTTGTTCACCTTTCTAGAACTCACAGCATGGGTAAAATTTATGCTATCCACAAAAAGTTCCATTTTAGGTATTATGGTAAATCTCAGTTTATTATTGACGTTGGGCTTTCTGAAATTCTTCTTACATTTTTGCTCTATTCTGTATTATTATACACAACTTTGTCCATCTTTTAAATATATCTTTTCAATAATTGGAAATTTCCTTGTGCATATACATTTTCTAGGAGTAAAGGACATAAGTTTTTTTTAACTCGTATTGAAGCATAGCAGTAAGAGGTAGATCATTTCTATTTAAAGTTGCTGTAGACATTATAAAATATTTGGCAGTCTACCTGTCTAGAAAAACGCTGGAACTATATGAACATAATTACAAAGCACTTTTCACACAAAAAGTCATATCTAAATAATTTGAAAAACATCAGGTGTTCATTGGTAGGCCAAGCAAATATATTAAAAATGACAATTCTACCTAAATTGATTTACTTATTCAGTGCCATACAAATGAAGCTACCACTAATTATTTTTATAGAGCTAGAAAAAATAATAACAGAATTCATCTGGAAGAAAAAGTGGTCGAGAATATCAAGGTAATTAATGAAAAATGGCCTACCTACACCAGATCTTAAATTGTGTTACAAAGCAACAATCATCAAAACTACTTGGTACTGGGTAAGAAATAAAATGGTGTTTCGGTGGAATAGGTTAGACATAGTAGTCAATGACTATAGTAACCTACTGTTTAATAAATTCAAAGACTCTAGTTTCTAGGATAAGGACTCACTATTTAACAAAAATTGATGGCAAAACTCAAAAAAATAATATGGCAGAAATTAGGGATAGACCAGCATCTTACATGGTGTACCAAGATAAAATGAAAATGGGTAAATTTTTTAGATATAAAAGGTGATACTATAAGTAAACTAGAAGAGCAAGGAAATTTAGGGGATGCCCATCAATTGGGGAATGGCTGAACAAGTTGTTGTATATGAATGGAATACTATTGTTCCATAAGAAATGATGAACAGGTAAAACTGGTAAAAACTCAGAAAAACCTGGAAAGACTGTCATGAACTGATGCTAAGTGAAGTGAGAACCAGAACATTGTACACAGTAACAGCAACATTGTGTGATGACTACCCTTCTGAGTACTGCAAAAATCTAAGACATCTCCAAAAGAGTCATGATGGAAAATGATATCCACATCCAGAAAAAGAACTTGGGGGTCTGAATGCATATCAAAACATACTATTTGCTCTCTCTCTTTTTTGTTTCCTCTTTCTGGTAGTTCCTCCAATTGGCTCTAATTCTTCTTTACAACATGACTAATGTGAAAATGTTTAATATGAATGTGTATATGTAGAACCTGTATCAGATTACATGGTCTTGGGGAGGGCAGTAGGAAAGCAAGGGGGAGAAAATTTAGTACTCAAAGTCTTCTGGAAGTGAATTTTGAAAACTAAAAATAATTAAAAGAAAAAATGTATTAATTTACATTCATAATTAATTGTTTAGAGATATCCATGCCTCTTTGGTTATGATCCCTTTTAAAGACTCATATAATAATATAATACCTTTCCCTTCTTTACACTTTTTTGAAATATTTTCCTAAATCTATGGTCCACATTGGACTATGACTTTCCTTCATTCTTCCATCTTCAAAAACAACAATCTTTTTCTATCAAGAATCTCCAGTCTTCATGTGTAAGTCTTTTTTTTCTCCTCCTCCTCCAAATTTAAAGCTTATCAGATGCTGTATTTAGTAGAATGAGATTTTTTCGGAGGTTTTGATGGTTTCTCATAAGTTCACCTATTTTAGTTGTATAATCTATATTAAAAATCATCATAACACAGCCTAACGTCACCTTCTGTTTTGTTCTTAGCTTCTAGCCTTCCCTAATGTCTACTGTTATGAAATATGCTAACATGACATAATTCAAGCTTGCCCAGCCCATGGTCACTGTTGGTTGGACTACAAGACTAAACTTCTGTCAAGGAGCTAACAAATGACTGCAGTGAGAATTAATCAGGATAGTTAATTTGCCCCAAATTCTGCTGCCTAATTGTTGAATACTTGATGAGTATGTCTGAATTCTTCTACTATTCTGCATTCCTTCTTATGAGTAGTCTTCTTGTTTCTATTTCAAATCCTGTGAAGCTTTAACATCTTTATGTCATCTTAAACATAATGTTTAATTTAACTAAAATCAATTAGGAACATGTTGGATGAAGGATATTTTACTAGGTGATATTTTGCACAATTCCTACATTTCCTAGATATTTTTACTAATGAATTAAATTAGGGAAGAAGATACCATGAAATAATACTTATTCTTTCCAAGCATAAATCAATTCATAGGATCTGAGGACCACAGATTTAGAGTTAGAACTAGCTTTACAAACTAATAACCTTGTTTTTTTTAATTCACACATCTTATAGAGATTGAGGTCCAGAGAAGTCAAAATACCTGCCCATGATCATCAGGTAGAAAATGGTAAAAATGAAATTTGGAGCCAGTTTCCTCAATCTAGTGATTTTCCATGATGCAAATAATAAACCTGAAGTAAAAACATGTCTTTTTTAAAAGCTACAATGATTTTTCTCAGGACATGAAAATATGATCATTAAAAGCAGCTTTAAAAAAAATCACAGAGTTAAAGCACACAGATGCTTGATTATATTTAACTATCATTTGGGCATATTCCCTGACTTATCTTACATTCTTTGGGATTTTCTTTATTTCTGATAATCACTATCACCTCTATCCTTAGTGCTGTTAATGATTTTTGCCTCAGTGATATTTGGTAAAAACAATTATTAGCTTATCCAAGGTAATCTGGATTGTCATTTATATGCATGTTTAGGATATCTAAACATTATTTTTGAAACTAGAATTAGGGAAATTTTGGAGGTCACTTGAAGGTTAAACATAAGGTTCTTTGTAGTGGATCTAGCCAGTTTGGGAGATGGATTTGAGGAATATAAGGTAGATCAAGAGAACTGGGATATAAAAAGGACATTGGTAAAGATAACCCAATTTTATTTCATACATCTATTAAAGTTTGTGAAGTGTACTATTTTAATTATTTTTTTAAAGAAACCCTTAGGTTAAATGGGAAAAATCAACTGGCAATATATTTTCCTCTGTGTACTCTGAAAATAAATTTTAGGCATTGCAAGCAAGTGTTGCTATGGAAACAAGTTAGCAATTACACAATAAATTTTTCTAAAGGCGCACCTTAAATTAAACACCAGAGGAAATATAGAAAAGATAAAATTTAAAAAGTCCCCTCAAATACCCCCACATTGTCCCCCCCCCTTTTTTTTTACAAAACTGACTTAATTTGTTGAATAATCAAACACAAGTTTATAAAATTTATTAAAGCAGTTAACTGGGTTTTTTGTTTGTTTGTTTGTTTTTAGTAATTACCATGTATGCTCCTAGAGGGCAGGGAGTATTTTTGTCTTTGTCTTCCCATCAGTCACCTAGTAAACATGATCACCTAGTAAATGCTTCATGACTGACTCACTAGTTTAAGGCATCGAAAAATATTCTTGAAGAACAAGATAAGATGAAAATAACTTATCCCACCATCACCCATGCCGGTTTAATTCTCCAGAAAGTATTCTACACCAAATTAGAGCAGCTGATATACCCCACCCATCCCGTGATCCATTCCCCCACTCCCTCTCAATCCTTCCCTCTTCTGACAGACCACATACAGTATATATCCTGATTTTCAATTGCCAGGCAAGGAACAAGAAGGGCACAATGAAAAGTCACCTTATTTGGGGTTACATTGCAGAAATAATCTATTTAAAGCTGTCAGCATTTGATGAAAGTTGAAAGGATTCTGCTTTCTGGAAAGCATTTCCTCCAAAATCAAAGTCCTGACTGACTTACTCAGACTATTTTTATAAGACCTTTAAATACAGCATAAATGTGAGGAAAAGCTCTAAATAAGAATTCCCCAAACACCAATTTCACTTGCTTTCTGGGAAAGCTGCTATTAAAGAGCTTAGTTAACTGGAGATTAACTCGCTATATTTGTGCTTTTCTTAGGTGTATGGTGTGTTACATGTACATGGGACTAGAAGTCACCACACCCGGGTTGTACTCCTGGTTCTTCCACCAGATGGCTGCTAAATCTTGGACAAGGTAATTTACCTCTGAGCCTCTTACTTGAGGGGATTAAGTCAGATGAAATATACAGCTCCATTAAGATTCTTGAGCTTTCTGATGAAAACAAACATGAATGAAAGTACTTGTAGTTTTATTTTCAATTGAGTGTGAAGACCAAACCTTAAAAAGTCATGGCTTCATTACTTATGAAGGGAAGATGCTATTAAATATAAATGTAGAAATGTCATGAGACTCTGGAATAAAGATAACACCATGGAATCACAAGCCTTTCTTAGACAGAAGGAACCATATTGACACCATTAATAACACCTCCCTCACACTTCCCATGACTTATCATACATGTGATCTCCTTCATTGTTTTCATGGAATTAATGTGTTATCCATGAAAATTTCCAAACACACTATAGTTGGTGTATTCTTTTGCTTTTTGATAGATTTATTCAACAGTCAAAATCCTTTTTTTCTATTCTAGACTACAGAGGTTACTTTAAAAGCATATCTCTTGCTGCTAGATGTTCACTAATACATTTTCTCATCTTTAGGACTCCCCATCTATTGATATCAAATTTATTTCATTTTTCCTGAGTGTTATTTCATGGGGAATTTTAATGGGCTATGAGGATAAATTGTGCTTCTTTCTGGGGATATTTATGTCAATGTTTGTTTTCTAATTAATAGCATATGAGCAACTTACATTGATGTGGGTAAATATGTGTGTGGACACGTGTTTGCTCTCTCTATGTTTATTTTCTCATTAGAAAATGGGAAATTTTAGTTAAAAGGCAGATTGGTAAATTAAAAGGTATAGAACTTAGATATTAGTGCATCTCATGACATGGAGGGCTAATTGTATTTGGAAGATTTTTTTTCCCCTCTTAAGCTTCCCTCTGTTTCTAGGAACTTTACTGAGGTTTACTCCCTATTTACAAACATGAAATTTACAATATCATGGAAGAATACCTTTTTTTACCTTTTTCTTTTTTTAAAGTGTTTTTATTTGTTTCTTCAAATGTTTCCAAATAATAGGTAAAATATTTTTAATTTTCACTTTAAAAAAAAAATTGAGTCATACCAATTCCCTCCTTCCATCATAACCCTCCCCTATCCCTTGAGAAACAAACAGTATTATTTTTTTTGGGAGGGAGGAAGTCAGGGCAATTGGGGTTAAGCCCAAAGTTACACAGCTAGTAAATGTTAAGTGTCTGAGGCCAGATTTGAACTCAGGTCCTCCTGAGTCCAGGGCTGGTGCTCTATTCACTGTGCCACCTAGCCACCCCAAGCAAACAATATTACATTATTTATTAAAGTGAAGTCATTCAAAATATTTCCATATTAATCATGTTGCAAAAGAAAACACACACACACACACACACACACACACACACACTCACAAAACCCCAAGAAAAATGAGGTAAATGAGGAAAGCATTCTCCGGTGAGCACTTAGAGTTTATCAGTTCTCTCTCTGGAGGTGGTTAGAATCTTTTCATCTTTGGTCCTTAGAAATTATCCTGGTTCATTGTGTTGATCAGAGTAGCTAAACTGTTCATAGGTCATAATTTTTGATGCTGATCATATTGTTGTTATTGTATATAATATTCTCTTGGTTCTGCTTACTTCACTTTGCATCAGTTCATGCAAGTCTTACGTGTTTTTCTGAAATCATCCTGCTTATTATTTCTTATAGCACAATAATATTCCATCATAATCATGTACCACAACTTGTTCAGTCACTCCCCAATTAATAGGGATCCCTTCTATTACAAATTCTTTGCCATCACAAAAAGAACTGCTATAAATATTTTTGTATAAATAGGTCCTTTTACCTTTTCTTTGATCCCTTTGGGATACTGATCTAGTAGTGCTATTTCTGGGTTAAAGGGCACAAACAGTTTTATAACCTTTTGGGCATAGTTCCATGCTCTCCAGAATGGTTGTACTAGTTCACAACTCATCAGTTTTTCCGTATCCCCTCCAGCATTTGTTATTTTCTTTTTTCAGTCATATGAGTCAATATGATAGGTGTGGGGTAGTACTTCAGAGTTATTTTTATCTGCATTTCTCTAATTAGTGTGATTTAAATGATTTTTCATGATTATTGATAGTTTTGGTTTCTTTTTCTGAAAACTGTGTTTTAACATCCTTTGACCATTTAACAACTGGTCAATGGATTTTATTATTTTTAATAAATTTTGCTCAGTTCTCTTTATAATTGAGAAATGAAGCCTTTTACAGAGAAACTGTAAAAATTTTACCTATTTTCCTTCTAATTTTGGTTGCATTAATTTTGTTTGTGCAGAAGTTTTTTTAATTTCATGTAACCAAAATGATCCATTTTATTTCCTTTGTTACTCTCTATTTCTTATGCTGTTATTCACTCTTCCCCCATCCATAAATCTTAAAGGCACATTTTCTCACATCTGCTAATTTCTTGTGATATCACCCTTCTTGTTTAAATAATTAATTCATTTTGACCTTATCCTGTTATATGATAGTAGATGTTTGTCTATACCTAATTTCTGATAAGCTGTTCTCTAGTTGTTTTCAGCAGCTTTTGTCAAATGGTAAGTTTTTGTTCTAAAAGCTTTGATACTTTGGTTCAGCAAACACTAGATTAATGTAATTATTTACTACTATGTTTTGTTTACTGAGTGTATTCTACTGATCGACTACTCCATTTCTTAGCCAAAACCAGATTGTTTTGATGATTGCCACATTGTCATATAATATGAAACCTGGTACTGCCACCTTCCCTAACGTTTTTTTCAATGATTTTCTTGATATTTTTTACCTTTTCTTTTTCCAGATGAATTTTGTTATTTTTTCTACTTCTATAAAATAATTCATTGGTAGTTTGATTGGTAAGGCACTGAATAAGTAAATTAACTTAGAATTGTTATTTTTATTGTATAGGCTCAACCTACACATGAGCAATTAATATTTTCCTGTTGTTTAGATCTGTGTGAAAAGTATTTTATAATTGTATTCATATAGTCACTGGTTTTGTCCAGACAGGTAGACTCTGAGTTATTTTATATTGTCTGCTGTTATTTTAAATTGAATTTGCCTCTTTTTAATTTTTTTTAATTTTTTAATTTTTTTAATTTTTAAAAAAATTTTTTTTCATCTTATGAAATATTTAATTTTAAAACTTCGATTTTCAGATCCATTCCCTTTCTCCCTTGTCACCCACTCCCTCTGAGAAGATAAGCAATTCAATATGTGTTCTACATGTATATCTATGCAAAACATTACCATAGTAGATATATTGTAAAAGACTACTTATATTTCCCTCCCACCTGTCTCACCTCCCACCTGGTCCATTCCCTACTTTGATCCTGTCCCTCTTTGATAGTGGGTACTTCTAACCTCCCCTCTCCCCAGAATGCCCTCCCCTCCATCATCCCCCCCTCTCATCCCCCTTTTCCCTACTCAGGAGAGTGAGTGAGGGTAAGATATTCCATTTAGTATGTATGTGATTCTCTCCTTGAGCCAACTTCAATGAGAATATGCTTTTGCCTTTTTGCCTTCCTGTTCTTCCCCTCCCCTGGAACTACTTCCCCTTGCCTCTTCTACATGAGATAGTTTACCCTACCCTGTCTCTCTCCATCTCCTCTTGCCACTTTCCTCTCTTACCTCTTGACTTCACCCCTTAAGAATCATCCCTTCCTTGGGGTGGCTAGGTGGTGCAGTGAGCAGAGAGCCAGCCCCGGAGCCAGAAGGCCCTGAGCCTGGATCCGGCCCCAGACACCCAACACACAAACAAAAACCCAGCCACATGGACTTGGGCAAGTCACCCAACCCCAATTGCCCTCCAAAAAAAAATAATCATCCCTTCCCATCAAATTCAACCTGTGCCCTCTATCCATGTATACCTGTGAACATATGCCATGTACCTTTCTTCAATTATTTTCATAATGAAAAAGGTTTCATCAAACACAGTTATTGTTTTTCCATGTAGGAATGTAAATAGTCCAACTTTGATAAGTTCCTTTTGATTTCTTTTCCTTGATTACCTTCTCAAGCATCTCTTGCTTCTTGTGTCTGAATGTCAAATTTTCTATTCAACTCTGGTTTTTTTGTCAAGAGTGCTTGAAAGTCCTCTATTCCACTGAATGACCATATTTTCCCCTGAAACAAAATACTCAGTTTTGCTGGGTAGGTGACCCTTGGGTTCATTCCCAGCTCTTTTTGCCCTCTGGAATATCATATTCCATGCCCTTTGATCCCTCAGTGTAGAAGCTGCCAGGTCCTGTGCTATTCTGATTGTGTTTCCACAATATTGAAATTGTTTCTTCCTGGCTGCTTGTAGTATTTTCTCCTTGATCTGGGGATTCTGGAACCTGGCTATAATATTCCTGGGAGTTTTCTTTTGGGGATCTTTTCAGGAGGTGATCTGTGGATTCTTTCAACCTCTATTTTGCCCTCTGGGTCTAAAACAGGGCAATTTTCCTTGAGAATTTCTTTAAGGATGATTTCTAGGTTCTTTCTTTGATCATGGCTTTCAGGTAGTCCAATAATTTTTAAATTATCTCTCCTGGATCTACTTTCCAGGTCAGTGGTTTTTCCCATGAGATATTTCACATTGCCTTCTAATCTTTCGTTTGTTTGGATCTGCTTAACAGCATCTTGATTTCTCATAAAGTCATTAGCTTCCACTTGCTCCAGTCTAACTTTGAAGGAATGAATCTCCTCAGTGAACTTTTGAGATTCTTTTTCCATCTGGCAAATTCGACTTTTTAAGGCATTCTTCTCATTGCCTTTCTGAGCCTCTTTTGCCATTTGAGTTAGTCTATTTTTTAAGGTGTTATTTTCCTCAGTCAGGCTGTTGACTGTCATTTCATACTTTTCTTGCATCTTTTTCATTTCTCTTCCTAAATTTTCCCCCACTTCTCTTATCTGCTTCTTAAGGTCCTCTATGGCCTGTAGCCAGCTTGTATTTTCATTTGGGGCTTTTGGTGCAGGAGTTCTGACCTCACAGTCCTCCTCCATGCTTTGAGCCTCTTTGCCCCTAAAATAGGAGTCCAATGTTGAACTTTTCTGCTTATTTTGTTTCATTTGCCTAGGCATGTTGCCACTTAATTACTTGATTTTTTGGGCTTGTTGCCACAGTAGGACTCTGCCACCAGACAGGGGAGCTTCCGCTCAAACGTGGGGTCTTCACAACTTCCGCCAGTTGTGTGGCCTCTGTAAAGCCTCCACCCACTCTGGCAAGTTGGATACCCACCCCAAACTTCCCCCCCAGACCACAATCCAGATCCAGGCAGTTTAAAGCAAAAGCTATTAACCCCCAGACTGATTGCTGGATCTTCCTACAGTCCACAGACCGGGAGCTAGCGCCACTGCTGATGCTGCAAAATGGCTTCTGTGCAGCAGTTTCTTCAGCAGCTTTTTGCCCCCAGGGGAGGAAGCCACGTGTTCCCCAAATACTGGTTCCAAAGTCCATAGGGCACTAACCTCTCACTTTGTCCTAGGCATATCTGTGCTGATAATTCTGGAATCGCCACAATTGCTGGTATTCTGGGGTTCCACCAGCCAGATGAAGGCCTGGCTGCCCTGGGGCTAAAACCACGGACCTGGGCTCGCTCTGCGGGCTGCGCTGTCGGTTCCCAGCGTGCTGGGCTGCCTGCTCTCAGAGCACTGCGCTGGCTGCTCCCTGCAGGGCTGCTGGGCTGTCCTCAGCAGGAGGTTAGCTTCTCTGTGCCGTTCTGTGGGTGCTGTGGCTCCAGAAGTTGTTCAGAGCTCCCTTTCACATTGTTTGAAATTTGTGTGGGGCAGAGCACATTGGAAATGCTGTTTCTACTCCGCCATCTTGGCTCCGCCCCCTCAATGAACTGCATTTCTGTGATTATATCAAGTCTTTGTTGGAATCAGTATACACTGTGTTGCCCTTAATAGACTTCTTGCCTGTCTCTTGCTGCTGGATTTTGCTTATAGTATATAGAACTGCTCTGGATGTATGTTGGTTCATTTTATATCCTGCAACTTTAGTAACGTTATTAATTGTTAAAAATAGTTTTTTTTAATTTGATTCTCTCAAGTTCTCCAAGCAGACCATCATATCATCTGCAAAGATCAATAGTTTTCTCCCCTCATTGCCTATTTTTATTCCTGGAATGTTTTCCTTGTCTTATTGCTGTAACTAGCATTTCTAATACAATATTTAATAATAGTGGTGATAATAGACACAATTATTTCACCCCTGATCTTATTGGGAGCGCTTCAAGTTTATCCCCATTATAGATAATACTTACTTTTAATTTTATATGGAACTAATTATCATTTTAAAGAAAGAAAGAATCCACCAGTTCCTATACTTTCTAGTGTTTTTAAAAGGAATAGATATTGTATTTTGTCAAAAGCTTTTCCTGCATTTGTTGATATGATTGTAGGATTTTTGTTATTTTTACTATTGATGTAGTCAATTATGCTTATGGTTTTCCTAATATTGAAGGAGTCCTTCATTCATTGTATAAATCCCACCTGGTCATAGTGTATGTTCTTTGTAATATATTGCTGTAATTCCCTTGTTGATATTTTATTCAAATTTTTTTTTGCATTGCTCTTCATTAGAGAAATTATTCTATAGTATTCTATCTATGTTTTTGCTCTCCATAGTTAGGTATAAAAACATATTTGTGGAGAGGATTTGAGAAGATGGCAGAGTAGGTCAGAAAATGACAAGCTCTCAAGATTTTCCCCCACAAAAAAGTTAAAATATCACCTTAGGGCAAAATGTGAGTGGAGATAAATAAGAATAGGGGCACAACCAGGGCCTTCCTGAGACAATTTGAGAAAATCAGAAGAAAAATCCTAGGATGAGCTTTAGTCTTGGTGAAGAGTAAACACCTCCAGGATATGGTACACTTTAAAGCCTCTTAAACAAAGCAAGAAGCAAGTCCTGCATTTAGTTTGTTTGAGAGGCTGCCTCAGCACCAGTCACAGGAACTTTTATCTCCAGGACAGTGAGGAAAGTTGGATATCTGAGCCCAGGGAAGATGAGAGGAATCTCTGCTGACAAGGAGCACCAGATCCAGCTGTGCTACAAAGGATGACAGTGGCAAAAAAGGAACCAGTACATGCCTGATGAATACAGAAGCAATGCGACAGAAAGCCTCTGACTGTGGACACTTACAAGAGGTTGGAGATTTAGCTTCGGTTCCAGAATAGTGGAGAGAACTGAAGATCTGGGGCAAGAGGCATGATACCCCAGGACTAGAGGTGATTCCAAAAACTAAGTTATTACTACAAAAAATGCACAAGCAAAGGAGAAAGAATCTGAGCTTAGAAAGCTTCTATGGGAATAGAGATGACCAAGATTTATCTGAAGAAGAGGATATTGAAGTAAAGAAACCGCCAAAGAGGAATATAAAATGATCACCTGCCCAAATACAATTCACAAAAGATCTTTAAAAAGACTTTAAAAATCAAATGACAGAGATGGAGGAAAATCTAAAAAAAGAAAATAAGAATAATCCAGTAAAAACAAGAAGCATATGAAAGGAAAGTCAACCAATTAGAAAAGGAGATCCAGAATCTTAAGAAAGAAAATGACATCTTGAAAATTAGAATTGGGAAATGTGAAGCCAGTGAAATTATAAGAGATCAAGAAATAATTAATCAAAGTACAAATAATGAAAAAATAGAAGAGAAAGTAAAACATAAGAAAAACAACAGATTTGGAGGATAGAACAAGAAGAGAAAATATAAAAATAAATGGACTAACTGAAAGCTGCAATAAAAAAAAAAAAGAGGGGCGGCTAGGTGGCGCAGTGAATAGAGCGCCGGCCCTGGAATCAGAAGGACCTGAGTTCGGAGCCGGCCTCCGACACTTAATCCACACACACAAAAAAAAAACCTAGCCGTGTAACCTTGGGCAAGTTACTTAACCCCAATTGCCCTAAAGGGGCGGCTAGGTGGCGCAGTGAGTAAGAGCGCCGGCCTCGGAGTTTGGATGACCCGAGATCAGATCCGGCCTCAGAAAATGAGCACCCACGCATAAATCAAATGACTAGCCGTGTAACCTTGAGCAAGTTACTTAACCCCAATTGCTTTAAAAAAAAAAAAAAGAGTCTTGTGGGGTAGCTGGAATGCACAATAAATAGAGCACCAGCCCTGGAGTCAGGAGGACCTGAGTTCAAATCTGACCTCAGACATTTAACACAAAAACTAGCCATGTTACCTTGGGCAAGTCACTTAACCCCAACTGCCCTCCAAAAAGCAAAAAAAAAAAAAATCTTGATACAATAATAGAAGAAATAATTAAAGAAAATTGTCCTGAAGCATTAGAACAAGAAAAGAAAGTAGAAAAAGGAAAAATAATCAATCACTGCTTAAAACAGATCCTATGAGGAAAACTCATAGGAATATTGTAGTAAAATTTCAAAACCCCCAGCTGAAGGAAAAACTATTAAAACCATCAAGATTAAAGCAATTTTAATATGATGGTGCCACATTTAGAATCGCATAAAACCTAAAAGCAGAGACATTAAAGGACTTCAGGTCTTGGAACACAACATATCAAAGAGCAAAAGAACTGGTGCTCTCTCTGAAAATATCATACCCTGCAAAGTTAAGTATTATCCTGAATGAAAAAAGTGGACATTTGATAAACTCTGAGACTTTCAAGACTTTTTCAAGAAAAATCCTAAACTTAATAGAAGATTTGACCTACAAGAACCAAGAAAAATATTAGGCACACACCAAAGATTGATTATAAGGGAAACATAAGGACAGACTGTTTACTTTTAAATATGTAAGAAAAAAATGGGGTAAAAAATGGGGTAAACATGACTATGATATGAATTTTAAAATAAAATAACTTAAAAACAGCCAAAAGAGTAATTATTTTAGGCAAATGAGGTCCAAGAGAAAGAATCAATATAGAGGAATTAGGTGGGAGAGGAGGACTGATAGCTACGGTAGCCTACTTTCATCAGGAATGGGTTTAAGAGGGAACAATACATATATATATATATATATATATATATATATATGAGAAAAAATATTCTAAAATTAGAAGATAAAATGGTAGGGGCATAGGGAGGTGGGAGAGGACAAGGGAAGCATCTTTAGAAGGGAAGGTGATGGAACAGCTAAAAGTGTGGTTAAAAATCTAAAGACCCCTTATAGAATGGTCTTTAGATTTATGGGAATGGGAGGATAGAGAAAGGATCCTTTGTGGGGGGAAGGCAAGTAATAAGAGGGCAAGGCAAGATAATTTTTAAATTATCTCTCCTGGATCTATTTTCCAGGTCAGCAGTTTTTCCAATGAAATATTTCACATTGCCTTCTATTTTTTCATTTATTTGAATCTGTTTTATAGTATCTTCATTGCCCATAAAGTCATTAGCTTCCAATTACTCCAATCTAATTTTGAAGGAATTATTCTCTTCAGTGAGTTTTGAAATTCCTTTTCCATCTGGCAAATTTAGCTTTTTAAGGCATTCTTCTTCTCATTAGTTTTTTGGAGCTCTTTTGCCATTTGAGTTGGCCTACTTTTTAAGGTATTTTTTTCTTCAGAATTTTTTTTGGGGGGGGTCTCCTTTAGTACGCTGTTGACTCATTTTTCATGATTTTCTTGCATCATTTTCATTTCTCTTCCCAGTTTTTCCTCCACTTCCCTTACTTGACTTTCAAAATCCTTCTTGAGCTCCTCCATGTTTTGTGACCATATCGTGTTTTTCTTGGAAGCTTGTGATACAGGAGTTCTGACTTCATTGTCCTCCTCCAGTTCCATGCTTTGATCCTTTTTGTCCCCAAAAAAGGATTGTATGGTCTTATTGTGCTTCCTCATCTTGCCAATTACTTGACTTTTGAGTGGTTTGCCATAGTAGAACTCTGCTTACAGAATGGAGAGAGCATTGTCACAAATTGCTGGGGTTTTCACAGCTGCTGGAGCTATTAGTTGGGAGCCCTCTCTATAGGCCCCACAATCTCTCACTCACTGGCCACACACCCTAGGACCACCACCTAAGACCCTGATCCATATCCAGGCAGGTCAAAGTAAGGGCTATTACCCTCTGATTGGTCATTTGGTTCCCCTACAATCTGCAGACTAGGAGCTCTGAGGGCAGCCATGTGGCACCATGCCTCATGCCACTTCTTGCCCAGGGGGCAGAGGACAGTCCACACTGTTCTTTCACTATTACAAGAGAGTTCCCAACTGACCTTTTATATTCTCTTTGTCATTTCTGGGTTGAGGAGTCTGGATACTGCCACAGCTGCAGGTGATTCACTACCCTGAAGTCTGCTCTGGATGATCTGGGTATTGGTTGGGGCTGTCCTGGTATCAGAACTATGGTTCACCGGGGACTGTGCTTGGTTCCCATTGCTGAGATAGACATTTCCTGTAAGCCTGCCAGGCTGCCTTCAGCAGGAGATTTGTTTCTCTCTTTCTCTTTGCGGGTTATGTGGCTTTAAAATTTGTTTAGTGTTATTTTTTTACAGTTACTGGACATGGTTGAAGCCAGAGCCCATGCCAAGTTGGTGCTTTTACTCTGCCATCTTGGCTCCATCCCCAATATCTTGCTTTTTAAAGATACTATTTGTCATTTTCTTAACTTGTTCTTATTTTTTTGTGATTAAGTTTATCTAGTTTTTAAAGAGAAAATTTGAGACTCCCAATCATATAGCTTTACTAATTCCTACTATAATTAATTTAACTTTTTACTTAAGAATTGGATGTGTTATTTGGTATATACATGTTTAGTATTGTTATTACTTCATTATATATGTCAATATGTCTACTGACATTACTTTGTTATCTATTAACAACATCTAGCTTCCCTATTAACTCTTTCAATTTGATTTATTTTTGCTTTTGCTTTGTCTAAGATCATGGTTGCCATCCCTGCCTTTTTTTTCCTTCAGCTGAAGCATAATAAAGTCTTCTCTAGCCCCTTATTTTCACTCTATGTGTGTTTCTTTTTCAAGTTTGTTCTTCATAAATTATATATCCTTGGATTCTGGTTTCTAATCCATTCTGCTATCTGCTTCCACCTTATGTGTGAATTCAACCTATTCCCATACACAATCATGATTATTAACTGTGGATTTTCCTCCATTCTATTTTTTCTGTTTCTGTTTCTTTTTCTCTTTTTCTTTATCCTTCTTCTTCTTCTTCTTCTTCTTCTTCTTCTTCTTCTTCTTCTTCTTCTTCTTCTTCTTCTTCTTCTTCTTCTTCTTCTCCTCCTCCTCCTCCTTCTTCTCCTTCTTCTTCTTCTTCTTCTTCTTCTTCTTCTTCTTCTTCTTCTTCTTCTTCTTCTTTTCTTCTTCTCCTCCTCCTCTCCTTCCTCTTCCCTCCTCCTCCCTCCTCCTCCTCCCTCCTCCTCCTCCTCCTCCTCCTCCTCCTTCTTCTTCTTCTTCTTCTTCTTCTTCTTCTTCTTCTTCTTCTCCTTCTCCTCCTCCTCCTTCTTCTTCTTCTCCTCCTCCTCCTTCTTCTTCTCCTCCTCCTCCTCCTCCTTCTTCTTCTTCTTCTTCTTCTTCTTCTTCTTCTTCTTCTTCTTCTTCTTCTCTTCTTCTTCTTCTTCTCCTCCTCTTCTTCTTCTCTCTTCTTCTCCTCCTCCTCCTTCTCCTCCTCCTCCTCCTCTCCTCCTCCTCCTCCCCTCCCCTCCTCCTCCTCCTCCTCCTCCTCCTCCTCCTCCTCCTTCTTCTTCTTCTTCTTCTTCTTCTTCTTCTTCTTCTTCTTCTTCTTCTTCTTCTTCTCCTCCTCCTCCTCCTCCTCTTTTTGGAGGGGGGAAGGCAGGGTAATTGGGGTTAAGTAACTTGCCCAAAGTAACATGGCTAATAAATGTTAAGTTTCTAAGGCTGGATTCAAACTCAGGTCCTTCTCTCCAGGATTAGTGCTCTATTCACTGTGCCATCTAGCCATCCCCAATCCTGTCCCTCTTTTTAAGTCTGTTTTGCTTTTGACCACTGCTTTCCTTCATTGCCCTTCATTATAAAATCTCCTTTCTATCATCACTTTCCCTTTTTGTTTTCCTGTTGGGGAAAATGTATTTCTGTACCCAATTAAGTGTGTTTATTTATGTTTATGTGTAATTTTCATCTTTGAAACAATTTGCCTGAAAGTTATGTTCAAGTATTGCCTCATCCCTCATTTACCCCTCCATTTTAATAACTTTTCCTTGCATGTCACTTTTGTGTGAGAAAATTTCCCCCATTTTTGTTCATTCTTCCCTCTTATCCCAGAACATCCTTCTTTTTTTGCCCATCCCTTTTTTTTACATTGACTTACTCCTGGGACCACTTGGCATTTTCAGCTTTTTTTATCTCCACTATTTTCCTCTGAATATGAGCCTAGACTTCTCTATCCCCATAGTAGCTATCTATTGTTGTGTTCTTTCTTCTTTGTTTACTAATTTTTATTTTGTTTCTAGCAGCTATTACTATAATGAAGTTCTAGTCCTAGTATGTAGGGAATGATACCCCGAGACTCAGACTTTTCTTCTTATTTTCTGGACTCTGTTCCAGGCCTTAGCCATGGGTACTCTTTATCCCTAGGCCACAGCTAGGGTCCCCAGCCTTGCTTTCCTGAAAATGCTTTTGCTCCCTGTGGTTGCTCCAATGCTTGCAAACTACAGTTGTCCTCTCTGCCATGGTTACTTCAGAATGCCAAAGACAAAGTAAAAGGTCTGTATAGAACTCTGTTGGAACTGAGGGGGATTAGAAGCATGGTCTAGCCACTGCCCCCATGGTGAGAAGGTGAAAAGAGGCAGAGGGGCTGCAGTTCTGTAGTTGCCTCCACACGGCTGCTTCAGAGATGGCCTGCAGATCAGAGGGGGACCAAGCAACCATTCAGAAGGTAATTGCTTTTGCTTTAATCTGCTTGGGTCTGGATTCCTCTCTTGGGTAGAGGTTCTAGGGGATGTGACCAGTGAGCCAGAGCTTGTGGGGGCTGTAGAGAGGGCACCCAACTAATAGTCCCAGCAGCTGAAAAAAACCCAGTGATTTGGAACAAAGCTCTCCTCTCTGGAAGCAGAGTTCTACTGGGGCAAAGAGCTCAAAATCAAGTAATTGAGTGGCAACATGAGCAAACAAAGGAAGCAAAGCAAGCACAGCAATCAAACCTTAGAATCCTTTTCTGGGGACATAAAGGAAAAAAGCATGGAATGGGAGGAAAAACAACAAAGTCAGAACTCCTGCACCAAAAGCTTCCCAAGAAAAATATGAATTGGTTATACGCCATGGAGGAGCTCAAGAAGGATTTTGAAAATCAAGTAAGAAAAATGGAGGAAAAATTGGGAAGAGAAAAGAGAATGATGCAAGAAAATCATGAAAAGTGAGTCCACAGCCTGACTGGAGGAAATAACACCTTGAAAATAGACTAATTCAAATGGCAAAAGAAGCCCAAAAAGTCAATGAGGAAAATAGGACCTTAAAAAGCTGAATTGCTCAGATGGAAAGGAATTCCAAAAACTCACTGAAGAGAATAATTCCTTCAAAATTAGATTGGATCAAATGGAAGCTAATGACTTTATGAGAAATCAAGATACTATAAAACAGATCCAAACAAATGAAAAAATAGAAGGCAATGTGACATATTTCATTGGCAAAACTGCTGACCTGTAAAATAGATGTAGAAGAGATAATTTAAAAATTATTGGGCTACTTGAAAGCCATGATCAAAAAAAGAACTTAAAAATCACCCTTCAAGATATTCTCAAAGAAAATTGCCCTGATATTTTAGAATAAGAAGGTAAAATAGAAATTGAAAGAATTCACCAATCACCTCTTGAAAAAGATCCCAAGAAGAAAACTCCTAGGAAGTTTTGTAGCCAGGTGCCAGAGTTCCCAGATCAAGGAGAAAATATTACAAGCAGCCAAGAAGAAACAATTTGAATATTGTGGAAACACAATCAGGATAACACAGGATCTGGCAACTTCTACATTAAGGGATCAAAGGTCTTGTAATATTGATATTCTGGAGATCAAGGGAACTAGGATTAAAACCAAAAATCACTTACCCAACAAAACTGAGTATAATGTTGCAGGGGGAAATATGGTCATTCAGTGAAATAGAGGACTTTCAAGCATTCTTGATGAAAAGACCAGAGTTGAATAGAAAATTTGCCATTCAGATACAAGAAGCAAGAGAAGCATGAGAAGGTAAACAGGGAAAAGAAATCATAAAGAACTTATCAAAGTAGAATTATTTACATTCCTACATGGAAAAATGATAATTGTAACTTATGAAACTTTTCTCACTATCAGGATAGTTGATGGGGATATATATGTGTATATGTATATATGTGTATATATATATATACATATATATGTCTATATAGGAGGGTATATGTGCATATGAATGCATAAGTGAGTGTGCGTATATATGTGTACAGGTACACATAGACAGAGGGCACAGTATCAATTGAACAGGAATGGATGATATTTAAAAAATAAAATTAAGAGGTGAGAGAGGAAGATAATGAGAGGAGATAGAGAGAGACAGAATGGGGTAAATTATCTCATATAAAAGAGGCAAAAGAAAACTTTTACAATGCCGGGGGGGGGGGAGAACAGGAAGGCAAAAGGGAATGGATCAACCTTACTTTCACTGAATATGCCTTAGGAAGGGATTAGCATATGCACTAAATTGGGTATTTTATCCTACAGGAAAATATGGGGGAAGAGGATAATAGGGGGGATGATAGAAGGGAGGTCATATTGGGGGGGAAGGTAGTTAGACACA
Source organism: Gymnobelideus leadbeateri (assembly GCA_011680675.1). Lineage (NCBI taxonomy): Eukaryota > Metazoa > Chordata > Mammalia > Diprotodontia > Petauridae > Gymnobelideus > Gymnobelideus leadbeateri. Next base: position 246,053 of record WOXC01004897.1, on the reverse strand, counting down.
CACACACTTTTGAAAAGTGACAGGGTCAAAGTAGAAAATAGAACAAGTGTGGGGTGGGATAGGATGGAGAGAAATATAGTCAGTCCTTCACAATATACCCACTATGGAAATGTTCTACAGAACTACACATATACAACCTATATTGAATTGCTTATCTTTCCAGTAAGGGTGGGTGACAAGGGAAGAAGGGAAACAATCTGGAATTTAAAGTTTTAAAATCAAATGTTTAAAATTTATTATTATTATTATTTATATGCTACTAGGAAATAAGATATATAGGCACTGGGGTATGGAGATCCTTCTTGCCCTACTGAAAAGTCAGAGGGGAATGCGGGAAGATATAGGAGAGAGAAGATTGGGGGAAGGGGTATTCAGTGGGGTCCCTGTTTTGGGATGGTTGGTAGGTGACAGGGAGAAAATTTGTAACTCAAAATCTTGTGGAAATGAATGTTGTAAACTAAAAATAAACATAAAATAAAAAATAAACAAATTATAAATAAAAAATAAACAAATTATAAATAAATAAATATGTATCATGTGTCCTACTGTTCCATGCACCACACAATTAAATGACATCATATTATACCCACAATTTTATATATATATTGAGATATTAATGAGAAATTAATTAGGTCTGCTTTTAATGCTTTAGTTTAGACAACTTTAGAGCCCCTTGGCAACTGTCAAGAAAATCTACTGTGAAGAATTCTTTTGATTGTTACAACTGTAATCTTCAGAAAAGTTTTGCTGTAATAATTTTTCAAATGTCCATCACTCCTGCAGCTATCTTGTAGACTTAATACATTCAGAGTGACTTATGCTGAGAAATCTTTCTTTTTGCCCTTGCCCTATGACTTGGTCTTGCTTTTATTATTAACCTCAATAATTTTTTAATACTGATCCTGACCCACATAAAATTCCATCAGCACCACTAGCCAGTGGACTCAGACAGTTAGGATAACAAAAAAGAAAATATATTTAAAGGAAAGATAATTGAAATGTCATGCTTACAACTGCCTAGAGCTGAAATTATGCTCACGCTCATTGTACCCTTGCCAATCTCTCTGATTTACTGAATAGCAAACATTTTGGTGGCAAAATTTCCTTTCCAACATTTCTGTAGGAAAATAAAAACATTCTAACTTTCTTAACATACAAAATGTTCTTGTCACTCTGAAGAAAGAAAGAAATCATATTTAATCATATCTATAAAGTAATCTGACTTCATCCATGTCATACATTCTTTACTGTAATGTACAAAGGCAAATTAATGCTAGAAATTCTTCTAATCTTGAATCATTTTTTTACACTTAAGCTTGTAGGAATTATATATTTATATAAAGAATTTCTTAAGTTAAAAAATGATTCAAAAGCATGAAAACTATCAAACTATGCAATATATATATATATATATATATATATATATATATATATATGGTAAAAAAAATAGAAGGTAATGTGTGAGATTATGAGAATTATTTGTAAGAAAAAATTATATGAGTTGTAGATAGAAAAAAAAGCCTTGTCTTCTTACCTCAATGAAACACAATTATTATCAGTGTAAAAATTATGATTGGTAATGTTGCTATAGGTACCACATAATCATGTATTCTGCAATGGAAAATACAAAAAAAAAAAACCACCATGTAATTATGGTTAAATTTAGTATTCCTACACCTTCAAATAAGGTACAAGACCACAGAGAAATCATAAGGATTTTCTGTCATAGCCATTTTTAATGATAGTTGGGATAAATTTCTTCCCCTCTTTGGGTTTCAACTTTCCCATCTTAAAATGAGAAATTGAATTATAGGTCTCGTAAATGTATTCCTACTTTTAACACTATCTATCAATAAAAGTTAGTAATACTCAAAATCCAAGCTATTGTCCATGCTTTAGGGTAGTGTTGAGTGGGGTTGTTTGTGTCATAAGCAAAATAAGGGAACGGTAGCTGAGGTAATTCACAGTGAGGGTTCCTTGTGCTATAAAACCATTATGGCAGATATGAAGACCTGGAAGGATCCCTAACATGTTGGTGAATTGAACTATATTGAATTGATTAGTTGCCAGAGCAACTAAAACAATTCTGAGTCACAGAAATAGACATGAAATCATAGGGATAAAGACTGGCCTTTCTAGAAAATATCATGCTTATCATGGAATATGGTGGTTTCATGAGAAGATGCACAGGAACCAATCAGAAGTACTAATATCTCACCTACAGGTAAATGCTTCAGTGTATGATGGCACTAACCACTAAAGTGGGAAAACCTTAAATGCTCATGAGATGGAAAAATCAATGAACATGTTCATGATGTAACAATAATACATTGTAACAAAATTATAAATAGATCTTACCAGTTTTGGAACGGCCTTTTTTTGCTTTCTTTTTCAAAGGTGTCCTTTACTCTAAGTCACATAATGGGAGTTCACAATAAATTACCTTATCCTTAAACCTGGGTTAGATGAAATAAAAGACCAATTGATGTCCTCCTAAAATTTGAAGAGGGAAAAGGTGATGAATTCAAGGCCACTGATTTTTTTTAATTTAACACAAATTCCAAAAATTATAGCTTAAAATAAAATGAATGATAAAAGCCATATTGATTATCTAGATGATTTTGAAAAGACAATGATAATGCTTAAATCAAAATTTCCAAAATATACCTTGTTTGGATTTTATGGGCCAAATCCAACAAGCAAGTCACATATACCAAAAAAAAGAGTAGATAATAAAACTCACATTTCCTATACACATGCAATAAGCATTTAAAAATCTATCCACCACATTATATGAGAAGCTAATTGCCATGGTAAGAACCATTAAGGGAATTGTAGACCTATCAAGAAGTTCCCTTAAAACTTGGTGTAAGTGACATGAAAGGGCTATTGAAAATTTGTGAATAGATACAAGTAGAAGATGATATTGATACCTTGCTTATGCATGTAATATAAAACTTGAATGTTATGCAACCCAGTTAGAGGCAACAAAAAAGAAATGCTTGGAAAGAAATTTGGGGGGGCGGGGTGGAACTATGTAAGAAATTCTAGATTCCCTTAATCTCAGCTAAAGGCAAAAGTCAAAAGTTGAGATAGTTAAAAGAATCAAAGCCATGCAAATTTTACAAAAATAAGCAATTTCATATGAATAAAAATTTTATTACAGAGGCTTGACATATAAAGAAATGAGAGGAGACAGAGAACCCAAAAAGAAAGACTATGGGGAAAATGTCTAGACATTATATAGTAAGAAAAGGTGCAATATAATAAAAATACCAGTAGTATCAGATGAGCAACTGAAAGCTTACCCATCACTGATGAATTAATTACATTGTTATTATATCAAGGGACATGACAGATTAGCTTCTTGGCAAAACAAGGTGGCAAGCTAAGTTGAGAACCATAATTACTGAAAACTTCACAATGAAACACGAATTCCTAGCAAAGTATTTAACCAGCATTCTCTCAGATATAAACCCAACCTCACAATTCTTAACAAAAGGTACCACACGTCCACTATCAAAAGAAGAACATTATTAAGATAAGACCAAATTCATGATTTAATTTATACAAATCATTTGCAGCTTCTATCCTTTAAAAAAATCTATGTATACTTACAGGGAAACAATATTTTACTGAAGAACAAAGAGGGAAAAGTGTGTCCAAAAGTCTGAGGAGTATAAAGAACAATTAATTACCAATTTTGTAATCACTTGACAAGCTCCCTGAAAACTCTGTAACATTAACACTGCCTTCGTCGATTATTGTGGAGCCTTTGCTTCTGTTTTACACTCATGAATCATTTATCACTCAATAAATACATAAGAGATCCAAGTTAAATGAGAATGCTAGATTATTGATTCCTCTGGAAAATTATTATCTATTTATACCATACCACAAAATTATAATGCCAAGAATAATTGTAAATGGTGACTTCTTTCAGGGACGACAGTTTAAGTCTGCTATTGTTGGGCCTATTTTTAAATCCATTATCATCTCTGCAAAATAAAACTGAATATCACTTCCAAATTAAAAGTGAAGTTATAAAAAACATCATGTCAATCACTTGATATTCAAGAATGACATTAAGTTATATGATTTCAAATTATAAACACCTTGAATAACTTCATATGATGGAATCTTTCAAAATGTCATTAGGACAGATTATGTGTAAAATTTTCAGTTTATGCCAAGAAAAGTTCAAGAATAAAACAGCAGGATTTCTGATGACAATTCAAAATTAGATTGTAGCAACCAAAATTTACTGATGGGTTATCCTTGTGAAGCTTTTACTTCTTGATCAACACAGATCATACAAGAAAATGCAAAAATTGTGTGAGTCATTGCATTGTTTCAGGTTGTGATAGGTGGTACGGTGGATTGAAAGATGGGTCCTCGGTCGGGAACACCTGTTTAAATTCACCTCAGGATAGGCGGAGCCAAGATGGCGGAGTAGAAACAGCTCATCCAAGCCACTCTCCCCCCAGGTCACCTCCAAACTATATTAAAGGGGACTCTGAACAACTTCTGGAGCCCCAGCACCCATAGAATGACACAGAGAAGCTAACCTCCCACTGAGGACAGCCCAGCAGCCCTGCAGGAAGGACCATCGCAGTGGTCTGGGAGTGGGCAGCACAACACGCAGAGCGTGGGGAGCCGAGCTGGGAGCCGAGCACAGTGGAGTGCCTGAGTTGCGGTTTTAGGCCCAGGGTGTCAGGGCCAGCAGCCGGCTGGAGGAACCCCAGAACACCAGTAGCTGTGGCGATTCCAGAATTATCAACATAGACATGCCTAGGACAAAGTGAGAGGTTAGTGCCCTCTGGATTTTGGGACCAGCATTCAGGGAATGCGTCGGCTTCCTTCCCTGGGGACTAGAAGCCGCTGAGGAGACACGCCATTTTGTAGTTTTCAGAGGCAGCTTCAGCTCCTGGCCTGCAAACTGTAGGGAGATCCAGCGATCAGTCTTGGGGGGTAATCGCTCTTGCTTTAACCTCCTGGATCTGGATTGTGATCTGGGGGGGAGGTCATGGGTGGGTTGCCAGCTTGCCAGAAACAGAAGTTGCCCCCCACACATTCAGGACGAAAATTCCTCTATCTGGCCTTAAAGCCATAGTGTGGCAACAAGCCCAAAAGTCAAGTAATTAAGTGGCAACATGCCAAGACAAAGGAAACAAATTAAAGAGAAAAATGCAACCCTAGACTCCTACTTTGGGGTCAAAGAGGGTCGAAGCATAGGGGAAGAGGACTGTGGGGTCAGAAGTCCTGCTGCAAAAGCCCCAGGGAAAAATATGAGCGGGTTGCAGGTCATAGAGGACCTTAAAAAGGACTTTAAAAATCAAATAAGAGAAGTGGAGGAAAAACTGGGGAGAGAAATGAGAAGGATGCAGGAAAAGTATGAAATGAGGGTCAACAGCCTGACTGAGGAAAACAATACCTTAAGAAATAGACTAACTCAAATGGCAAAGGAGGGCCCAAAAGGGCAATGAGGAGAAGAATGCCTTAAAAAGTCGAATTTGCCAGATGGAAAAAGAATCTCAAAACTTCACTGAGGAGAGTCATTCCTTCAGAGTTAGACTGGAGCAAATGGAAGCTAATGACTTTGTGAGAAATCAAGATGCTGTTAAGCAGATCCAAACAAATGAAAGATTAGAAGGCAATGTGAATTAACTCATGGTAAAAACCACTGACCTGGAAAATAGATCCAGGAGAGACAATTTAAAAATTATTGGACTATCTGAAAGCCGTGATCAAAAAAAGAACCTAGAAACCACCCTTCAAGAAATTCTCAAGGAAAATTGCCCTGATGTTTTAGATTCAGAGGGGAAAATAGAGGTTGAAAGAATCCACCAATCACCTCCTGAAAAAGATCCCAAAAAGAAAACTCCCAGAAATATTATAGCCAGGTTCCAGAATCCCCAGATCAAGGAGAAAATACTCCAAGCAGCCAGGAAGAAACAATTTCAATATTGTGGAAACACAATCAGAATAGCCCAGGACCTGGCAGCTTCTACATTGAGGGATAGAAGGGCATGGAATATGATATTCCAGAGGGCAAAAGAGCTGGGAATAAACCCAAGGGTCACCTACCCAGCAAAACTGAGTATCTTGTTTCAGGGGAAAATATGGTCATTCAGTGGAATAGAGGACTTTCAAGCATTATTGAGGAAAAAAACAGAATTGAATAGAAAATTTGACATCCAGACACAAGAAGCAAGAGATGCCTGAGAAGGTAATCAGGGAAAAGAAATCAAAAGGAACTTATCAAAGTTGAACTATTTACATTCCTATATGGAAAAACCGTAACTATAACTAATGAAAACTTTCTCAGTATGAAAATAATGGAAGAAGGGTATATGGTCATATGAATACATATGTAAATGTGTGCGTATATGGTTACAGTTATATATGGATAGAGAGCATAGGTTGAATTTGTTGGGAAGGGAGGATACTCAAGGTGTGAAATTATGAGATAAGAGAGGGAAGTGGCAAGAGGAGATGGGGAGAGACAGGGTAGGGTAAACTATCTCATGTAGAAGAAGCAAGGGGAAGTGGCCACAGGGGAGGGGAAGAATAGGAAGGCAAAAAGGCAGAACCACATTCTCCTCGAATTTGGTTCAGGGAGAGAATGACATACATACTAAATGGGATACCTCAACCTACAGCAGAATGGGGGGAAGGGGGATGAGAGGAGGGATGATGGATGGGAGGGCATCCTTGAGGGGAGGGGAGGTTGGAAGTACCCACTATAGAAGGGGGACAGGATCAAGTAGGGAATGGACCAGGTGCGGGGTGGGATGAGTGGGAGAGAATTATAAGCAGCCTTGTATAATATATCTACTATGATAATGTTTTGCATAGCCAAACATGTACAACATACACTGAATTACTTATCTCCCCAGAGGGAATGATTGACAAGGGAGGAAGGAAATGGATATGAAATTCAAGTATTTTAAGATTAAATATTTCAAATATATATAAATACTATTATTAATACTCTTTTGCTTGTAATTGAGAGATAAGATGTGCAGGTGTTGGGACACAAAGAGTCACCTTCCTCTAATGGAAAAGTCGAAGGGGGTATGGTAGATGATATGGGAGAGAGCAGATTGGAGGAAGCGATATCTTGTGGGACTGCTATTCTGGGAGGGTGGGTAGGGGGAAAACAGGAGGGGAAAAATGATTGTAACTCAAAATCTGGTGGAAATGAATGATGTAAGGTTTGGAAAGAAAAAAATAAATTCACCTCAGACATTTATTAGTTCTGTGACCCTAGAACAATCAATTAACTTCTGGGTCAGTTCCCTTGTCTGCAAAATGTAAATGAGAGCATCTACTACAAAAGATAGTTATAATCAAATAAGATAATATTTGTGAAATATTTTGCAAACTTTAATGCACTATGTAAATTATATCATCATCATCATCATCATCATCATCATTTATATGGCAAGATATCGCCTGTAGGTTAGAATTGTACATTGGAAGCTCACTATCTTACACAAACTAGTGTGGAAGAAATCTCTATAATTTAAGGACCATAAAAATATTTTAAGAGTTCAGAAAACAAGCTGTATTCATGAGAATAGGGCACATGAACTGCATCAGAGAGAACTATTGACCACAATCACCAAGATACAATATTGATATATAAAACTTCAAGAACATTGTATTTGTATCTGTACATGAGGCAAGGTAGACTGGCAGAAGAAACAAATGATTTGGAACAGGAAGACTTGGATCCTACCTCGGTCATTTACTCATGGTGTGAAAAGAAAAAGTCACTTAAATTCTTTGGACCTCAGTCTCTGAATCTTTAAAATGAATAGTTTAGTCTAGACACCCTTTAAATGCATTTGCATTTGTATGATTAGAACACTCATAAACTCTCTAGAGTGCTCTCAAATTTGCCAAGTGCTTTATATATCTTAGTTGGGCCACATAGAAATTGTGTTAGATATTACAGGTTCCATCACGTTCATTTACATGACCTGAAATACCTATGAAATATAGAGACCTAAGAGGAAATCAAATTATGGTGGGAGCAGAATGAAGGGCACAGCATCTTGGTCACTCTGTTGTTGCATTTGTCGTGTATATTCATTCAGTGAGCATCCAGAAGATTAGTTTATATCTCAATGCTTTCATTTAATTATAAAAAGCAGTTATTTTGTCAACCTGTTCAATGATTATAAAACAATAATAGAGGAAAATCCCAGAATCTTTTCTACCAGAACTTCATCGGAAAAAAAAAATTAAAGATGAGAATGAGAGGAATCTTCCTCTTCCTCCTCCTCCTTTTCCTCTTTTTCTTCCTCATCCCCTGGAACTGAACATATTTAATTTAGAAAACACAGTAGGGTGGATGGAAGGACAGGACTGAATTAAGATTATTTATTATTGCTGCCTTCAAATATCTGAGTAGCTGTCTTGTAGAGGATGTATTAGATTCATTATATTTCTGCCCAGAGCACAGAACCAAAGTCAATGGTTAGAATTTGTAAATAAACAAATCAACAAGCATTTATTACATTCAAAATGTAATTTATTACATGACAAATATTATGTGCTAACTATGTAAGGAAACAGATGTAAGTATGATATGAAGGAGGAAAAAACAATTACTCCTAACTTCTAGATCCATGAAAAAAAATAGAATTGATTGCTTCAAGAGCTAGTGAATTCCTGTCTTTGGAGATCTTCAGTTGAAGCCTGGATCTACATGTATTGGTTATGTTATAATGGGGTTTTCTTTTGTGTATAGATTTGTCTGTATGTTTACTGAGATCTGTGATTCTGTGATCATTATTTTCACCATATTTACCTCACCATCCTTCATAAATTAATTCTTATATTACAAATACAGACCCTAAAATAGACTTCAAAATAAAGAAGTAAGGGGGTGGAGTCATGACGGCAGAGTAGAAACAGTGCTCCAGCCCACACCACTTCAAAATTATGTAAAAGGTGGACTATGAATGACCTCTGGAGCTCCAGAACCCACAAAATGACACAGAAAAGCTAACCTCCCGCTGTGGACAGTCCTGTAGTATGGCAGGGAACAACCAGAGCAGAGCTCTGGGAGCCAAGTCCAGGCCCGTCTCTGTTTTAGTCCGAGGGCAGCCAGACCAGCAGCTGGCTGGAGGAACCCCAGAAAACCAGCAGCTGTAGTGTTTCCAGAATTATCAACACATAGATTCCTAGGACAAAGTGAGGGGTTGTGCCCTATGGACTTTGAAACTGGTTGGGAAAATGCATCAGCTTCTTCCCCTGGGGGCAAGAAGCTGCTGAGGAGCCTGTGCAGCTTGCGCCACATTGCTGTGTTGCAGCTTCAGCTCTTGGCCTGCTAATAGTAGGGGGATCCGGCTATCAATATGGGGGGTAAGTGCTCTTGCTTTACCTTTCTTGGATTTGGATTGCAGTCTGGGGTGGAGGTCTTGGGGTGTGTGACCAGCTTGCCAGAGTGTGGGGCAGCTTCACAGAGACCACCAAACTAATACCTCTGGAAGCCGAGAAAACCCCAGCGTTTGGGACAGAAGTTCTCCTGGCTGGTGGCAAAGTCCTACTGTGGCAACAAGACCCAAAGTCAAGTAATTAAGTGGCAACATGCCTAGGCAAAGGAAACAAAATAAACAGAAAAATTCAATGTTAGACTCCTATTTTGGAGGCAAAGAGGATCAAAGCATGGAACAGGAGGTCTGTGAGGTCAGAACTCCTGCACCAAAATCCACAAATGAAAATAGGAGCTGGCTACAGGCCATAGAGGACCTGAAGAAGCAGATAAGAGAAGCGGGGGGAAAATTGGGAAGAGAAATGAGGAAGATGCAAGAAAAGTATGAAATGAGAGTCAACAGCCTGACTGAGGAAAATAACACCTTAAAAATAGACTAACTCAAATGGCAAAAGAGGCTCAAAAAGGCAATGAGGAGAAGAATACATTAAAAAGCCAAATTTGCCAGATGGAAAAAGAATCTCAAAAGCTCACTGAGGAAAATCATTCCTTCAGAATTAGACTGGAGAAAATGGAAGCTACTGATTTTATGAGAAATCAAGATGCTGTTAAGAAGATCCAAACAAATGAAAGAATAGAAGGCAATGTGAAATATCTCATGGGAAAAACCATTGACCTGGAAAATAGATCTAGGAGAGACAATCTAAAAATTATTGGACTACCTGAAAACCATGATCAAAGAAAGAATCTAGAAACCATCCTTCAAGCAATTCTCAAGGAAAATTGCCCTGATGTTTTAGAACCAGAGGGCAAAATAGAGGTTGAAAGAATCCACAGATCACCTCCTGAAAAAGATCCCAAAAAGAAAACTCCTAGGAATATTGTGGGCAGATTCCAGAATTCCTAGATCAAGGAGAGAATATTACAAGCAGCCAGGAAGAAACAATTTCAATATTGTGGAAACACAATCAGGATAACATAGGATCTGGCAGCTTCTACACTGAGGGACTGAAGGGCATGGAATATGATATTCTGAAGGTAAAAGAACCTGAGATTAAAACCAAGAATCACCTGCCCAGCAAAACTGAGTATCATGTTTCAGGGCAAAAATTGGTCATTCCGTGGAATAGAGGACTTCCAAGCATTCTTGAGGAAAAAACCAGAGTTGGATAGAAAATTTGACATTCAGATACAAGAAGCAAGAGAGGTAAACAGGGAAAAGAAATCAAAAGGAACTTATGAAAGTTGAACTATTTACATTCCTACAGGGAAAAGCAATAACTGTAACTGATGAAACTTTTCTCAGTATGAAAATAGTTGAGGAAGGGTATATGGGCATATGAATATATATGTCAATGTGTGTATATATGTATATATATATATATATATGTATATATATATATATATATATGTTTTCAGGTATACATAGATAGAGAGCACAAATCGAATTTAATAGGAAGGGATGATACTTAAAAGGTGAGGTTAAGTGGTGAGAGAGTAATGTGGTGAGGGGGAATGGGGAGAGACAATTGGGTGAACTGTCTCATGTAGAGGAGGCAGGGGAAGGTGGTTGCAGGAGAGGGGAGGAACAGGAAGGCAAAAAGGCAAAACCTTATTCTCATTGAATTTGGACCAGGGAGAGAATGACATGCATACTAAATAGGGTGTCCCACCCTACAGGAGCATGGGGGGGAGTGAAATGAGGGTAAGTGGTGGAGGGGAGGGTGGGCTGGGGGGAGGGAAGTTGGAAGCACCCACTTTGGAAAGGGACAGGATCAAGGTGGGGAGTGGACCAGGTCAAAGGTGCGATGGGAGGGAGGAAAATATAGTCAGTCTTTTACAATATATCTACTGTGGTAATGTTTTGCATAGTTACACATGTACAGCATATACTGAGTTGCTTATCTTCCTTTTAAAATCAAAATTTTAAGAAAATATCCAAATACTATGATTAATGCTATTTTGCATATGATTGGGAGATAAGATGTTCAGGCAATGGGGCATGGGGATTCACCTTGCCCTACTGGAAAAGTGGAAGGGGGTATGGGAGAAGAGATGGGAGAGAACAGATTGGTTGAGGGGATATCCTGTATGACTGTTATTTTGGGGTGGTGGGTAGGGGAAAAATAGTAACTCAAAATCTGGCAGAAATGAATGATGTAAACCAGAAGTTAATAAAGCACTTGGAAAAAAAATAAAGAAGTAATCTGTGCTGGAACAAGATTGTTGCTACAGACAAAACTATTGCCTAGAGTTATGACATATTGATCCATAAAATATATGAATATTTTAATAGATAAATGTCATCATCCTTAATATTTCTGATATTCAGATTACATGTAATGAAAAACATTCAAACCATGGAGACTTAGTGCAGGAAATTATAACCTTGTAGGAATGGGATAAGGAAAATACCTCTGTCTTCATAACTTCTATTAGATCTATCCTAGAAATGCTTTTAGTGAGGCTCCAGAAGATGATTTTTACATAACAATATCTTATTCTATTACAAAAGCAAGTCAGTTTATGTGTTTGTACAATAATTTGTAGATTATTAAATATAAAAGAACAAGATAGCAATATGCCCTAGAATAATTTATATTTGAACTCCATTTAACAAGGCAACATAAAGAGAATATATGATGTTTGTAATATCTCTAAAATCTTAATGCAGTTTTAATCTCTTAAGCTTAAAACTCATTTTTAAAATAAATTTTGATACTGCACTGAGACTTTTGGGTCATTCTCTTTAGTGCTCTCAAGTTTGTGAAGTGTTTTATATATCTCATTTGAATCTCACAGAAGCCTTTTTAAAAAGACAGCCAAAGTACGATTATCTCCATTTATCAGATAAGAAAATGGAGATTCTTACTAACCTATAGTCACATACCCAATAAATGCCAGAGATTAGATTTTACCTTTCTCAATCATCCAGTTCTCTGTCCATTATTCTAAAATTCTCTGAGTCAATGAAGAATATGACATTATGGTAAATTCCAAGGTATTATGCTATTTAAAGATAATTTCATTCATAAAGAGTACTCTATGATAGAGACAAAAGGATGGCACAGGATAAAATACTGAATCTGGAATCAGAAAAATGTAAGTCAAAATCAGGGTGGGTAGGTGGCACAGTAAATAGTGTACTGGCCGTAGAATCAGGAGGACCTGAGTTCAAATCAGGCCTCAGACACTTAACACAAAAACTAGCCATACTTTGGGCAAGTTACTTAACCCCAACTGCCCTCCAAAAAGCAAAAAAATAAAGTCAAAATCCAGTCTCACACTTTTATTAGTTGTGTGACCTTAGACAAGTCACTTAACTTCTTTTTGCCTTAGTTTTTCTCATCTTCAAAATGGTGATGATAGTTCCTACCTCCCATGTTGTTGTGAGGATAACATGGTAATATTTGTAAAGTACTTAGAAAATCTTAGTGCTATATAAATGATAGTTATCATCATCATCGTCATCATCATTATCAGACCAACAGGTTAGCAGTGAAAGCTAAAAGAGGAAAAATGATACTTTTTTTTTTTTTAAGCAATTGGGGTTAAGTAACTTGCTCAAGGTTACACGGCTAGTCATTATTTATGTGTGGGTGCTCATTTTCTGAGGCCGGATTTGATCTCAGGTCATCCCAACTCCGAGGCCGGCGCTCTTACTCACTGTGCTACCTAGCCGCCCCTTTAGGGCAATTGGGGTTAAGTAACTTGCCCAAGGTTACATGGCTAGGTTTTTGTTTGTGTGGATTAAGTGTCTGAAGCCGGTTCCGAACTCAGGTCCTTCTGACTCCAGGGCTGGCGTTCTATTCACTGCGCCACCTAGCTGCCCCTGGAAAAATGATTCTTAAATAATTCCAATCAAGTCCTTTGTTTCCCCTGCTATTATAGACTTCTACAGATACATAATAGGTTAATAGACACTCTAGAAAAAGATCTCTTGTGCATTTTTCCTTTATTGCTGCACAATCTGGATGTTAAAAGAAAGAGTTGTATAAATACAGTTATGGAATTATGTCTCTAAAGTTACTAAACAGTGCATAACTTTTGACCCAGTGACACCACTACTATGCCTAAATCCTCAAAGCATCAAGGAAAGGACTCATCTATACAAAAACATTTATAGCATCTTTTTCTGTTGTAGCAAGGGAAACAACAACAACAACTAGGAATTAAGAGTATGTCCATCTATTTGGAAATGACTAGGCAACTCATGCATTTAAGGGATATTATTACTCCATAAGGGATGATGAAATGGGTGATGTCAGAAAAAGAAATGAGAAGATCTCTATGATGAAATTATGCAGAGATAAGTGAACATAAGCAGGAGGAGAGTTGATCCACTAACAAAAAGCATTATTAAAAAAAGCATTATAAAGAAAAAAACACTTTGAGAGGATTAAGAACCCTGATGAATGTAGTGACCAACCAAGATTCCAGAGGATCCATAATGAAGCACAGTAGTCCTCTCCTGGAAGAGATATGATTGACCCAGGACAAAGAATGAGAGATACATTTTTAGAAATGGACAATCTAGGGATTGGTTTTGTTTGACTATGCATATTTATTTCTTTATTTGTTTCTTCCTTCATTCTTCCCCCTTCTTTTTTCTTATTTTCTTCTAGGAAGAAAAAAAAACAATACTGAATTAAAAAAAATAATAATAATTAAAACTCTAATGAACATAGTAGCAATTTCAGGGAGCACATTTTGACTATCTTTAACATTTCATTATGGGACTTCAAGCAAAAGAACACACACACACACAGAGGGAAGAAGGGAGTGAGAGAGGGCGAGGAAGAGAAAAAGAGAGAGAGAGAGAGAGAGAGAGAGAGATGAATTTCTACCTCACTGCTACTCTTGGGTACAAGTCTTGGTCTTGTTCTGGGAAATGAAACTTGACCTATGACTAAAACCCAGTTATTGACTCTAATATAAAATTGGAAATTTGAGTAAGAGATGTGTCTCTTTTTTAACTGAAGTAGACAGAAGTGGTATTTTGCCAAATAAATTCCCCTTTAAGTCAAGAATTTGAATTATTATTATTGAATGAATAAGAAAATATCAAAGAAGTAAAATCTATGAATTAAAACAATTTTCAAAATAGATAATAAACTGACAAATCAGTCAATCAGTTAAATTCAAGGAGTTGCAAAAACACTGGAAGGATATGGGAGGGAAAGTAGGAGTAATACAAAGATGGGGCCTAGGAATGTGTATGTCCCACATTCAGATGACCTTTTATTCTATAATAATCTTAGAAGAATGTACTTATGTAATCAGACTAAGAGTAGTTAATAAATTGAAAGTAGAACTTGACCTTTGCTTTCTTACACTACCCACTCCTAATTCTGTCCCTTTTCAGACAATAACAATTTAATCTTTTTTTAATATCATAATTTGATATTTCTGCAAGGCTCAAGGCAATTATTCTAAAACTTAGATCAGAAATATTAGCAATCAGCATCTGGTTTTTAGAAGAGATCTAATTAGATTGAAACCAAAATATAAACTTCTTGTGAAAATAGATTAGAGAGAAAATTTTATTTCTTTCAACATGGCAATGGAAATGGGCATTTTTTATCTAGTTTAATCTAATTTTAGACTCAGATTTGAGAATCACAGAACTAAAGTGAACCTTAAACATGATTTCAACAAACTTCTTCATTATAGATGAAGAAACTAAGGTACAAAAAACTTAATTTACATACCAAGTCACACCACTAGTTAATGGTAGACTGAGTGCCATGACCCAAATTTCCTGATTCAGCAGGGTTTCTACTACACAATGCTATGATGTTTTATGATACTCATTTGTCAGCAAGTTGAAATGCCTCCCAAATTTACTGAAGTAAATTATGCTGAAACTATCTCCATATGATATTCATGAAATCAAAATCCCCAAAGTCTCTACAATACAGACTGATTTTCTATGTTCCATCCTGAATAATTAAAAGTAGTCCTTTAACAAGAAACTTCTAGCCATTGTCACATGTCTGTACCAATTATAGAGTTTTTTAGTCATTTTTCTTAGGATGTTTAACCATTTTATGGGTAATAAAAACACTTACAAATTATCCAAGTCTATGCTGCTTTCTGTTGCACCCAGCTACTTTGTGATTTGAGTGCCTAATAAATTTAGAAAAAAGGCATTAGTTATCTAACAAGGCATTTATTAATTTTTTCCATCTGTGCACTATACATAAATACAAACATGCACACATATACATACATAGAAACATATATGTATACATAAATACATGGGCAGATAGCAAGAGGATTGTTGTATTTGTTTTTCTGTCGTTTCTCAGAGAAATAGTATTATGAAGTAAGAATCAATCAATCACTTTGGGATAAGAGGGACACGAGTAATTTAGCACAGTTGTTAAATCATCCTAGATAACTCTTGGTCTGATATAGTTGCCTTACACTGGAAGAAGAAAAAAGTCCTTGGGAATATGGATTTTAGCTGGCAAAAATGCCCTATTCACATTATGTAGGGCAAGCTAGTGAAGGATTACACTTCTGCCTCTTTCTGAATTTGTAGGCTCAGCCCCAGGTCAGACTTCTCACGAAAATGTGGTACCTTAAAGCTAGATTAGTATTTGTGATTTTTATAAAAGTTAAAAATTCCCCAAAGTTTCCTTCATGGGATCTAAGACTTGGACCTGGAGGTTATATAAATATCACTTCATGAAATCTTTTTTTTTTAATGAAGAAACTTAAACTTGGGGATCTTAAGTGATTTATCCAAGGTCAAATAAGTGGAAAAGCCGATTTGAATTGAGTAGTTCTGAATACAAATCCAGAATTTTTTCTCCTATATTATTCTGCTAACATGATCATTATTTTCATGTGCCATGCAGGTTTTTTTTTTTTTTGGATAAGGAATTATGCATGAAATCAATCTGTTTTTGCTTCATGTGATGAAAGTGTTTGATTCTAAAACATTATGCTATATTGATTTTTCTCAAACAGTATTTCTTAATATAACTGAGCCATATTGTTTGCCACAGTAAGGAATTTGGGATCTGAAATGTTTAAATTAATTGGTTCTCCTGGTGGAAGTGTTTTATTTTCATCCATGAAGTCAGGTTGTATCCCATCTGATGTTTTAATTCTTCTTTGCCCAAATCTATTGATTCTCCATTAGTACCTAGATTTCCCTCCCTTCAACCCAATTGATTTAAATGATGTTGAAATGTGAACTTTCCTTTGGATACTCTAAATAAACAAAGATATATATATATATATATATATATATATATATATATATATAAATGTTGCCATTTGGCAATTTAGATGGCTAGGAAGGAGAAACTGCTTTGGAAGCTTGCTGGAAAAGAAAAAGAAAAGCCTAATATGACTCTAAAGTGATGGAAATTGGCCCAAGGGAGAGGCAACTTCTAGCATGAGGATCAGAGAAAGTATCATGGAAAGGACACCTGAATTGAGCCTCAAAAGATAAAAAGAATATCAACATGAATATAGGGTATCTGCTGCAGTCTGTTCAGTTTTAAGGTATTCAAGGTATTTCAAAGTACAAAAGTATGGAGATAGGTCAGGACAGGATCAGATTTTGGGGAGGGGTGAGTAGTTTAGTTTTTCTACAGCATAATATGTGCAAAGGGGAGTACTATGAAATATTTATAGAAAGACAGTCTGGAATTTAACCGTGCAGGGCCTTGAATACAACGTTAAGGAGTTTGTATTTTATTCAGCAGGCAATGTTGGAACTTTAAAAAGTCTTTGTTCCCCGGTGTGATATGATTAGGTCTGTGTATTAAAAATATATCTTTAGCAGTAGTGTGAAGTTTGGATAGGAGACAGGGAGATCTGTTGTGATGCCAATATGATAGTCAGGACAAAAGAAAATGAAGGTAACTGTGGTGGCAGCAGTGGGAATTGGAAGAAGATAGGTTTCATTGTTACTGCGGAAATAGAATCTATAGGTTTTGGAGGGTAAAAAATAGGGAGAAATAAAGAATGACAGTTTTGAAACCTGAATGGTTGGGAAAATGGTAGCATCATCAATTCAATTCACTTTAATAAATATTACTTTTAGTCTACCTTCTGCTCACACTCCATTCCATTTAAACAATATACCTTTCACTAAGAGACTAAAATATGAGTTAATCTAATCAGCTGGGGCTCCTGATTCTAGTCTTTGTTATCTAATCTATTAGTGACTCTGATGGTGACAATTTTGTCTTAAAATGGAAAACTATTTTGAGGCTGCAATCTCTGTAGCACTCCAGAAGACACACTTTTTGGGTGGCTACCTTTTCTGACTAAGTATAGGACCTGAATAAGAGGTTACATACCTCTGAAGGGAATCATCATTTAAATATATTCTTCACCTTTAATAATGTTACATGAAGAAAATTGTTACGGCTTTGACTCTCATTACACAGAATAAACTGGAGCAAGATAAGATCTATCAACAATGTGGAAATAACTTGTTTATGTCTCTTCATCTTTTCTTTGGATCATACATTCACATGTATAACAAAGAAATATAAAAAATCTAACTGTTTTTCATATCTTACATTTGGATTTCAAATTTAGCTGACAAACGTTGAAATTCCAGACAGTTAACTGACTACACAGCTGCAGATGATGAAAATTAACAGGAATGTCAGCTGAAGTTAGGCCTCACTATTTTTTTTAATAACTTTTCCTTCTCTAGTCTTTTTTTTCTTTTTGAGTAGCATTGGAAGCTGCATTCCTTTTTGATTCAATGCATTTCAAATGAATAAGGCTTTAAAAATCTACTCTGAAATTCTGAGTTCCACAAGATAGAAATCTGTTCTACTCAAGTTTGGACTTTTTGAAAAATTTTACCACTCTCCATCCCCTAAAACTAGTTTAAGAACCTCCCGTTCGGGCTATCTAATCACATTAAAAAGACATTATGAGGGGCGGCTAGGTGGCGCAGTGAATAGAGCGCCGGCCCTGGAGTCAGAAGGACCTGAGTTCCGAGCCGGCCTCAGACACTTAAGCCACACAAACAAAAACCTAGCCGTGTGACCTTGGGCAAGTTACTTAGCCCCAATTGCTTAAAAAAAAAAAAAAGCCATTATGAGTCAGGTCTCTTTTCTGAAGTATAACTTCCAGCCTCTATTTTAATTTGATTTAAGTTATTCATTGCCTCTTATTTTCATAGAACAGTTCTCAGTTCTAAAAAGAGCTGAGTTCTAAATTGTGCTAAATTAAAAAGGTTAGTAATTTATTCTATATACAGCTATGGAATTCCTTTCCCTCCTCAGTCCAGTGTTGTCTCTTCAGGAATCTATATAAAAACATCCTTTTTAAAAGACATTAGCGCCAACTTAAATTAAGCCCTTATTTTACAAATGAGGGACATTTAAGGATAATATTTAAATAGATTTTTATTCATCTATAGCTTTTAGTCATTGATGTATTTGTGTTTGTTTATAATTGATGCCTTAATGAAGTAATTTTGCCCTTAGGTAAATTTTCAAAGAATTTAATTAATTTTTAAGTACTCCAAAACATTTCTCCATCTTTAAAAGGCAACATGTAGTCTCTCACTGAAAATTTATCTATTTGCCTTTTTAATAAGGCAACTTAGATAACTGGCATTTAAATATAATAATTATGCAGTAACTTCATGTTGTGCCTTCATCTATAAAATCAGAAAGTTGGACTAGATTACCTCTAGAGTTCTTTCCTATTCCAACAGACAACGAGGCATCTATCTATCTATCTATCTATCTAGCCATTTTATTCTAAGTACTGTATGGCCTGTATTGTTCCCCCTTTCCTCTAGTTGTTTCATTTATTAATTTACCGAGCATTTACCAACTTTTATTTTTGTTCTAGAAATTTAAAAAATGATCTAAAAGATTTATGAAATGTGACTTGCTTTCCAAGAACAGTCTTATAGGAGATCTCTCTCCCTCTCTCCCTCCCCCCCGCCTCTCTCTCTCTCTCTCTCACACACACACACACACACACACAGAGAGAGAGAGAATGTGATTTACATGCCAAATACTAAGAACTCTGATCTTATCAATTTGAACATTCCCTCCAATGATGTTTTATCCCAACGTATCCATGACCAACTGTCTTGTCCTACTCTCTTCATCTCCATAAGTTCAGTGTGGTGTATGGGGTGTTTAGGGAGGACTAGAACCTCTGGTATATAGGTCACCCAACTCTCATGTGACTCCAAGAAGCTGTAAAATGCACAGCAGCCTTACCTGATAAACCAGTTCAGAAGACAGATGAGCTAAATCAGGTTGAGGATAGTCTATGGCCCTTGAACTCATTGATGAAGTATAGACATAGGTGAATTGGAGATGCTTATCCCAAACACATGAAGAATTCTCCTGTTAGAATGGGCCAATGATAAAAATTTGTTCCAATGGCTAAGAAGGTGACTAAAGTAAACTCTGTGTAAAGCTTAGAATTTGGTTAGACTTCAAAGATGTCAAGAATACCCAGTGCATCCTGAATTGTTAATAGTCTTTTTTTTTTTGTCTTGCCTTCTAGGACTGTGGAAGAGCATATCTAAAAATGTGAGCAGCTCCAACTTACTTAAATCTAATTCACATGCAAGTTGAGATGTCACTCATTTGTGATGTCATTGGTCTTCTTCAAAACTGAAGGATGAAGGGGTGGCTAGGTGGCACAGTGAATAGAGCACCTGGCCCTGGTGTCAGGAGGACCTGAGTTCAAATCTTGCCTCAGATCCTTGACACACTAGACATGTGACTTTGGGCAAGTCACTTAACCCAAATTGCCTTCCAAAAATAAAAAAGAAATGAAGGATGAACAACATTATAAATTTAGAAATATGTGTCTATCTAATGTGCTGCAATTCTGTGATGTCTCCTGGAATGGAAATGGTACCAGTGAATTCTTGGCATATAACCAACTAATCCTGACCTAGACCTAGCTGAATACTAGTCCAATGATTCTGACTTAAGAATTAAAATGGAATCAGGTACTCATGAACTGCAAAATATAATCAAGGTAACATTACTAATAAGAGAATTTAAAAAAACACAACTTCAAAGTTAAAAGGATATAAGCTGATATACCCTTCAGCCTCAGGTTTCACCACCATAATAAAACACATTAGATAAAGAACTCCAGAAGCCACTTTCTGAAGGATGTGTTATGCCTATCACCCCTTGCCCCCTAACTTGACCTCATCTTTAATGAACAAAAAAAGACATATGGTCTCCACCCACTTGTTGGGTTGCATTGCCCAAAGAAGGTGAAAGGAAAGTACTAGAGGGCAAGACTGAAAGAAAAAAGAGAAGGAAGATGCTCTGACCATGTATATAAGACTGCAAAAACACCCCCATGTTCAGGGATTCCTGGACTGACACTCTGGTCATCCTTCTCCAAAAGCATCAGGAAGATCTCACCATCCTCAAAGAATCTCTCTTCAGCTAGGATATTTTTTTCTGGATATTGTCCATCACTGTGACAAACACTTTTGTCAAATACACACCTCACTCTTTTATATCTCACTTGACATAGTTATTCACTGATATCTCTTTATCATTTACAGTAGTTATATGGGATGGAAAATAGAATAATGCACCCCTTCTCAACTACTCTTTAACTACAGTACTGTCATTAATTCATTCATTTATCTAACTTACTTGAATTGTCAACACTCTTTAGAGTGCTCTGATATAAGGCTCAGGATAAAAAGCTTAGATGAGACTAAGTATCTATCCTGACAGAATTTATCTAGGAGAATGAGACATCAACACTAGTGTCAAAAGTGAACAGCATTAATGACATTTTATTTGAGAGAGTTACAAAACAAACTGCTGTGTGTGTTTGGAAGTGTAAGATTAATATTGACCAGTGGGAAAGATATTTTGGGAAATGGAACTTGAGAAGGACTTCAAAGGACAGGTAGCCAAGGAAGGGTAGATCAGGCATTCTGGGCATAGGGAATGATTTGAACAAAGACAAAGAGGCAGGAAGGAATGTTAGAGAAAAACTAGAGTATATTGTGGGGAGAAATAGAGATAAAGTTTGAAGACTAGAGAGATGCCACTTTGTGGAAAGCCAGACAAAATAACTTAAAATGAACTTTGTAGGCAATAGAGAGACATTAAGATTCTTTTTTTTTTTTTTAAAGCAATTGGGGTTAAGTAACTTGCTCAAGGTTACACGGCTAGTCATTTGATTTATGCGTGGGTGCTCATTTTTCTGAGGCCGGATCTGATCTCGGGTCATCCAAACTCCGAGGCCGACGCTCTTACTCACTGCGCCACCTAGCCGCCCCTTTAGGGCAATTGGGGTTAAGTAACTTGCCCAAGGTCACACGGCTAGGTTTTTTTTGTTTGTGCGGATTAAGTGTCGGAGGCCGGCTCCGAACTCAGGTCCTTCTGATTCCAGGGCCGGCGCTCTATTCACTGCGCCACCTAGCCGCCCCAAGATTCTTTTTTGAATAAAGAAATCACATTATCTGATCTATGAATAAAAGAAATTATTCTGGAAGTGAATGAAGGTTCAGTTGGAGGGGGAAATGATAGGAAAATCTGCTAGGATCCTATTATAGTAGTCAAGGCAGGTAGCAGTGAGGAACAATGTAAGACAGTTTGGTTTAGAGCACTGAAATTGGAGTCAAAGTTCTTGGATCAGGTTCTGGCTGTTCAGCTCAATAGTTATGTTACCTGGAGCATGTCTTTTTACCATTTCAGTCCCCAGTTACCTAATTTTTTAAAATGGAAGAAAGATTGGATTAATGACCTTTGAGTTACCATATGATTTTATTTCCTGGGACTGATGGACAGGCCAATTCTATTACTGTTTCATAGGTAGAGTTAGGGTCTTTCCTTTTAGAGAAAATGATGGATGTAAATAAGATGGGTAGCGGTAGAATGGATATGACTCAAAACAGATTCATTAGGGGAGTTCAGGGAGAAAAAGGAGTTAAAGAATGCTGGAATGTTCTCTTTCCTCTGCTTCACCTACTGATTTCACTTGTTTCCTTTAAGTCCCAACTAAAATGTAATTCTCAGGTAGAAAAGGCCTAATAGATTATTAGAAATACAAGTTTGGGGATCTTAGAAGAGAATTATATAGTGGGAATAAACATTTTGAAGTCATATGCAGAGAGGTGGATTTTGAAATCTATTTCTTCAATGGGTGAGAATAGAGAGTGAAATGAGAAAGGACAGATTTTTATGTGTTGGGAAGAGAATGAGTTGTAGTAAGAAAGACAGAAAGAGAAAAGTCCTTCCTTTCTGAAGCCAAGGGGGGTTGGTAGAATATTGAATAATAGTGAATAATTAACAATGTCAATAGCTGAAAAGGGGTCAAACATAATGAAAATTGAATGAGAAGCCATTGGATTAGGCTATTTGCAAATATTCAATTAATCCAATAGAATACAGCCCCCTTAAGGGCAGGGGTTTTATTTTTATACATTTGTCTTTGTATACACAGAACCTAGAGAATAATAGACAAAACTTGTTGAATTTGATTGATCTTTCAGAGAACAGTTCTGTTGAAATGCTGGTGATGCAAGATTGATTACAAGGCATTGAAGAGATAAGAGTCCTAACAAATTGTAGATATTTGATATAGAAAAAGAAATCTTAAAAATAGTTTAGCATTGAAGCAGAAGTGAATAATGGCATGGTACTATCCTTAATTTGATGGTCATAGAAGCTTCAAAGAAAAAGTTTATTTAGAACTAAGGAGATAAGCACATAGTCACAGCCAGAGGGGAAAGAGTCATTGATCAGGTAAAGAACGACTGAAGATATATCAGAGGATAAGACTCCTAGAGTATTGATTTAAAGGATGTGAGAAAAAATGGGATTAAGGTTATAGGCAAGATTAGCTTTAGAGAGTAAAAGAGGTTTCTTTTCCTTGAATGGATGGGAAGAGTGTGTAAGTAGGGATTCTGAAATGTTATGTATGATGGATAAGGGGACCTGAAGGAACATAGATCAGTTAACTTCATTCCAAGTGAAGTTGAAGACTTGGCCATCTGCTGTGACTATAGTGGGTGGGAAGAGGGAGTATTGTTGGAAAGAGGATACATAGGAAAAGATTTGGAACATATGGCATTATGAATGAGTTAGGGATTCCATAGAATAGAAAGATTAGTGAGCAGCACAAAGGGCCCTGATGAGGTTAAATAGAATGAATTTGCAATAATTGAATTCAGCTTGATTTGGACATTTTCTTGATACTCAATAGCCTTGATACAGAAACAGAGAAATCAAGATAGGAAAGGTTACCTAAAAATCTTCATAGTATCAAATAGAAGTGTAATCTTCTTTCTTCTTTTACTTCATTTCCCTATGGAGCTAGAAAGCATGCATGACTTCATGTTAGAATACACTCTCTTGATTCCTGGTCAATGAAGACAATAAATCCACAAATATTTGTTAAGTGATTACTATATGTGAAAAATATTGAGGATATAAAGAAAGACAACAGAATGTTCACTTCTGTCAAAGAACTCACATTCTAATTGGGTAGAGAATGTATGAGGTTCTGTTTTCCAAAGCTAAGTAATAACTATTTATGTTAACAATGTAAGTCAATTAATCTGAAAGAGAAGAAGTAATGAACAACTCAAGGAATGATTCTTTCTACTCAACTCATTCAGAAGATAGAATTGTTCTTTAGAGGAATATAATGCACTTCAAAAGCAAAGAATAATAATAGAAATATTAAATGGAATGAAGGGCTTAATATAAACATGTGCAATGAAGTTAGAGGGTAGACAATGTGGCATACAGAAGAAAGGGAAGAAAGATCACATTATATGGGAGCAGTATAATAGTTTTGTATCTCAGCCTAGCCTGGAACTGGAACTGATGAGGAAGAAGGAATATCAAGTCCTTTAGAGAATGATGATATGAATCCACAGACACCATTGGTCACACAGCAGACAGATGAATTTTAGTTGCTAATTCATCACCAGTAGGGGCATACAAGTTACTGCTGAATTTTAGATGATATTCAACTTTATATTGGAATATAATGATAGGTGCACTTTGGGCTTTGTAGGACTTAATGTAAACATACTAAAAACTCAAATAGTACTACACAGAGTTGTAATACTGGAATACTTTGTGACGTAGTTTTTTTTTAATACATACAATAAAGAATGAAAGAAGTATGTATTGAAACTATCCTTTGCTTTCAGATGTTTGTTTAAACTTCATGCAGTGGAAATGCCTAGTTTCATTACTAAGTGGCCTTAAATTAATTTTTTAATTTAATAAAACCAGTTTTACTAAACAACATAAAATAAACTTGATATTTTATTTTCATCAAAAATTGATCCATAATTTTAACAGAATACTAGAAAGAGTTCATGAATACCAAGGGCTACAGTTCTTTTTTTTTTCTTTCACTTTATGATACATTTTAATATTTATTGAATGTATATGATTATGTCTTGAATAAAAGCACTTGGCAATGGATACTCTTTTTCCTCCTTCAATTTTTCTTCTCCTATTTCATCTTTTATAAAGGCATTAATCACTACCCTAACATGTATGTGGTGACATAAATTCAAAAACCTAGACAAAGGATAATTAATACAGCCCCAATGTAAATTGAGTTCAACTTCTAGTATTATTATAGTGGTGTGCTCATATTACTTTTTCATCTTTAGATTTTTTCTTTTAAAATTCAATTTCTTTTTTGTTACTATTTTTTCACTCCTTTATTGCCTAGGGGCTTGATGAGTAATTTATTTTAAAAATTTCTAAGCTTTCAAAGCATATGGCAGTATAAAATTTATCTTCCAAGAAACTGCTCCAGGCAAGCCAAATATTCTTAGCTATAACTGCTATGAGGGACAATTAAGTACTATATGTATTAATATTAATTTATCATTTATAATAACTCAGAGCTTCTCTGTAGTGAATCTATGAATGTCCTGTTTGTTACACACAGGTTTTAATAATATATGTAAAATTAACTTATTGATCCAACTTATTTATTTTATCTGGGCACCTTAGTGATTAATAGAGCTTTTAGGATTGAAACACCTAAGTGACAGAAATTAATATTAATTATGAAAATTTTCAAAGTAAATATATTTATTTTTATGGAGTCAATCCTGGTGGGCATGGCCACTGAGTTTTCCCAAGGAATATGTGTTTCTAATTTGTGTGTCTTAGTAAGCATTGATAGCAAATGATCAATATGTACTTGAACACTTCATCTAGGATTAAAGGGTGCTAGGGTCAAATAATTTTAACAAAAAGAAACCTTTAAAGGCATCTAGTATAACCTTATTTTATTCATAAAGAAAGTGTCCAAGGTCACATAGATGACCTCATAATCAAGTAAGTAAATGACAGTCATGATCTGAATTGAGGTCCTCTGTCTTCAAATCTATTGACTTTTCCACTTATTATATTACATTTCCTTTGCAAAATGATTTTCATGTATTAACAACATTGTTGCCTGCAAATATTACTAAAGAAAAGATTATGCCCCATGTTCCTGTAAAAACCGGGTGAAATTAAAAAGGAAGACTCTGACTAATATGTACTTTGTCTTCTTCAATATGCCAAATAAGTAGGGGACCTACTTGTTAACTTAAGTTTTAATTATAGTGTCATGTATGCATTCCTTTATAAAAAATCTAAAGTAAGCAGAATGTTTTTTAAAACTATGACCTACTCGATTTGACCTTTTATATGATAGATGCAAATGAAAAAGACAAAAATTGATTGACTAGTCCCTCAGAACACCAGAAGTCAAAAGTCAACATTTTAAGTCCTAAATATAGACATGAAATATAAAGTAATAGTCATACCTGTCATTGAAAATATCAGCAATGACCAATCTATTTGTGTACTTTCTCTTATCTACAAACGTCATAAGACACTGGTCTATGAACACATGATGAGTACCCTTGATGAAAACACGAGAAGGAAATATTTAGTCCTTTCTTGCTTTTCTATAGAATATCAGATCTTCATCATTACACAAATAACTGAGAAAAGTCAACATAAGATACTTCTGCATCTATTGGTTATTGATCTGAGTGCAAAATTGACATTGTCATCTTATCTATTTGGACAAGATAGAGAAATGCAAGCTAGATAATAGCATAGTTAGGTGGATTGTGACAGGAGGAATAATCAAAATAAAGGAGTGTTTGATATAAAAATGAAGAAAATTCTGTACTGAAGTGCCTGGTGATTTTGTCTTTGTCTTTGAGTTACTTAATATTTTTGGTCAATGGCATATATAAAGGCATAATGATTTTTATCTAATTTACAAAAGACACAAAAGTGGGAGGTAGGGCTATCATGGTTTGTAACAATGTTAGCATATAAAAACATCCGGACAAACCAGAATACTGCATTTTACCTGTCAGCATGTGATTTAATAGGGATAATGTAAAGTCTTTTGTGAAGCATCAAAATACTATTATTCCATAAAAAAATAAGGAGATTGATGATTTTAAAAAGATATGTAAAGTCTTTTATGGAGCGATGCAGAGCAAAGGGAGCAAGAGCAGAAGAAGAATTTATAAATCAGCAATATTATAAAAATGAATAATTTTGAAGACTTTTTTAAAATAGCCGCAGAGTAAATCAAGAAGAACAATTTATATAGTGCAAACATTGTAAAAAAATAATTATGAAAATTGTGAGCACTCTGATTAATGTTAAGGCAGATTTTAAAATTGTGGTTAATAAGAAAATGAGTTTTGCTTGAATAGATATATTTGTTGCAAAGGTACTTTTTCCTTAACGGAATATGGAGTGAGAAGAAGAATAAATAGGTCTCTATTAATTCAAATTATAAAATGTAATTAAAAAATCTGAAAACGGGACAATGTGGTAAGACCTGACAATGCTTAAACTTTACTGAGATAGCCTTCCAGAATGCAGGGACACCTCTTTAACAGGAAGATTTTGGAGTCCCATTTTAGTGGAAGAGTATTATTTGATGGTTAGCTCTTTAATAGATATGTTCTTCAGTAGGAGAAACTGATCACCACAGAAGAAATCATAGAAACCTTAAGAAGAAACTTAGGAAAGTTTGAGTCAATAACTACAAAAAATGATGCGACTCCATTTAATATCTTGTATTTGATGAGGACTTTCTTTTTCTCTTTCTTTCCTTCAGTTGAAGGGGTGTGTGTATATAAGATAAAATTGATTTCATATATTTTTAAATTTTAAAAGTAAGTAAAATAAAACATGAAAAATTGTATCCAAAAGATGGAATGAATGGCATGTAATTGACAATAAAATGTCATGCTAATGTACAAGTGGTATCAGGGAAACTAAAGTTAAGAATTAACTGAAGCTAGTTATGGGGGAAAATGTAACTATACTGGCTGAAAGAAGAAGATTTAAGAAGGGATGTGATTAGGAAAAAATAGCTTTGCAAAATGAAAGTTAAGATAAGTTTGGGGATTTTAAGAGATTTCTATGCTGTTACTTTAAGTGAGTTCAAATCACCCAGCCTTAATTGACTATATACTATGAAGATTTTTTTAAAGCAAGCAAATAAAAGCAAAAACAAAGCAAGACCAAAAAAATGGCAATTGTAATTTCTCAACCACTCCCAGTGATGTTACAGGGGGAAAAATCTCGAGAACTGGAAAAGTGGTACAGAATGCAAACCATAATATGCTATAACAGTTGTTGAAAAAAAAAAGGTGGAAGGATTATGGGGAAGAAGTCATTTTAATTCTTGAAACTATAGTCCAGTGAGCCTAACTTTGATTCATTCATTCCAGAGAATATTATTAAATAGAGGTTTGTAAGCATTTAAAAAGGAACTACTCACCATTAAGTGCCTACATAATTTTATCCCAAACAGGCCAGGACAAAGTGCTTTCCTTTCTTGACAGCATCTGTAGACCTTTAGATTTTTGAGTATGCTATAGATTATAATCATAGATATAAATATGTACACTATAGATGCAGTGTACATGAATTTCAGCAGAATATTTGAGATAATAAAGGGGCATATTAAGATATTCTTATACAGCATAGAGAGAGGTAGCTTAGCTTAGTGGTGTCCAAGTCAAATAGAAATAGGGTACACTAAACCATATGTAAAGATCACTATGTGCCACATAGTGAATAAATTTTTAAATGTAATAGTATCTATGTTTTACTATATTTATATTTGTTTTATTATGTATTTCCCAATAATTTTAATCTAGTTTGGGCTATGCTTATAGGGCATTGTGGGTCATACATACCCATGCTGCATATTTGGTATGATGGGCTAGATGAGTAGGTGAACTTGGCAGTGATTGAGTATCTAGATCTTGGAGGAAAGTGTATCCTGAGGAACACCACTGTTTTTGCCAGCATTTTTATCAGTGGCATGCATGAAGGCACATATTTATCAAATGTGTAGATTGTGTGAAGCTATCAGCGACAAAAAATTGTTTAGAAGTTGGTGGATAAAATCAGGATACTAAAAAAAAAGGTAATTCAATTCAGTTGAACCAATATATATTAATCATCTCTGTGCTAGACAATGGAAATACTAAGACAAAAACCAGACAATTATGAATATTACAAACTAATGGAGTAGGGATGGAGTAGGTGAGGTTGTAAGAAAATGAGAATATAAAATATAAATACAGATAAGAACATAAACATTTGTGGTGAATATAATAGAATATAGTAAAAAAAATTGGCAATGGGGTAAACACTTGTGAGCATAATTATTTAGTTGTTTCAGACACTGTGACCAAATTTCAGGTTTTCTTGGAAAACAAAACAAAACAAAATTTGGAGTGATTTGCTGTTTCTTTCTCTGGCTTATTTTAGGGAAAAGGAAACTGAGGTAAACTGGGTTACATGAATTTCCCAGGGTCACACAGCTACTATGTTTGTGTCTGAGGCCAGGTTTGAACTAAGAAAGATGTCTTCCTGATTCCAAACCCAGTGCTTTATCCATTGTGCTATCTACCTGCCTTAGGAGCATCATAAAAGGCTTCATATAAGAGGTAGTGTTTGAACTTAGTCTTGGATAAGGCTACAATTCCAAGTGTCACAAGTGAGCTGGGAGAACTTTCCTGTCAAAATGGGAAGCTTTGACTCTAACACAAGAGATGAAATATAGGTGGAACAACAAGGCCAGTTCAGCTAAAACCTAGAATGTGGGAGATGGAGTACTGAAAAATCATCCTGGAAAGCTAAAGTAGAGTGAGTGAAGTGTTTTATTTGATAATCAGAGGAATCTTTGCTTTATCTTAGAGGCAAAAAAGGGCCATTGAAGTTTCTTTGAGAAGGAGAGTAGAAAGGTCAAATCTCTGCTTTAGGAAAAGCCATTTGGCAGTTCTTTGGAAGACAGATGGGAGAGGAGAGAGACTGGAGGTTCAAAGAACTATTAGCAATCTCTTGCAATAGTCCAGGAAGAAGTGATGAGAGAATAAATTACTGGAGTGGCAGAGTGCAGAGTTGAAGAAAGATATGAGAAATGTTGTAAGGGTTGAATCATTTGGACTTGGCAAATCAATGTATTTGGGCCTTTAGAAGTAAGGAGGAGTTGAGCATGACTCCAAGATTGTTAATTGGGTAATTGGAAAGAGTGTGAAACTTGACAGAAACAGGAAAATTGAGAGGAAGGATGGACTTTTTGAAAGGTAATGTGCTCTATTTTGGATATGTTGAGTTTGATATGTTAATAGGGCATCCAGGTAAGATGTCAAAATTTATATAGTGTCTATTACGTGCAGGAACTGTGATGAGCACTTTACAAATACTATCTCATGTGACCTTCACAGCAACCCCGTGAGCTAAGTGCTATAATTATTCACATTTTACAGTTGACAGAACAGAGGCAAAAACAGGTTAAGTGACTTTCCCAGGTTCATACAGCTAGTTCTTTTCCGAAACTGGATTTGCCTTCAGTTCTTTTGACTCCAGGCCCAGCATTCTATTCACTGTGCCACCTAACAGATCAGTTTCATTTGAACAATGAGAAAGTTTAGAAGAGAGTGAAAGAAGAAATTATAGATGACCTTTTCCAAGTTTAGCTGAGAAGAGGAGAGACATAAGCTACTATGTAGTGGGCATAATAGGATTTAATAACCAATTATTTATTTTTAAGGCTAGCAGAGGCATTGGTATGGTTGTAGGCTACAGGGTAAGGAACTAGTAAAGAGGAAGAAATTGAAAATTAGGAGAGTTGGTATGAAAATGGAAGCAGGAGATCGATTTATCTCATCCTGCTGATTGCAACAAAAGAATATATATTACCCAGTTTATGCTATTTTGTTGATGTTCTTTCAATTTAATTTGCCTTCATTTATTTGGAACTAGTATCAAAAATAAACCATGAGTTTAGCCTAGAGCTAAAGAAAAAGAGAGAGGATTAACAACATTTGAAACGTTAGATAGCATTTTCAATGATCCTATGCTGTTCTCAGCTATGAACAAAAAACTATACAAGTAAAACAGAATGTTTTTAAGTCTTTGAATGCTGCCCTGGATTCCATATGGCTACAATACATGGAATACCTTTATTTATATCACAAGAATTTAAAAAATACAGCAAACCCAAAGGACCATAGACAAATCTGTAATAGGTATGAGTAGGCTGTATCTTATTAACAACAATAACTTTTACTTAAGAAATATAATGAAAGATGTCATCAATAACATGGATAGCCTTAAAAAGAGGTGAGTTGAGGAAACCAATGTCTGTCATCCCACTATCCACAGCAGAAATAACTCAGAGAAAAGACTGAATTATTGGGTTGATCCTCAATGAAGAATTTATGGCAAGACAAAGAAGAATCACAAAGGATGAGAAGATATTAATAACTTATCATCTGTACCATTGTAGGGATTTCTTATAGTAATGAAGTCATGTATGCATCAAAACTTTGAAGTATTAATCCAATGGTTTGAGTCTAGAGGAGGCAACCAGGAAGGTGAAGAATTAAAAGAAAAAACAATACAAAATACAGTCGAAGGGCTTAGAGAAAAGGAAATGTTTGGAGAACATCAGAGCTTTATTTAAATATCTGAAAGAATGTCATGAAGATGAGTAATTTGTTTCCTTTGTGACTCCAAATGATGAAAGAAGGATAATGATTGGGAATTTTGTCTAGTCAGAAAATTTTGATGATATAGTCAAAATAATATACACATGCACACACATCTATATACACATGAATGTGCATATACACGTATATGTATATGTATGTACATATATACTTTGTAAGAATTATTCAAAGTAGAAGGGACTACAGCTGTATTGCATGAATATCATTCAGTATTGCATTTATGATTATTGAAAAAATACTGGGTTACTACTTGTGTAGATTGTTGTGAAAGAGTTCCTTACTTTCTAAGCTCATAAGGTCATAGATTTAGAGTTGTAAGAAATTTGTTGACCTTCTTATTTTACAAAATTGAGGCTCAGAAAGATTAATTGACTGTTCAAATGTCACAAAAATAGAAGTTGGGACTAGAACCAAGGTCCTTTAACTCTAAATATATCATTTTCTTTAGACTGTATTTATTGAAAAGGCATCTCTAATATAAATTTTTGTTTTATTTTTGTTTTGTACTGAGGACTGATACTAATTTATGATCCTCAAATTAAAAGTAATGGGGTATTCATAATTTTATATATTTTCACAGCAAAATTCTTTTAATTTATGCTGTTTGCTATTGCTCAATACTTTATATGAAAGGCAAGTAGTATTTATAGGAGACAAATTTATAAGAGACAAATTTTTTCTGTGAATGTGTAACATATAAACGTCTTCATATATTTTATTTACTATAAGGAACCAAACAAACTTTTAAAAAAGACAATTTTCCTGGCTTCCCTCTGATGACACAGGCATCTTGCCCACCCTTTTCAGTATTGGCTGAAGTTAACACATATTCTTCAGTTCTCTGGTTGTAGCAGGCAAAGTGGAATACTCCTTGCTTCCCGTTGCTGCTTTCAGATTCATCCCTTCTCCATCACTTAGTAACCTCTGTTCCTTTGAGTTTCATGTTCTTCATATCTACAACCCAATCAAAATCCTGGTAGCTATTGTATACAGATGCCCAAGTCACTAGGCTTCTTTCTCAATGTTTGATGCTTAGCTCATAATTTTTCTTTCCTTCCCAATTTCTCTCCTCATACTAGGGAACTTTGACATATATATTGACTCTCCCTCAAATATCCTGACCACTCAGTTCCCCAACCTGCTCATTTCCCATGAATTACTCCTTCACCCTATTTTAGTCAGAAAGATGCTTTAACCCTTATCTTGCCATTAACCACAACGTATCACCAGTGTTTAAAAATTCTAAAGTCCCCTTACATGACCATAATTTATTGGCTTTTTACCCCTTTTTTACCTCTCCCTCTATGACTATATCTCTTCATCTGCCACATGACCTCCAATCCCTTGACTTCTCTATTCTTTCTTCAACTATCTTTTTTGCACTAGCCACTCTCTCCTCTCTATCTTGACTCTTTGGTCAATTAATTTAACTCTATACCATTCTATTTTGAATCCCTAGCTTCCTTATCATATCATTTGTTATGTACAGCCAAGCCTCAGCCTTAAATCATTCTCACCAATCATACCCTTTTCTCATATATATGTGCTACTGAATTAAGGTGAAGAAAAATGTGCAACAATTCTAACTGGATCTACCATAAATTTATATTGCGCAACCTGAACTGTGCCCTCACTGCTGCCAGGCAATCCTACTATACTTACCTTATCAATTCATTATTCCACTCTTCACAGCAGCCCTTTCAAATCTTTTTATTCTTCTTCATACCTCCCATGACTCTACCTCTTCCCACTCTCTTAACTAAGAACCTTGTCTCATATTTTACAGAAAAAAAAATTAGGTCATTCACCATGAACTTCCTTTCATCTCTCTTCCTCATTTCCTATCATTCACTTTCTACCTTCCACTTTCTCTTCTTTTGCCCATCTCACATGATGAAGTGACCTTACTCCTTACCAAGGCTAACATTTCTTCTTATTTTAGCAAACCTGTTTTATCCCATCTCCTCCAACAACTTGACCCCATTGTCATCCTACTCTTTCATTTATTTTCAATCACATTTCCTACTACTTACAATCATGATCATGTTTCTTCCATCCTTAAAATATCCCCCACTTGATCTTTCCATCCCCACAAACTATCATCTTACAGCTCTTCTTTTTGTAGCTAAACTCTTTTGGGATGTCTACCATATGTGCCTCTACTTTGTCTCTTCTCATCCCTTTCGTTAAAATTTGGCTTCCAACCTTATTCCACCAAAACTGTTCTCTCCAAAGTTACTAATGGTTTCTTAGTTACCAAGTTCAATGATATTTTCTCAATCTATTTTTTTCTTGACCACTCTAAAATCTTTGAGGTTAATGATCACTCTCTCCTCCTTGATACTCTCTGGGTTTCTGGGACATCACTCTCTGGTTGGCCTCCCACCAATGTTAACCACTCCTTCTCTTCCTCCTTTACTGGATACTTTTCTAGATCATGCCTTTTTTACCATAGGTGTCCCTCAGGGTTCTATCCTGAAACTTCTTCTCTATACTATTTCACTTGGATTTCATCAGTTCCCATTGATTTAATCAGTTCCCATGGATTTAATTGCCCTCTCTAAGCTGATGGTTCTGCTGTCATCCAATCCTGCATTTCTAACTGCCTTTCAAACATCTTGACCTGGGTGTGCAGCAGACATCTTCCACTCAATTTATCCCAAACATAAATCATTATCTTTCCCCCAAACCCTTCCCCCTCACAAAGTTTCTATTACTGTATAGGCCAATACTGTCCATCCTCTCAGTCCTTCACTTCTTGGAATCCTAAATTCTTCACTATTTCTTCCAATCTGTAGCCAAGGACTACGCATTTCACCTTTGTAACTTCTCTTTTATAGATCCCCTTTTCTCCTCTGATACTGTCATCACTCTTGTACAGGTTCTCATCAAGTCATTCTCAGATTATCTCAATAGCCCTTTAGAGAGTTTGGCTGATTCTAGTCTCTCCCTACTCTACTCCACCCTGCTTTCAGTCAATGAATCTATTTTCCAGATGATGCTCTCCTTTTTCACTCAATAAACTAAAATGACCTTCTATCACCTCCAGGATAAAATGCAAAATGCTCTGTGTGGCATTCAAAGTTCTTCATAACCTAGCCTCCTGCTACCTTTCCAGTCTTTTCATACCTTACTCCCCTATGAATTCTCTTAGATCCATTGATACTTATGTCCTGTCTGTTCCAAGAACAACATACTCCATTTTGGGGCTCCAGGTATTTTCTCTCTCTGCTCCTTGTCTGAAATGCTTTTCCTCCTCTAGTCCAACTATTGATCTTCCTTGTTCCCTTTAAGTCCTAACAAAAACCCCACTTTTTACTGGAAGCCTTCCTAAAGCCATCCTTATTCTAGCTCCTTCTTTCTTTCTGTTAATTATTTCCTTTTTATCCTGTACATAGCTTTATACATGAACACAAGCACTCTCACACACTGAAACACACACACAGAGTATTTCTCCCTTTAGATTTTATACTTCTTGAGGGCAAGGAGAACTTTCTTTTGTCTCTTTTTGTCCCTGATGCTTAGCACAATGCCTGAATTATAGTAGATACTTAAAGAATGCTTATTAATTGAGGATCAGTTATTCTTTCTTCCAGAAAGGCAGCAAGAGAAGTAGACCAAGTGTATAAATTTGCATCTGAAGGACCTCTATTCAAATCCTTTCTCAAATGCATGAATGTGGGCAATCACTTAACCTCTCAAAAACTTAGTTTCTTCATTTCCAAGACAGGGTTAATAATAGCAACAACCTAAATGGGCTACTGTGAGGCTCAGATAAATGGACATTAAAAAGTGTTATTATTGTTGTTACATTCTTGCCAAGGATTTGAGTGGGTACTTTAATTTAAAGATGCCCTAAATATTAAAAGCTAACGTAGGAGTATGAATTATTCTTACAGGAGTATTAAAGTGACTTTTAGTTATAAATTAAGAAGAAATGCTTGGGAAACATGAGTACTTCATTAACATTGTCTTTTATTTCAAAAAGTTTTATTTATGAAATGCCTCTAATACTTTATTTAACTGAATAGTCATTAATGATTGTTGAATGACCTTGACCTTTTTTTTGTCTAGTGTATGAAAGGAAATCTCAGTCCATCCCTCTACCCCCACCACATTTAGAAAGTTTTTTGAAATGACATCAATCACAGATAATAATAAAGGCAGCTGACCAGGAGCAAAGTTTCAAGCTTTCATCCTGGAATTGCTCCCAGGATTTGGTAATGTCACTTGCCAATGACTTTATGATTCTGAGGCTGAGTTATTAGACAGAGAAGGAATCACAGGAAAACAGAAGCAGCTGTTGGAGCATTGATTTTGGCCTGACTTACATTGGTTTGGCACCATGAATATTTTTTTTTTCTTCTGTTGGCTTTACTTCACTAAATGATTTACTGATGGCAAATATATCCCATTATAAACTTATCTGACAGAAAATATTTTGATAGAAACCTATCTGTCCTTAGTTAAGATAGAACTCTACATAAAGATAGAGGAAAGAAAAATGTATTTTTATAAGCATATATCTATAGAATGCCATGAATTTATCAATTAGCTGATGACACTGGACCAATCAACCAGACTTTACATGGTGAAAAAAAGAAAAAAATTCTTTTTTGCTCAGTGGTGGGTGAATGGAGAGTTTTGTGTTGCCTAAGCCCAGAGAAATCCAGGAACTAAATAGCTGGGAATTAGCTTAGAAGGATCTCAACTGCCATTACCTATACTCCTAAATTTGCTTTAATATTTTTGAAATACAATTTTATTTTATTTTCAGTTCCAAATTATTTGCCTTTTCCACTGACTTACCTACCCATTTGGAAGATAAAAATACAAAACCCATTACAAATGTGAACTCATACAAAACAAATTTCTGCAGTGGCCATGTTCCCTCCCCTACTCACCCCAACCATCTGCCCAAAAAAGTGGGAAAAAAAAGAAAAACATGCTTCAGTTTTCACTGAGTCCATCAGTTTTCTATCTGGAAGTGGAAAGCATTTTTATTATGGGTCTTTTGGAATTCTGATTGATCACTATGCTGGTCAAAGTTAATTAGTCTTTCATAGTTAATTATATTTATAATATCCTTGTTACTGTGTAAATTGTTCACTTGGTTATGCTCATGTTCATTTGCATC
This sequence comes from Gymnobelideus leadbeateri, assembly GCA_011680675.1. Classification (NCBI taxonomy): domain Eukaryota; kingdom Metazoa; phylum Chordata; class Mammalia; order Diprotodontia; family Petauridae; genus Gymnobelideus; species Gymnobelideus leadbeateri. The sequence continues at coordinate 209,432 of WOXC01004897.1, read as the reverse complement.
AGTTCTAATAAGTCTTTCCTGCTTTTTCTGAAACTATGCCCCTCATTTCTTTCAAGCATAACAGCATTACATCACATCCATATACCACAACTTGTTTTAACCATTCCCCAATTGATGGGCATCCCCTCCTTTTCCAATTTCTTTGATATCACAAAAGAGGTTCTATAAATATTTGTGCACATATGGGTTCTTTTCCTCTTCATTCGATCTCTTTGGGATATATACTTGATCGTAGTATTTCTGGGTCAAAAATGCACTATCTAATAACTTTTGGGGTGCAGTTTTAAAGTATTCTTCAGAATAATTGGAATAGTTCACAGATTCATTAACAGTCATTAAAGTACCTATTTTCCCACATCCCTTCCAGCTTTTGTCATTTTGCTTTTCTTTCACCTTAGACATTTTGATAGATGTGAGTGGTATGTTAGAGGTGTTCTAATTTGCATTATATTAATTCTTACTGATTCAGAGCATTTAAAAAATTTTTCTCTGAAAATTTACTTTTCGTATCCATTGGCCATTTCTTAAGTGGGGATTAGCTCTTGTTCTTATAGATTTGGCTCATTTCACTATATCTTTGAAAAATTAGACTTATATCAGAAAAAATGAAAATATTTTTATTAGTTTAATTTTAGTTTTTAACTTTCACTTTCATAAGTTTTAAATTTTCTCTCCCTCCCCAAGACAGCGTGCAATCTGATATAAGCTCTATACATACATTCCTACTAAACATATTTTCACATTAGTCATGTTGCATAGGAGAATTCTAACAAATGGGAGAAACCATAAGAAAGAAGAAAAAAAAAGAGAAAATAGTCTGCTTCACTCTGCATCCCAATTCTATTCTTCTTTCTCTGAACGTGAATGACATTTTTATATCATGAAACCCTTGGAATTAAGATCCTCACATTGCTGAGAAGGGCTAAGTCTCTCAAAATCAATCCTTACATACTGTGTACAATGTTGTACTTTTGTTCACTTCACTCAGCATCAGTTCATATAAGTCTTTCCAGGTTTTTCTGAAGTTCACCTGTTCATCATTTTTTATAACCCAGTAGGATTACATTACATTCATATACCACAACTTGTTTAGCCATTCGCCAGCTGATGGGCATCCCCTCCATTTCTAGTTCTTGGCTACCACAAAAAGAGTTGCTATGAACATTTTTCTACATGTTGGTCCTCCCCCCCCATTTTTATGATCTCTTTGGGATACAGCCCTAGAAGTAGTATTGCTGGGTCAAAGGATATGCAAATCTTATAGCCCTTTAGGCATAGTTCCAAATTGTTCCCCAGTATGGTTGGATCAATTCACAACTACACTAACAATGAATTAGTGCTCCATGTTTCCCACATCTTCTCCAATTTTTATAATTTTCCTCTTTTGTTATGTTATCCAGTCTGATTCATGTAATGTGGCACCTCAGAGTTATTTTAATTTGCATCTCTCTAATCAATAGTGATTTAGAGCATTTTTTCATATGACAATAGATAGCTTTAATTTCTTTCTCTGAAAACTGCCTATTCATATACTTAGACTATTTATCAATTGAGGAATGACTCGTATTCTTGTAAATTTGACTCAGTTCTCTATATTTGTTAGAAATTAGGCCTTTACAGTTTTCAGAGAAAGAAATTAAAGATATCTATAAACATATGAAAAAATGCTCTAAATCACCATTGATTAGAGAAATGCAAATCAAAACAACTCTGAGATACCACATCTCTCCAGTCAGATTGGCTAAGATGACAAAACAAGAAAATGACAAATGCTGGAGAGGATATGGGCAAATTGGAACACTAATGCATTGCTGGTGGAGTTGTGAACTTATCCAACCATTCTGGAGAGCAATCTGGAATTATGCCCAAAGGGCTATATATAATTTTATACCCTTTGACCCAGCAATACCACTTCTAGGGTTGTATTCCAAAGAGATCATAGAAAAGGGAGGAAGACCCAAATGTACAAAAATATTTATAGCAGCTCTTTTCGTGGTTGCAAAGAATTGGAAATTAAAGGGATGGCCATCAATTGGGGAATGGCTAAACAAGTTGTGGTATATGAAAGTAATGGAATATTATTGTGCTATAAGAAACGAAGAGGTGACGGATTTCATAATTACCTGGAGAGGCTTATACAAACTGATGCTGAGCAAGAAGAGTAGAATCAGAAGAAATTTGTATATAATCACAGACACATCATATGTGTGATGACCAACTATGACAGACTGGACTCTTTTCAGCAATGCAGTGACATAAGTCAATCCCAAAAGACTCATGAAGGAGAGAAATGCGACATCCAGAGATATAACTAGAAAGAGCTGAGCTTGAATCCTGATGGAAGCAAACTAATTGATCTTTTTCTTTTCATTGTTTGGTTTTATTTCTTCTTTATCATTTTTCATCCCACCCAGTACAATACACCTTTGTAATTGAAATAGTGTCTAATATGAATGTATTTGCAGATCCTATACTGGACTATATGCTGTCATGGGGGCTTCGGGAAGGGAGGTAAAGGAAATATGAAAATCAAGGAACTATGGAATTGAATCTTGTTAATTGAAACTAAACTAATAAATTTAAAAAAAAGAAATTAGGCCTTTATCAGAGATATTGGTTGTAAAAATTCTTTCCCACTTTTCTGCTTTCCTCCCAATCTTGGCTGCCTCTCCTTCCTTCTCCTCCATCTTGGCAAATATTTAATGAATGTGTGCAATCTAATAGGTGCTAGACTTGGTGGTAGCATAGCCACAGAATCATAATATTCCATGTTGTAGTCCTCTCTGTTCCACAGGGACATTTATCTGGAGAAACACTGCAGAGAAACAGGACAAACAACTAAAATATTTCAAATGTAATAGAAGTGTAGGAAAGTCTTGGACACAGGAATTTGAACATTTCAAAATCAAATTCTTAATTAATAAATATCGATATTATTATTGGAATTTAAAATGTGTTTTCTGATTATTCAAGGTTCTTTCTGGCATTATTAATATGCTATAAATTTTCTTTACTGAACCCATAGAGTAATCATGGAGAAAGCCATATTATTTAGTATTTCCTGTTTTATCAACTTCTAAGTTGAGCAACTCAATATGTTCCCAGCACTTATTCATTTCTTCATAGCACAGGGACATTGGTATGGCACAAATGATCTACTGAAGATGAATATTAATAATGATGATGCACAAGCTAAGCCCAGCTATGTTTACATATGCATCTCATTTGGACTTTTTGATTGAATATATTCAGTCAAACGACTGCTCCTAGTGGTCTGTGGTGCCCAGAGGCATGGTATAATAAAATTCCTTGTTGCTTCTGTTTCACTGAAGACTAAGACATTTGGTCAGTTCCTTGTTCTGAGTTTATTAAGGTGATGGAACTTTAAAACTTATAGAAACATTGTAACAGTGCCACATTGGTTGGTTAAAATTGCCACTCCACTCCCCAAAAAGGCAGAATTTTGCCACAGCCACTGCTACTCTGATCATTTTTCTGCCTTTCCTAGCTTCAGTTTGTATCTGCATCTATGTTTAAACTCCTCAGACATTAAAATTATTACTCCTTTCATATGTATTTTTTTCATTCTTGATACTTGGAACAAATTCTGGATCTTTGAGTTTATATTCTTGAACCTCATCGTGCTGCTTTCCCTCCCACCTTCACATTTCACTTTTCCTTCCTCTCTCTTGATTACTCTAGATTGGGGTAAAGACTGTGAAGATTGAATTCAGTCAGAGAGCTGCACTTGAGGACCTAGAGGACCATAGGCTCTCCACCTGTGTTCTAGATGCCTTGGTAAAACGAATAATTGTGAAGTATTGTTTGCTCCTTATCAGGCCAGGTGACCCCATCACTTAATTAAATAGGTTCCTTCTATCTCTATGTAAAGCCAAGCATAAGAAGGTTTCCAGAGGACTGCTGCTATGAATAGCTTCAAGGTTCTGATTACATAGTATAGTGAACTCTCTATTCAGTAATAAACTAAGACAAAACATTGACAGAAACCAAAGCACAAAATTCACAATGTTATAGCATAACAAGTTATCACTAAAATGGCCACATAGTTTTAAACAAAAAATATGATTTAGTAAGTACTTAACTCAATCATCCTTAAGGAGCAGGCCTCCTTAAGGGACACAAAATACAAAGGTCAAAGTTCTCCACCCCTCAGTCACAATAAATCATAATCTTCTCAGTTAGCATTAAGTACAAAAGAAGAGGTCTTTTCATCTTGATTTAAGGCTGGCTCTCAGTTTCCATGGTTCCTCTTACATGGTCCCAGCTACTGCATGAATCTACCCAACTGTCACCTGGATCCAAAGGCAGGCAGCTTTCAGTTCCTTGTCCAGTTTCTCAACCAGTTCCTGTTCCATATTGAAGCTCACAGTGTCCAGTCCACCTCAAGTCCTTCATAGTTCCTGTTTCTGGGAAGACAAAGCTTAAGAGAGCCACAATAATATTCACAAAGATTGCTGGCACCATCATCAATTCACTATCTGCCTGTGAAATCAACACAGACCCACAAACAAGATCCAAGAGGTCAACACAAATCATCAGTAAAGTCCCAGGACCTCCAAAACCCTCCTCCAGGACTTCTGTGAACAGACATCCAGAAAATCCTCTTTCAGTGCATCCAGTGAGGTCCCAGGCTTCTGTACAAAGTAGCACAAACAAAAATCAACACAGATTCTTCAGAAGAGACAGAATGCTGGAATACCACAAGTTTTCTCTTTCTCCACCAGAAGAACTCCCTTCTCAGTTCTTCTTAGTTCTGCTCTCTCCAAGCATGGGCTTCTCCTTATATATGGACATTAGCTCCTCCCAACAGGGATTCACAAGTTCTGGGGTTCAAAATTTCTGTTTCTCAACAAAGACTTGATATAATCATGGGCAAGGCTCAAAAGAAACTTGAACTGAAACAAGGTGCTAAGTAATTAAATAGCTGAAACAAGGTATCAACTACTTCTTTGCTTGCCATTACACTCAGTTGTGTCTTTGATAATCTCTAAATCATTTAGGCCTGATGCCTTCCCCAAGGTCTTGCTGTAACCTATAGGTGTCAACATTTTGCTTTGGAGCATGGCACTTTTCACCAGCATGATTGCACCAGGATTAAATGTCACTTTAGGAATATATTGCTTATATTGCAAAGTCACACCATCTATCTCAAAATGGCAATTCTGATAATATATTAGGTGATATATTATTACCAACTGGATGAAATACTTTGTATATACTTAAAACTTAAAATATCCAGAACAAAACACATTCTCTTTCCTCCCTACTTTCCAGTGCTTAAATGGGCTAATTCTTTATGGATAGGAAATAAAGTACATTTGTCTGTGGCATATTTTTTAATCAGTATGATAGTACCCTGTAATACATCTGTTGCATTTTATGTAACAGATAAAACTTTGTTTCAGGGATACCAGAGGGCTGCTGGAGACCAAATCTAGCAGGAAGGAAGAAAAAGGAATATTTTTTTCCACATCTAGAAGGATATATTGCTAGCCCATTCAAAGTAATAAAGGAATCAGGTTATTTGAAGGCATATAAAATTAATGCAAATAATATGGTATAGTATTTAGTTGTGGAAGGCACCTCAAAGGTCATCTATTTAACTCATTCTAAGGATAATAGATTTAGAACAGGAAGGGACCTCAGAAGCTATCTACTGCAACTTCATTTTACAAATGAGGGAAACGGGGCCTAGGACCATTAAAAGTTCGTTCAAGACCATGCGGCCATTAAGTAGAAGAGCCAGAATTTGAATGCAGATCCTTTGTTGCATCTAGAGTTCTCTCCACCATACTGTCCTTGTGGAATGTGCCAACATATTATTATATAATAAGGGTATTCATTACTTGTACTATGTTATTTTATCTCATTAGCATATGCTTGAGATCAATTAATAGCATTTCAATTAGTTTGAACTTTCAGAAAAATTCAATTAAATATTCATTTCCTTTTAGGATGACTTGATACTAGGCTTTAAAAGGTTATATTTCTACAGATATACATTTAGGAATACTATTTTGCAATATAGTCTATTTTTAATTATATCAAAAAAATCAAATGCTAAGATTGAAATTGTATGTTTCTCAAATGTTATGCCCAGTATAGATGAGAATCACAATTTTATTTTTCCATATTTAATTGAAGCTAATAATTTCATAGACAAAAGAAACACATTAGAATTTAGTTGGTAAAAACAAAAAAATGATAATTGAGTATCTTCATATTTACTAGGAATGCTTTTATTATTACACTGTATAAGAAGGACATAGGTTTTCCCATGGGAGCAATGATGTGACTAGATTTTCTCAGCTTTCTGTTTTCATAGCTGTTAGTATCTTCTTGAAGCTTATCAGAAATTCAAGGTGATTTGTATGGCAAAGTTCTGATTACCAGGGAATATGGAGGATGTTGAAAATGTACTTGGAAAATGAAGTGAATATTCATCTCAAGTCTCAGAAGGATTCAGAGAAATATGGTGACTAGATGAAGAGCACACTTCCAGTACTTTGAGACAGGGGAAAGATGAATTCAATGAAATTGTCATAACTCAGGAGTATGAGCTGGCTTTCTACCATTTGAGGACTATCCTTTCCCCCACCCACTTTCCCATGGCATAGAAACTTCCTCATCAAAACAAAATCTTATAGCTGTGTGAGTAGCCTAGTATAGTAGGCTTATGAATCTGTGAGTGTGACTGCAGTGGATGTCAAAATATGTTGAGTTGTTCTGAGGCATGTTGGCCTAGATGGTCTCATTCTAAAAACCAAATGATATTTATGCAAGACAGCAGAGGCAATAGGAATGGTAGGAAGATGCAACAGTAGCCTGGTGGTTATAAATTTGGAGTACTATAGGAAAACTTTAAAACATCAACAAAAACAAATGTGGGAGAGAATAGCAGGGGTAAGAAAGCTACAGAAATATGTTAAGCAATTTCAGGAAATAGCAGTAAGAAGCAGTTTCTGGGATATGAAAGAGTGAAGATTTAGGCAAAGGAAGTCTTCTGGCCAAAAATCAAAACAAAACAAAGCAAAACAAGAACAAAGAAACAAACAAAAAACCCATATAACACCAAAGCCTATGTCCTCCCTTACATTTACCTATATTTTTTTTCCTCAGGAATGATACACTCAATTTTTCCCCATCAGTGTTTGACGATAGCTTGTACTCATTTATATATGAAGGCCTGAGTTTGATGATATTAGCTAACTTTTCTGTCTAATTTACTTTGTCTATTATAACTCAAATACTCTTTTATTTGATCTGTGTTATATGCCTAATATATTAGTAGCCACTGGAGAAGAAGGCCAAGACATATTTTCCCTACTTTGAACTTAATAGTAATAATAGTGACAATACATAATGACTAATATTTATATAGTACATTAAAGTTTGCAAGTGCTTTATAAATATTGTCTCATTTTATCCTTGCAACATTCTTGGGAGTTAGATAATATTTATATCCTCATTTTACAGATGAAGAAACTAAGTAACAAATGACTTATCCAGGGTCACACAGTAAGTTTCTGAGGTCAAATTTGAACTCAGTTCTTTCTGACTCCAGGTCTAACACTCTACTCTACTGCCTAGCTGCCTATTAACATGTGGGAATTCTAGTCAATGGGAGATATATATATATATATATATATATATTTCCTCTTTTAAATTCTTCACTCTTTAGAAGAAATGAAAATATAGTGGTAGAATAGATATATTCTCATAGGGGACAGAGTTTTTTCATGCCATGTATTATTATCAGAAATAATGAATATTTTATTTAATACTACAGAATTGTAGTGTTAATGGCCTCTTGATACTATTTTGCCCAAGCAAAAAAATTTTTTAGGGGATATGATGGAAACTTGTGCTCTTCAGACATATATCTAGTAAGGGTGTAAATGATTTGTCCAGTTTTAATTTTAGCATTTCTTTACATTGCTTGAAAATGGAATACTTTGAAATATTGTTAATAACTAACCACCAGTAAAATATCTTATTTTGGGTGGATAGCCTAGTGATCTCATCAATGAAATATTGAATTGACTAAACCTTCGCTATAAAATGAGCTCTCTGTGTAATATCACTATTATTGTTAGTGTAGTAGTCAAAGAAGAGATGGAAGAACCTTAAGTTTTTTTTCTCTCTTTACCAAGGCCATAGCTATTGCTTCAAGTTATATAGAGTAATGTTCACTATCTAGCTTGATCACTTTAAGTCTCTATTCAATGTTCCTTTTCTTAAACATGAATTTTTAGAGAATGAAAGAGATCACGTGCAAAAGAACCTGTATCAGGGAGGCATTTATTTCCTTTTGCTTTTTTGATCCAACCTTAAATAATATCCCATTATTATTGTCCATCTATCTGAATATCACATTAGGAGGAACCCTTAGCAACCAACTAGTTCTAACCAGAACAAAGCAAGTATCCCTCAGCCACCAAAGGCCCAAGCTAAAAGAGTTTTCTATTTAACCTTAAGTTAATGTGAAATGTGAACACATGACCTGTCTGTCATGGAAGATGTCTTATATAGCAGTCAGATAAAGTAAGGTTTTCCTATTGGGTTTAAGGTCTTCTAAATGCTTCTATAAGACCGTAGCATTTAGAACTGAAAAGGACATTGGTAATTATCTAATATAACCCCCTAATTTTGCAGATGATGAAACAGACCCAGAGTGGTTACATAATTTGCCCAAGGTCATACCAATTGCAAGTGACAGAGCCTGTACTCACCTATACCACCATAATAATTTATTTGAACTTAGGAATACTAGAGAGGAATTCTCTCCTTAAAACAGATGGAATAACAGGGAAAATAGTTTAGCTATTCAACTTTGAAAAGGACAATGGATGAAAAACAAGCAATTCCCAAGCTATGATATGAACTGATATAATTAGCCAGTCGAATTAGTTTATCAACAAGTCCACATTGAACATATGGATTAAAATCCAAACCATGCTACTTAGATTCTACCAAATACATTATTATTATTGTTGTTGTTGTTGTTGTTATTTTGAGCAGGGTAGGTAAAGCATTTGTGGGTGAGTAACTGGCCCAAAGTCACACAGCTAGTAAGTGTCAAGTATCTGAGACTGAATTTGAACTCAGGGCCTCCTGATTCCAGGGCTGGTGTTCTATTCACTGTGCCACCTAGCTGCCCCAAGATGCATTATTTTGAACAAGTCACTTCAGATTTCTTGGGCCTCACTTTCCACATGTGATAAAATGAAGGGATTATGATATGTAAATGGTAATGTCCCTTCTCACAGTAAATTTATGACAAGTTTCTAGGTGAACCTGACCCAGATGATGAAAACCCTGCAAATCATGCTATATGAAAATTGGTTGAAAGAATCCATAATGTTTCTCCTTCAGAAGTCAATTTTAGAGGTACATATTTGCTATCTTCAAATATTCAAAGGACTTTTATTAGAAAAAGAAATTGTCTATATTCTTTATGACCATAGAAGGCACAAGAGTGAATGATATGTAGACATTGGGGGGGGTGTTGGGGGGGGGAAGAGAGAGACAGAGAAAGAAAAGACACAGAGACAGACAGAGACAGAGAGACTGAGAGACAGAGAGAGAGACAGAGACAGAGAGATGGAGAAAGAGAAGACAGAGACAGAGAGAGAGGGGTGTTGAAGGTGAAAGAGTTATCTTCAGCAGTGATAGGAAATTCAGAAGATGGGTGGGTTTGCAAATAAAGATATTGAATTCTCTTTTGGGTAAAATTATTTTTAAAATATCTATACAATAACCAATTCAAAATATCCAAATGGCAGTTGATGATATAAGGCAAGAACTCAAAAAAGTAACTAGGACTGAATATGCAGGTATTTGACCCAACTGCATAATTGCACCTTGGAAGCTATTAAGTTCACCACCTTAGATATCTTAGAGTCTTTTAAAGGTTAAGTGACTCTTCCATGGTCATAGAGACAGACCATGATCATCTGTCTTCCTTACTCCAAGACTGATTTGCTATCACTATCCCAGGATGCACCTCATCTATTTATGTTATCGATACTATATATGTAGGCTACATTACTTCAAGATGTGATACAAGCTAAAAATATGAATGTGTTCAAGAATGGTTTAAGTAAATCCTAGAATTATATGATTTCATGGTAGAAGAACCCCTCAGTGACTATATAGGACAACCCATACCACACCACTCCCTCAAACATTCCTCTCAGCAACATACTCAACAAGTAACCATTCAGATTTTACTTGAAAACCTCCCTCTTATCAATGGAAAACTAAGGTAACCCATTCATTCCACTGTCTATATGTCAGAGACGATGATTTATACATAATTTAATAATTGATAAATTAAGGATGTTTGGGGAACTTTTATAACATTTGAAATTGACACCATGAAGTTTAACTGTTATATGCTCAAAAATATTCTTCAATGTCACTGTCAAATGCCAGAGCTAGAGCAACCGTTGGACTGATTTTATTTGACCTTTCCTCAGAATCCTTCATTCAAGATGCCTAGCTTGATAAGTGGAAAACAAATTAGTCAATCAATTTAGCTGGTATTATTATTTTAAAAAAAAGAATGAATTCAACTGGTGCTTATACAGAGTTCAGTCAGATCTTTGTATGTGTATTTATAGCCAGAGAATACAGCTGGCAGCTCCCCCAGACAGCCTTTAAAAGCCTTCAGAATGCTACCTGGAACTTTCTTACAGGTCAAATGAGGACACTGACCTTTTGTGAGACAGGATAGTTCTCCAGCTCTTTTTTTTCCTGGTGAAACAAAAAAAGGGAAGCAGAAGATAGAAACATCTGATGGGGGAATTTGTGTGACACTGTTCTAATGAAACCCCAATGAGTGTTTGCCTTCCTGAAGCTCTTCCCTGCATCTCTGGATTCCTTGACAGTTTTTTTTTTCTGTCCTTCTCACCATGAAATAACTAGTTGGAATCAAAAGTAGTAAGTGACCTAGTGCCATCTGTTTTGTGTGAGGTGGAGCATGGATGTTTCTGTATTTGTTAGCATATGCAGCTATGGAGGGGTGTCACTTTTAATAGTCCCCCAAATCAAACCAAGTTGTTTCTATTTTTAAAGAGTGTCCTTCCACTGTCTACAGTTTATTTATGTAAGTGCTTATGTGATGGTTACCTTGGCAACCAAAGTGGGCATGCATCTGGCTGTGCTAGAGGCTTACAGTGTTAGGCATCGGTTGCTTGTAAAAAATAACTCTTTTTTAAGGTACATACAGTCAGAAATTTTTGAACACAAGGAACACATTCATAGTTGTGTTAGATTCCTTCCTTGATATCTGGGTTGCTATATCAATGCTTGTGAAATCAGTAACAATACAGAAGGTATTTAAATTTATTGTCTACAACATTTGGTGATTATTCTATTGTGGTTGCTTCCCCTCCCATACCATACTCCATTTATGTTGATAATAAGTTATGCTTTATCATTTAGCATCTGAATATCAAACTGAGAGTGGATAAAAGCATTTGTTGATATACTCAGAAAAAAGAAAGAACTTGGCAGGCCTTCAAGGGCCACGGTGCTGCAGGCAAAGGACAAAATGAGTGTCAGACACAATGATAAGCTGGCTGACATTGATGGGGCAAATAAAGTAAAAAAAGGTGGCATAAACAGCAGCTGGTTATCACTATTGAGCATAAAATAGCAGCAAAATATCTTAATTCCACTTTTGACATAATCTGCTTTGTCCTATTTTGTGTTAACATTCAGAACAATGCTTTCTGTCCAATTCCTTCTTATTCAACTGTCACATTTCTCTCTTGTTTGTCCAGCTGGTCCCTTGACTGTCCAAACTACTATTCATCAAAGCATTTTTGTTGTCTGAAAGACTTTGTATTAATGAAGTCGTATTGCTCAGTGAAATAACCTCAGATTATCTGACTCAGTTCATATATATATATATATATATATATATAAATGCATTCATATATTTGTACATATATATACATATATAAATATGCTAGTATACTAGAGTTTTGCAGATTATTTTTTCATTAAAATATTTTAATAAAATAAATGCTAGTTCTCTTTCCAGGCTCTATGGACAAATAGTTCTTCTGGGGTTTCTGTACAAACATTAGTTTTTCTTTTTGCTGCCACTGTTGTTATTTTCTCTTACCCACCCTTTAAACACAAACACATATTTAACATACAGTATCCTACTCCAAGTGAAACTGAGTCCTAAAGGTGATGCCATTAGAGTATAAGTTCTGACAAGTTTTATCATGTTAGGGAAGGTTTGAATATGGTCACTGCAAGGGTCTGAATATTTTTTTCCTTTTTAAAAATTTGGTTTATTTGTTCTTAGTTTTCAACATTCACTTCTATAAGATTTTGTGTTCTAAATTTTCTCTCCTTCCCTTCCTTCCCCACTCCACAAGACAGCGTGCAATATGATATAGGCTATACATGTACAATCATATTAAACATATTTTCACATTACTCATGTTGTAAAGAAGAATTACAACCAAAGGAAAAAAAATCAACCAGAAGTACAAATAAACAACAAAAAATGACAAAAGTATGCTTCGATCTGCATTTGTACTCCAAAGTTCTTTCTCTGGATGTGGATAGCATTTTACATTATGAGTCTTTTGGAATTGTCTTAGATTCTTACACTGCTGAGAAGAGTTAAGTCTATCAAAGTTGGCCATTGCACAATGTTGCTGTTACCATACACACTATTCTCCTGGTTCTACTCTCTTCACTCAGCATCAGTTCATATAAGACTTTCCAGGTTTTTCTGAAGCCCACTTGTTCATCATTTCATATGGAACAATAGTATTCCATTACATTCATATGTCACTATTTGTTCAACCATTCCTTAATTGGTGGGCATGTCCTCAATTTCTGATATTTGTCCATCAAATAAAGAGCTGCTATAAATTTTTTTGTACATGTAGGTATTTTTTCCCGTTTTTATGATCTCTTTGAGATATAGACCAAGAAATGGCATTACTGGGTCCAAGGGTATGCACAGTTTTATAATCCTTTGGGTGTAGTTCCAAATTGCTCTCCAGAATGGTTGGATCAGTTCATAACTCCACTAACAATGCATTAGTGTTACAATTTTCTCACATCTCCCACAACTTTTATAATTTTCCTTTGCTGTCATATTATCCAATCTGATAGGTGTGATATGGTACCTCAGAGTTGTTTAGATTACATTTCTCAAATCAATAGTGATGTAGACCATTTTTTCATGTGACTATAGATAGCTTTAATTTCTTCATCTGAAAACTTCATGTCTGAATCTTCTTTTAAGGACTATCCTAGGCAATATTGAAAGGCTCATTACCAGTAGGCTGATTATTTGTAGATTTTTTTTGACCATAACAATGTATGATAGTAACAAAAAACCAAAAGCCTTTAGCTGTTTGACCTTTTTCTATTTCTGAAATGATGGTGTCAAAGCAGTGAAAAAGGAGGCAGAGAGTGTTACAAATCACAGTTATTAGACCATATATAACCTTCAACTTGACTGTTAATATTCTAACTGTGAAATACCTCTCTAGTCAGTCTCTAGATCATTGATAAGCAGTTATTAGGCACCTACTGTGTGCTGGGCACTGAGTTTGGTGCTGGGGGTACAAATAAAGGAAATTGACCATCTGTGCCTCTGTTGAAGCAGTAACACATGCAGGTTAAACAGGAAATAGTAGCAGTAAGGCCCTAGAATTAAGAAAGATTGAGAAAAAGCTTCTTGTACAAGGTGATATTTTAGCTGGGGTATGAAAGAAGCCATGGAGGCCAGGAGGCAGAGATGAGGAAAGGCAGCATTCTAGGCATGGACATTCAGAAAAAAATACCTGAAGATAAGACATGGAGTGTCTTGCTTAAGGAAAATAAGAATGTCAGTATTACTAGATGACTAGTAAAGATTGAAACACTGAGGGTAGTAACCCTTAGGGTTTTGAGTACATGCAACCCAGAATATTTTGAACATGGGATAACTTTTCTAGGAGTAATAGTGAAATGGGGATCCCTGCTTATTACATATATGCCACAGGCCTTATTATTCCTATTTTTCATCTCAGGAAATTGAGAATCCGATGAATGAAAAGATTCACCCAAAGTCACCTAGCTAAAAAAGGTCTGGGACAAGATTCAAAGGCAAATCTTTTCTAAACTCAGGTACCAAAGCTTATCCTACTATACCACACTGCCTCTAGGTTTAAAAAAATAAACAAACAAACACCCCCCCCCCCCCCCCGCCAAACCTGATAATTCAAATTTAAGAGAAGATAAAAACAACACTAAAATTGGAGTCTGGAGATCTCTGATATTGTTATACTTCCAGGTATACCACTAATTGGCTTACTGGTCTTGGACAAGTCAGTTGACACTGATATTCCTCAGCTGACCTATATATCAGCTTAGTTAGACTATGTTAGATGATCTCTAATATACCCTCTAGTCTCCAAATTTCAGTCTTTAAGGGTAGATATTATGTCTTATCTATTCATTCTCTTTCTTGCTCTGTGTCTTTCATTGAGTTGACTAAATATGGGGGAAGGGAAGAATTGACCAATGAACATAGTCATTGTGAGCATGTTCTGCTTAAACAATCCCTATGTGAACTTCAGAACACACACAGATATTATTTCCAGGTGGTTCATTCTATGAAGAGCTACCTTTTGATTGGTTGCTGTACCAGAACTGAGGCTACTTTCAAAGCCCTACATGACTAAAGTATTTCTCTTTCCTCTTTGTTAAAGATTAAAGAAAAAAATCCTTTTTGGTAACAAGGGGCATTTTGAATGTAACTTTGGCCCTATCTACACGGGGTGGGAATTGGGTTACATAAATATGGGTTTTTATTAATCTCTCATTTTGTATGACACTTTTAAGCTTTCTTCAAAACATCCTGTGATATAGGTAGTGCAATTATTATTTTCCTCATTTTATAGATGAGGAAACAGCCTCAGAGAAATAAAGTGGCTTCCCCATACTGTGTCATATTCAGGATTTATTGAATTGAAATATAGGTAAACAAACTATTGTCTTTATTAAATTATAGTATTTTAATAAATATGGGCATTGAGGGGGGTATTTTAGGAATCCTCTCTGCAATTCAAAGATAACACACTGAATAAAAATGTTTTGGATTAATAAATGATTACTTTTAGCAAGCATATTCTCCTGGTGATACTGTATGGTTGTAAATCATAGAACTCTCCAATCTTAAAAGAATCAAAATTGTCAATGACACATAGGGCAATGGAAGGCTGCTTGGTGGGCATAAGCAGACTGTGGTATATTGTTAGATAGGACATTCTGGAAGTGTCATGAGAGAGAGACATTATTGAGGGCAGCATGTGATTGAAAAAGGACACAAGTTGATCTTGTAGCAAGAATGCGTGAAAGAAAACAGATGGGCAACCTGGGTGTTACGTCAGCACTCTGGAGATATTAAAGCAACCAAAGCTTATACTTCAGGTGGGTCTCACATAGATGATTTTTGAGATAGTGCAGACAAGAAATATCTGGAGAAAAGATGTGGAGGGTCTGTGATCTAACCCAAGCCCTAACCCTAACCCTAATTGCACTAGTGGTAGAAAGACACCCTCCCCACCTGCTAAGAAAAATTTGTTTCAGTATTAAAATAAAGAAATGATTCTATTTATATGTAGTTTTATATGTATCATAGCAGACTATTTGGAACAAAGGGATGTAGTTGTACCTGTATTACTAACACAGCTCTATGGAGATCTGAATTTGGTACCATGTGACTCTTAGGCTGGGTGAATATATTGGTATCAATTAGAATGGCTCCACTAGGTTCATTTGGTTCCTTCAGTAATTCAGCTTCTGTGCCAGGAACTGTATACATCCTGTGTGGAGCAGGGGTGAGTGTTACACGTAAAATCATAAAACAATAATACATAGAACTACTAAGATGAGATAGCATATGATTGATATCTGGGCCATTGGAAACTAGATAAAGAGAAGAGAGATTGATGTTGCCTAGTATGGTTGGTGAAGACTTCATGAAAGATGTGAACCTTGAACTGGATTTTAGAAAAATATGTACAGGCTTTCATGAAATAATGAAGAATGAAATGAGCAGAATCAAGAGAACATTGTATATGGTGAGAGCAATATCGTTTTAAGAAAAACTTTGAGCAAATAAGTAATTTTGACTATTATAAATACCCAAATTAACTACAAAGGACATATGAAGGAAGACACTATCCATACCCAGAGAAAGAACTGATGAACAGAAGTATGTATAGAATGATTTTATTTTTATGTGTGTGTGTATATATGATATTTATTTATGTATACACACATATTTGTGTCTAATGGTAACCATCTCTAGGGCAGGGGAGAGAGAAGGGAAGAAAAAAAAAGAAAAAGAAATTTACATGATAATTTTATTATATATTTAAAAGGTATAGCAAGTTGTACATAGTAGTGCAACTTTGTGTGCAATAACCATTTTTAAGAAAAACAATACTCTGTTTTTGACATGCTTTTAAGTCCATAAATTAAAAACAAAATAAATTTTTTTTTGCTTTCTTTTGGAGGGCAATTGGGGTTAAGTAACTTTGCCCAAGGTCACATGGCTAGGTTTTTATTTGTTTGTGCGTTAAGTGTCTGAGGCCAGGATCCGAACTCAGGTCCTTCTGACTCCAGGGCTGATGCTCTACTCACTGTGCCATCTAGCCGCCCCAGAATAAATATTTTTAATTGAAAAAAAAGTGTGACCAGGATTTGGATAGGTAAAAAGAAACAGGAAGGATGGGAGAATGCTTATTTCTCTAGCTACTCTGAAATATACTGTATAGTATAGAGGTACAAGATACTTCAGGGCCCTCTGAGCTTCAGTTTTCATATGGTGAAATGGAAGATGTTGAACTAGGTCAGAGGTTGGAAAACTGTGGAACTTTATTTTAAAATGTAAAAAAAACACAAAAATATTCTAAACTCACAGTATATCTTTAAAAAAAGGCTGTGGGTTAGATTTGGCCTTCAGGGCTTAGTTTGCTGACCCCTGGACCATGATTTCTAATTTTGTTTGCTTTCTATATCTACAATTCCATGATTCAAAGAGGAAAACTCACCTAGTCCATGAGTATTTTCAGCAATGTCAATTATTTTCCTTGTCAGAATAACTGAGGTCAAATTTCTATTTTGCTTCATGGTTGTTGTTTGTCCTTCATTCTCCAAGACCAATGGCATCAGGAGGGTGGTGTCTTGATTTGAAAGTGTATGCATGTGTGTATGTATGTATGTATATTTGTATGTATGTATGTGTATTCCTCTAAGGCATCTTTGGAGTCAACAGGAATCCATTGACAATACTACACTGGAGCCTACACTGAGTCACCCAATATTAATTTTGAATTTTTCCTGACCAATGTAGTATTCCTTTCTGGACACCAGACTGCTAAGGATGAATTTCATGTCTTTATAAAATGACCCATCAACCACAGTTATATGAGACATGATATTTGACCTCAAGGCACAAAAAAGAACAAAAATATTTATTAAAAATAATAACATAAAATTTAAAGAGTAACATAAAATATAACCTAAGGCAATATGAATTATTTTCATAATTTTAAAGTATTTTGTAATTCTAAAACATATCAATGTAGGTTGTGGGAATAGGGAAGAATTTTTATGGAACAAGTATTATTTGAGTAGGGTCTTCAGCATGGTAAGCCTCTTGGCCTTTGAGGAACACAGTACTATAGAGAATTCTAGGAGAAAGAATCAAAATAAGAGAAATATAAAATATATATTATAGATAGTGAATTAGACTCATTTTTCTAGAGTAGAGAAGTCAAATAAAAAGTCTATATCAGTATCGGTATTATACTCCATGTTCCCTCAATTTATGCTATACCTCTAAAATGAGCTTATGAAATCATATACATACATACATAGGTAGAAATACGTAATATGTTGAAGCATTGAAAATGATCACCAATTACAGGTTGTCCTCAGGTTTAATTTGATGTTGATTTACTGTATTATATTGTTCTAAGTATTTCCTATGCTCAGAAATACATGGAAAATCTTGAAAGAGGGGTCAGAATTCAGGGTGATGATGCAGTGAGATCCTACCAGCTTCTGAAGATGGATTGTTAAAATTTCAGTCTTAGCATTTACACTTCAGAAATTGACAAACACTCTAAATCATAGCTTCATGTATTTATTTTTAAAATTTTCTCATTTAGGCTTAAGAATTATGGAGAAATAATAATTTAATAATTCAGTTTGCACTAAGAAGTATTATAAATACATACATACATACATTAATGTGGTATATGTAAATATATATGAACACATATACATACATGCGTACACTTATGTGTATATGTGTGTAAGGCTTTTGAGTTTGGGTATTATGTGACCAAAGTGTGCTTTAGCAGGATTCATCAGGTGACAAAATGTTGGATGGATTCTAGGTGAGCCATTCTATAGATCTCATCAATTTGAGGGATGCTCGGAGTTTTTTTTTTTTTTTTGGTTTGTTTAATAATAAATCACAATGGAGATAAAAGTAAATGAATATAAAACTTTTGCCACTCAGTATAATTTTCAAGTTGTCCTTAGTCTTTGCTGACATTTCAAAATGAACATTTATGGTTTAATTTGCTATGACAGAGACTCTTGTCTCAGTTATGTACCAAGTTACTGTGATTTCACCAATGCAGTTTTCTACCATTATCTAGCAGACTAACAGATTACTAAACTGATAGAAAAAAAGATGTTGAATTCATGAAAGACAGAATTAGGCAGGAGAAAGCATATTAAATTTGAATTGTGAGAACCTGTAATCAAACCCCCCATCTATTTATTATCTCTAACCTTAGGTAAAACATTTACCTGCTCTGAACTTCAGTCTTCTCACATGAGAGATGACCTCCAAGGCTCCTTACATCTCTAAATCTCATTTCCTAACATTTATAAAGTATTTCATGAATGAACATTCTTAAAATGTAACTAATATTTCTTCTGTTCAACTTTTATGGCCCCTTAAACATAATTTTAAAAAAGCCAATATACCTATTATGTTTTAAAATCAGAAACAAAATTTTAAAATGTCAGTTCCTTAAGGAAAAAAAAGAAACTACTTACAAATCTATGAGAAGTGCACTCCTCCTCACCCCCAAATAAAAACATAATAAAAGTGAAAGAACAGAAAAGAGGAACTGTGAGTTAATCAGGCAGCAAATTTAATTTGATAGGCTGTCTTAGCAGACCAGATATCACCTGAACCAAGTAAAAATTTCACTTGATTTGGCCTGGCTGGAGCCTTTTGGAAAGAAGACTGAAATCCGGGAGTCTGGCAGCTCTGGATGTCAATTATTATAGGCTACAACCTTTAACAGTTGACTATTTCATTATTACTCAGATAGTCATTTCTGTCTACAAATATATTACTGCAGAGACACAAAAACCAAAAGACACTTTCCCCCCTTAAAACCTGATTCGATATTTATTGAGCACCAATATTTCCCAAGACTTTAAATGTAGATGTATTCTCTACTGGCAAATGTACACTGTAAAGATGATGAGATATATGATTAGGCAGAGAATGCAGAGAAGGATTGGATCTAGGAAAATATCAGTTAGAAAGAGCTGAAGATTTAAAAGGGTCCAGTATAATCAAAAATATTTTTGACAAAATAACCTATTTTTTAAAGCAATTGGGGTTAAGTAACTTGCTCAACAATCTGGAATTATGCCCAAAGGATTATAAATAATTTCATACCCTTTGACCCAGCCATACCATTTCTGGGGTTATATCCCAAAGAGATCATAGAAGTGGGAGGAAGACCAATATGTACAAAAATATTTTTAGCAGCCCTTTTTGTGGTTGCAAAGAATTGGAAACTAAAGGGGTGCCCATCAATTGGGGAATGGCTAAACAAGATGTGGTATATGAATGTAATGGAATATTATTGTGCTATAAGAAACGAGGAGGTGACGGATTTCATAATTACCTGGAGAGACATACAAACTGATGCTGAGCCAGAAGAGCAGAATCAGAAGAAATTTGTATACAATCACAGACATACCATATCTGTGATGACCAACTATGACAGACTGGACTCTTTTCAGCAATGCAGTGATATAAGTTAATCCCAAAAGACTCAAGAAAGTGAGAAATGCGCCATCCAGAGATATAACTAGAAAGAACTGAGCCTGAATCCTGATGGAAGCAAACTAAATGATCTTGTTCTTTTCATTGTTTGGTTTTATTTCTTCCTTACCATCTTTCATCCCACCTAGTACAATACGCCTTTGTAATTGGAATAATGTCTAATATGAATGCATTTGCAGATCCTATACTGGACTATATGCTGTCGTGTGGGGAGGGGGGAGGGAAGGAAAAGAAATTTGAAAATCAAGGAACTATGGAATTGAATCTTGTTAACTGAAACTAAACTAATAAATTAATTTTTAAAAAAAGAGTAACTTGCACAAGGTTACACAGCCAGTCATTATTTATGTGTGGGTGCTCATTTTCTGAGGCCAGATCTGATCCTGGGTCGTTCCAACTTTCTTAATCACTGTGCCACCTAGCTGCCCCAAAATAACCTATTTTTCAACCATATAAAGGCTAAACAAATCATTTTGGAAGGAATTGAAAGAGAAAAGGAGAGAATGTTCTTACATTACAATCAAGGGGGTGTTTTGGTACATTTTCTTTAAAGAGAAAAAGAATACAGATTTTTGAAAAGGTAGAAATAAAGGACTCAGATTAGTGAAATGCAGTACACACACATACACATTTTTATTTGGGACAATTTATAAATTATTTGTTTTAATAAGCATGCAATGAGGCACCTAGGTCGTGCAGTACATAGAGCTGTAGGGCCTAGAGTCAGGAAGATGAGGTCAAATTCAGCTTCAGTTACTTACTGGACGAGTCAATTAGGTTTTGTCTGTCCCAGTTCCCTCATCTGGAAAATGTGGTTAATTTTCCACCTACCCACAAGGGATGTTGAAAATATTGAATAAGAAAATATTTTCAAAGCATTTTGCAAATATTTAAACACTTTATAAATGTTAGTTATATTATTATTAATGTTATTATGTCAAGACATCCCTTTAGTTTCTGTCTCATTGGAAACTCAGGAATTCCATTTGGGCTAGCATTATTTCAGTCTGGCATGCAATTTCTATTTCCTACTTTAGAGAGATATCAAGGTTTATTAGTATATACATTAGATGTGAAGTGTTTTTTAAAATTATGTCATTATTTAATACTTTTTTTCAATTAGTGAGCATTTTTTAAAAAATCAGTCAAGATTATATATATTTGCAGACTCCAATGCAATACACCATACCATTTCTGGGACCTGCGTAATTGTTGCTCAAACTAGGAAACCACAAATGCCCTCTGTTAGATTTCAACATCTATAACTTCCCTCCCATAGTTATTAATCTAATAATTTCATAGATGCCAATAGAAAGTTGTCATTAGTTTATGGCTTATGTAGGTAGAGAGTTTCCTTTTTTACACTGTTTTTTACTTGTAATTCCAAAATGGAAGGAGTCAAAACAAAGTAAAGTACAGTGAAAGTACACATTTCCTACTATAGTAATCTTTCTTACCCTTCTCTTTTAACCTTTACGTGCTATCTTCTTTCAGGACATGAGACTAGAAAGAATAGGGGGGAATTGACTTCTGGCCTTTATTCTCATAGAATTGGAACTGAGCAGCGTAGGCTACCACACTAAAAACTGACAATAATTGTTTTGGGGCAGCTAGGTGGCATAGTGAATAGAGCACTGGCCCTGGAGTCAGGAGGACCTGAGTTCAAATACAGTCTCAGACACTTACTAGCCATGTGAGCCTGGGCAATTCACAACCCCAATTGTCTTGCCTTCTCCCCCTCCAAAAAGCAAGCAAACAAACAAGCATATAAACAAATAAATATTGCCATTAAATGAATGAATGAATGAATGAATGAATGAATGAATGAATGAATGAAAGGAAGGAAGGAAGAAAGAAAGAAAGAATAAATGTTGCTATTTCCCTGGGGTTTTTAGATTTACAAATTAGTTTCTTTACAACTAGCCTGTGAGGCAAATGGTTGGTGTATCATTATTCCAATTTTTATATGTGAGAAAATTGATATTCAGAGGGATTAAATGACTTCTGCCTAATGACACAGCTAGTAAATGTCAGAGCAAGGGCTTTAACTTTGTCTTGTTTTGCTTTGGTTGGTAGGTTTGACAAGTATTGTACTTTTTCTATGGCACTACATTATCTCATTTATTGCTTATGGACTCTAACACTATTACCACTACCTTGACCAGGTTCTTCCACTGAATAGTGTAAATGACATTATTCTTTAAATTATACCTCTAACACGAAGTTTTTGTTTTGCTTTGTTTTGTTTTGTTTCTCCTTTCTGGTGAGCAAAATTAGAGAGGAGAGCTGGAGGGAGGATTGGTTTGACATTGAGAAATACATATATAAGCTCTATGTAAGACCTAGGGCCATACCATGAAGTTTCAGGTCCCAGAGAAAATTGTATTATTTCTTCATCCTTCCCCACACCTTTGTATACAAGTGGAACCAGGTTAAAATGAACTAAAAGGCCTCCCTTTAAAGAACAGAAAAATCTACAAAAGTCTGAACTGTTTGTGGGATGGATGGTAAAGGGAAGGGTCTTGATCTTGGAACGGAACTGAGTTATTGGCTGATGACTCCTAAAGTTGCTATTGATTGATATATTATTATCTAGCTATTTATACATGCTAGAAGTAATAATATTAAAAAGCTTTAGCATTAGTCATATTTGTATAGATTCAGAACAACAACAAAACCATGCACAAAATATCTTTAGACATGGAAGAGTTGTGAAATGTATGAATAAATTGAAGATACTCTTTCTGTTTGTTACCTCAATTGAGTTGTCTCTTTAAAACTGTCCAAGACAGTTTTAAAAAGACAAGCACACACACACACACACACACACACACACACACACACACACACACACACACACACAAACTTTAAGGGAGCTCTAAGCCTGAAAAAATAACCCTTCCATGGCAACAGATATGTAAGAAAGAAATGATCTTGGCTAGGAAAAAAAAATGACCTTTCCTATCATTCTACTTTTGTCTCTTCCACTTACCATAGTTATCCCATGGTCATAGATAAGTGAAAGAATATTTAGTCAGTCAGCAAGCTTTTAATCTCTTACAGTGTGCCAGACAGTGTGTTAAGTACTAGGAATATAAAGACGTGAAACACAGTCCCTTCCCTCAAGGAGCTTTCATTCTAACGGGAAAGAAAATGTACAAATAACTACGTGTAACCCCAACCTCAAAATTTATTTGTTTGGGCCTCTCTCCCACATGTAGGAGGATGTGTTTGTGTGTGTGTACCTTGTTTTTTATTTCTATTTGTTTATTTTCCATATAGGTTATGTGTGTGTACATAGATCTGTCTAGATATGACTTTCTTCTCTTTCCAATCTGGTTTCTACTTCATTAGTCAATTGAAGCCGCTTTTCCCAAAATTGCTAATTACTTCTTAATTGCCTAATCTATTATCACTTTCTCAGTCCTTCATCATTCTTAACCTCCCTGCACTATCCAACTATATTAACTATTTTCTTCTTTCTGGATTCCCCTTCATGGTTTTCCTCCTACCGCTCTGATCACTCATTTTTAGTTATCTTTGCTGGCTCATTATCCACAGTGTGCCCCAAGCTTTGGGTAGACCACAGAATCTTCTCTTTTCTCTTTATCCTTTTTATTCACCTCATCAGCTCATATGAGTTTAATTATTGTCTCTATGTTAATCACACCCAGATCTACATATCTAGCCCTAGACTCTCCTCTAAATTCCTTCTACAATATTAACTTCCTATTGGATATTTCATCCTAGATGTTCAAAATAGACTTAATTGCCTTTACCCCAAACTCACCCATCATTTTATCTTTCTTTTTCTTCTGTTGAAGTTGCACTATTATTCAGATTGCAACTCAGTTGTTGCCCTCAATTTTAGTTACCAAATCTTATTGCTTCTACCCCCACATCCCTCACTTCTGGGCTCTTCTTTCCATGCACTAGCTTATTATACTGGTTTAGGCCTCATTGCCTTTTTCATGGACTATGGTAAAAAGCCTGATGATGGCTGATATCACTCTTTCAAGTCTCTACACACTATAATTCATTCCCTGAAATGATGTTGAAGTGATTTTCCTTAAATGCAGGTCTGATCATGTTATTCTTCTATTAAATAAATTTCATTGCTTGCCATTATTTCCACAACAGGAGTTCATAACTCTGTTTCATGGACTCTTCAGAATTTGTTATTTTTTAAAAATTTTTTGGTTTTTCTTAATTTGTTTGTTTACTTTTAGTTTACAAGATTCAGATCCACAATTCTTTGAGTTTCATATGTTCTCTTTCCTCCTCCTCCTCCCCCACCCCATGACAGCATACAATCAAGTATAGGATCTAAAAATACTTTCACATTAGACATTAGTCAGGTTATAAAGAAGGATTGTATCAGATGGAATGAACAATGGGAAAGAGGAAAGAAAAACAAACAAGAAAAAGCAAAAGATCAGGTAGTTTGCTTCAATCTGGATTCAAACAGAGTTCTTTCTAGTTCTTTCTCTAGATGTAGGCATCTCTCTCCATCAAGAGTCTTTTGGAGTTGTCTTATAACCTTGCATGGCTGAGTCCAGTCTATCAAAGTTGGTCATCAAACATATGTTGTGTCTGTAACTATACCCAAATTTCTCCTGGTTCTACTCTTCTCATTCAGCATCAGCTTGTATAAACCTCTCTAGGTAAATATGAAGTCCATCTGTTCCTTGTTTCTTATAGCACAATAGTATTCCATTACATTCATATAACACAACTGGTTTAACCATTCCCCAACTGATGGGCATCCACTTAATTTCCAATTCTTTGCCACCACAAAAAGAGCTGCTATAAATATTTTTGTACATATGGGTCTTCATCCCACTTATATGATCTCTTTGGGATACAATCATAGAAGTGGTATTTCTGGGTCAAAGGGTATGAAATTATTTATAGCCCTTTGGGCATAATTCCAAATTGCTCTCCAGAATGGTTGGATCAGTTTACAATTCCACCAGCAATGCATTAGTTTTCCAATATTTCCACATCCTCTCCAGCATTTGTCATTTTCCTGTTTTGTCATCTTACCCAATCTGACTGGTGAGATGTGGTATCTCAAAGTTGTTTTGATTTGCATTTCTCTAATCAATAGTGATTTAGAGCATTTTTTCACATGTTTATATAGATATCTTTAATTACTTCCTCTGAAAACTGCCTGTTCATATCCTTTGACCATTTATCAACTGGGGAATGACTTGTATTCTTAAAGATTTCACTCAATTCTCTGTATATTTTAGAAATGAGTCCTTTATCAGAGGCATAGGTTGTAAAAATTATTTTCCAATTTCCCACTTCCCTCTTAATCTTGGTTACATTGGCTTTGTTTGTACAGAAACTTTTCAATTTAAGGTAATCAGAATTTTCCACTTTGCATTTTGTAATGCTCTCTAACCCTTGTTTGATCCTAAAGTCTTCCCCTCTCCACAAATCTGACAGGTAAACTATTCCTTGCTTTCCCAGATTGCTTGCAGTATCATCCTTTATACCTAGATCATGCACCCATTTAGACTTGATTTTGGTATATGATGTTAGATAATGGTCTATGCCCAGTTTCTCCCATACTATATTCCAGTTTTCCCAGCAGGTTTTGTCAAATAGTGAGTTCTAATCCCAAAGCTGGGGTCTTCGGGTTTATCAAACAATAGATTACTATACTCATTGGCTGCTGAGTCTCATGTGCTCAATATATTCTATTGATCCACTACTCTATTCCTTAGTCAGTACCAAGTAGTTTTGATGACTGTTGCTTTATAATACAGACTAAAATCTGGTACAGTTAAATCCACCTTCCCTAGAATTTCTTTCCCTTAATTCCCTTGATATTCTGGACCGATCCTTTGTTCTTCCAAATGACTTTTGTTACTACTTTTTCTAGCTCAGAATTTTTTAAAGAAACAAATAAAATAAAATGCATAGGATTTCAAATGTAACCAATTATATTGAAATACGGTACCAAAATATTTAAAATAAAGCATAAATTTTCACAGATCCTCAGATTAAGAACCCTTCCTTGGGGTGGCACAGTGAATAGAGAACTGGCCCTGGGGTCAGGAGGACTGGAGTTCAATTGTGCATCAGACACTTAACACTTACTAGCCACTGACCTTAGGCAAGCCACTTACTCCTAATTGCCCTGCCCTCCCCTATTCAAAAAGCAAAAAACAAACAAAACCTTCCTCTACCATAGAATTCTCCTCTATGGGTCATTTAAAGCCTTTTACAACCTGGCCCCAAGCTACCTTTTCTTTTTACACATTACTGTCCTTCACACACACTACATTCCAGTCAAATGACTTTTGTTTTATCCCCTCTTCTTTCCTTTTTTTCTTCTTAGTCTTCCTTTTTCCCTCCTTCCTTCCTTTCCTTCTTTCTTCGTTTCTCTCTTTCTTTCTTTCTTCTTTCTTTCTTTTCTCATATATGGAGGTGTACCGCCCATTTGTGTACCTTTGACCTGAGATACCTGTACATTGCTCATGGCTGCAATCAAGATATTCTCTTTTACCTCAATCTCTTAGAAACTTGAGTTTCTTTAAAGCTTCCAGTAAAGCACCACCTTTGACATGATGCTTTTCCTGTCACCCTCCAACTGCTGCTAATTCCCCACAAATTATCTCATATATATTTTGTACCCATGTATATAAACGCACGCATTGCCTCCTTGAGTCAGATTGTAAGCTCTCAAGGAAAAGAATTGTTTCATTTTTGTCTTTGCAAAGACAAAAGAGGCAACTGATGCATATAGAAAGCTGGGCTTTCTAAGCCAAATCCTGTCTCAGATACTCATTAACTGTGAGATCCTAGGAAAGTCAGCCTCTATTTGCCTCATTTTGTGCTTCTAATAAAATGGAAATAATAGCACCTACTGGTATTATTTTGATGTTTAAATGAAATAATATTTGTAAAGTGCTTAGCACAGTTCCTGGCATGCTGTAGGCATTTAAGAAATGCTTCTTTCCTTTCTTCTCTGCTTCTTGATGATAAGTAAATAGTATGATGGCATAATATTGGGGAGAGGCTGCAGCTGATTTTTTGTCTGGGCCAGGGAGTACAACGATGAAATGAATTGGCTGCCCTACCCTAGAAATTAGCTTGTGTGGGGTGGCTAGGTGGCACGGTGAGTAGAGTGTTGGCCCTGGAGTCAGAAGGACCTGAGTTCAGATCCAGCCTCAGACACTTAAGGCACACACAAACGAAAACCTAGCAGTGTGACCTTGGGCAAGTTACTTAACCCCCCAATTGCCCTCCGAAAGGCAAAAAAAAAAAAAATTAGCTTGTGTAGCTGTTTCTCAAGCTTATGTAAAATCTGTTCCAGGTTCTCTTGCTGCTAAAAATTAGGAAAAGAAAAAATTTATGATGCTAGGACTGTCATTGCATCTGAGATTCTAAAACTACCCCAAGATAGAAAATGTGAAGTCTCAGACAAATACTGTGAAGTACATGCAACTACAGGCTATTTCAAAGTCTTATCACAGATTCATCAAATACTTGAAAATGAACCGCAGCCAATGAGGAGTTAATAAACTTAGCTACAGTATACAAGAAGAATGTAAACAAAAATAAGTAAGCCTCATTGGACATCTTCCCAAGGGTCCTTAAAGAGAATTACAGGTTCCGTTCTTATGTATATCCTGACAGTCACACAGATCCTCAAAAACCAGGGGTTTACCTGCCTCTCAATTGCTTTTGTAAGACAAACAAAAGCTCCAAAATAGTGGCCAATCTCTAAGTGCAAGCACTGAAATCCACTCTGATGCCTTGTTAAATGACCACTAGAAACTGCCCTTGAACACTCCCACTGAAAGTAGAAGACAAAACATTTGTGAGTGTCTTGGAATTTCCTCTTGACAATTATTTACTCAGATCACAGTTTTCAGCTTCCCAGCTGTTGATCAAGGTTGTGACACTCATTTTTCTTGTAGCCAATACAGGAGCTTCATAATTTTCTGTCTGCCAAAAACTGCATTGCAATATCTCTCTTGGCATCTTGATGGTGCATGGCTAGAGCTTTGGGCCTGGAATCAGGAAGATTCATCTTTCTGAATTAAAATCTGACCACATGCACTTATTAACTGTGTGGCCTTGGGCAAGTCACTTAACCCTGTTTGCTTCTGTTTCCTCATCTGTAAAATGATCTGGAAATGGCAAACCACTTTGTAAAGAAAGTACCATATGGGGTCACAGACACTTAGACACAACTGAAAAGACTGAATAATACTCTCTCTCTCTCTCTCTCTCTCTCTCTCTCTCTCTCTCTCTCTCTCTCCCTCTCTTACCCCCCTCTCTCTCCCCTTCCCCCCATGCAATTTTTGTCATTTTTCCAGGTAATACCAGTGGATCCCCATAAGAATTATGAATTAAACTTGACTATAAATAACCCAATTCCATTCTCTTTTCAGTAAAACTTGTGATATGAATTATATTCTCAATTTATAATAAAATTATTTCTCCTCCCCTCAAATTTTATCTGCTTAGAATTAAATTCTGCTCAAATAGTGCAAAAAGGTCACAAGACATGCAAGTTTAGAAGGAATTTCTTTCTTTAATATGTATTCACAGTATAGTCATAAATTCATGAGAAATTTAATGTTGATAACAATATAGTCATAAAAGTATGATAGGTGAAAACTATAGCATAGGACAGTTAGTTTCATGTGAGCAAAATTATACATAGGCCAAATATTCCTTGACATAATAAATTGAATTTAAAAAGTTTAAACTCCATATTTTAAAAGTTGTGGTATTGGGGATAAATTTTGCTGTATTTGGAGGAGCTACCCAGATGCACTAGCTGCCTTACGGTATGAAGAACAGGTACATACAAATGACTTAATGAACACCCACTGGAAAGGGAGCAGTGGAATGGAGAAAAAGAAAAAAAATACTGCCAAATGCAGGAAGGAACTTGGGGCTAATCTTTCCCTCCTTCTAAATTCTCTAACCTTTCATTTTTGCTTGGCAATGAAGTGTCAGATGCGTGGGGACTTTGTTTCAAATAAAAGGATAAAAGAAAATTATTCCAAAGTTTTTTCTTTCTTCTTTTTGTGTGTTTGCTAGAAGAAACTGTACATAAAATTTTCAAAATGAAGAAAATAGGCAACCTGCATTACAGAATGACTTGGTTAAAACATAGTAGATGGGAAAAATTAAATCATAAGGCAGGACTTGATTATAATGTACATTTTTCCATGCTGTGTAATGTCACTTGTCGTTTGATGCAGCACTATGTAGGGTATATCTGTGTGTATCATAAGTATACATATCATATTGCATTAAAGTGTATGCCCAGAAAAATACGTATGCATAAACATCTGTGTATATAGACATATGAACATAAGTCTATACATGTGTGTATAGATGAATACTTATTGAATATTAAATCATAAATGGGTATTTTATTGAACTAAAGAAAATAAAACAACTGAACTTAATAACAGTATCTATGCATAATTCAGCAATACAGAACTGTGCACTCTAATCAGTAAGTATTCACCTTATTCTACCTGGATTCAAACCCTCTGAATCCCATCCAGGTCATTTCCATGCCTTGCTGCAACTAAATCAAGTCTAGTCAATAAACATTTTTTTTCAAATGCTTTATTAACTTCTGGTTTACATCATTCATTGCTGCCAGATTTTGAGTTACAATTTTTTCCCCATTTTTTCCCCTACCCACCACCCCAGAATAGCATTCCCACAGAATACCCCCTCCTCCAATCTGCTCTCTCCCATATCTTCTCCCATAACCCTTTCAACTTTTCCAGTAGGGCAAGGTGAATCTCTGTGACCCAATGCCTGTATATCTTATTTCCCAATTATATGTAAAATAGTATTAATATAATATATAATAATATTTATATATTTTAAACACTTGATTTTAAAACTTTGAATTCCAGATTCATTTCCTTCCTCCCTTGTCACCCACGCTTACTGGGAAGATAAGCAATTCAGTTTATGTTGTACATGGGTGGCTATGCAAAACATTACCATAGTAGATACATTGTAAAAGACTGACCATATTTCCCTCCCTCCTATCCCACCTCCCACTTGTTCTATTCTCTACTTTGATCCTGTCCCTTTTCAAAAGTGGGTGCTTCCAACTTCCCTCCCCCCCAGTCTGCCCTCCCTTCCATCATCCCCCCTCTCATTCCCTTCCTCCCTACTCTTCTGTAGGGTAAGATATCCTATTTAGTATGTATGTCATTCTCTCCATGAGCCAAATTCAATGAGAATCAGGTTTTGCCTTTTTGCCTTCCTGTTCTGCCCCTCCATTGTAACCATTTCCCCTTGACTCTTCTATATAAGATAGTTTACCCCATTCTATCTCTCCCCATCTCCTCTCATTACATTCTTCTCCTTGATCTGGGAAATCCAGAACCTGGCTATAATATTCCTAGGAGTTTTCTTTTTGGAATCTTTTTCAGGAGGTGATTTGTGGATTCTTTCAACCTCTATTTTGACCTCTGGTTCTAAAACATCAGGGCAATTTTCCTTGAGAATTTCTTGAGGGATGATTTCTAGGTTCTCTCTTTGATCATGGCTTTCAGGTAGTCCAATAATTTTTAAATGATCTCTCCTGAATCTATTTTCCAGGTCACTGATTTTTCCCATGAGATACTTCACATTGCCTTCTATTCTTTCATTTTTTTTGGATCTGTTTAACAGCATCTTGATTTCTCATAAAGTCACTAGCTTCCATTTGCTCCAATCTAATTCCGAGGGAATGATTCTCTTCAGTGAGCTTTTGAGATTCTTTTTCCATATGGCAAATTTTGCTTTTTAAGGCATTCTTCTCCTCATTGCCTTTTTGAGCCTCTTTTGCCATTTGAGTTAGTCTATTTTTAAGGTGTTATTTTCCTCAATCAGGCTGCTGACTCTCATTTCATAATTTTCTTGCATCGTTTTCATTTCTCCCCAATTTTTCCTCCACTTCTCTTATTTGCTTCCTAAGGTCCTCTATGACCTGTAACCAGCCCATATTTTTCTTGGAAGCTTTTGCTGCAGGATTTCTGACTTCACTGTCTTCCTCCTATTCCATACTTTGATCCTTTTTGTCGTCAAAGTAGGAGTGTAAAGTTGGAGTATTCTGTTTATTTTGCTTCCTTTGCCTACTCATGTCATCACTCAGTCACTTGACCCCTGGGCTTTTTTGCCACAGTAGGACTCTGCCACCAGACAGGGGAGCTTCTGTCCCAAACGCTGGGGTTTTCTCACCTGCTGGAGGTATTATTTGGGTGCCCTCTCTGAAGCCTCCACATGCTCTGGCAAACTGGTCACACACCGCAGGACCTCCACCCCAGACTGCAATCCTGATCCAAGGAGGTTCAAGCAAGAGTGATTATCCCCTAAACTGAATGCCTGGTCCCCCTCAGTCTGCAGGCCAGGAGCTGAAGCTGCAGTGTGGTTCAGGCTGGGCTGCAGTATCTCAGCAGCTTCTCCCCCTGGGGTCAAAAGCCACTCACTCTCAACTACTGGTCCCAAAGTCTATTCTGCACTGCCCTCTCACTTTGTCCTTGGCATCTATGTGTTGATAAGTCTGGAAATGCCACAGCTGCTGGTGTTCTAGAATCCCTCCAGCTGGCTGCTGGTCAGGCCTGCCCTGCCCTGGGTCTAAAACCTCTGGGCGGGGCTGGGTTTGGCTCCAAAATTGCTGTGCTGGCTGCTCCCTGCTGGGCTACTGGGCTATCCTCAGCAGGAGGTTAGCTTCTCTGTGCCATTTTGTGGGTTCTGTAGCTCCAAAGTTTGTTCAGAGTCCCCTTTTTATATAAGTTGGAAGTGGTGGGAGCCAGGGCTGTGTGGAAGTCTTGTTTCTACTCCACCATCTTGACTCCACCAATAAACTTTTATTAAGCACCTACAATATGTTAAACATTGAAAGAAAAGACAAAAAAACCATTCCTGTTCTTAAAGACTTCACTATTTCTTCTGATTTCTCCATTACCACAATTCATTCTATGCAATATTACTAAATGTTGATTGATTGATCAATTGATTTATTGATTGGTATAGTGAATAGAACTCTGAGGAATACCTGACCTCAGTCCTTATGACACTTATCACCTTTGTGACCCTGAGAAAATCACTTGAACTTTCCCATCTAGGTTCATCATCTGTTAAATGGGGAAAATACCCCACTTACTTCTCAGGGATGTTGTGAATCTCAGATGAGATAATGTATGTTGTGTTCTCTAAACCTTAGAGAATGATATAAATGTTACCTATTGCCTCTCATTACAATATTTCATGGTAAGCCCCTTGAGAGCAGGGACTACCTTGTTTGTTTGTATTTTCATTCCCAGAGTGTAGCACAATGTCTGGCAGGTAATAATTGTTCCTTTTCATCCAATAAAATAAAAAATAAAAGTTCCTTTTCATCCAATCCAGAGTGAATCATGAGACTAATTAAATGCAAAGCCTTTTTTTTGAGATCTGTAGCTAGTCTTACTCTGTTTTCATGCCTGTGACATGAATATTAGCTTTTTGGTCATTTTTAGTACCAGCTCGGGGAATCACCTTCTCCCTTTCAGTATATAGAATCACTACCTAGTGCTAGCACATAGTCTTTCCTCAGTTCAGGGTGCCAGGCAATCACTCCAATTTTCTATACTTTAGCAATGGTTCAGTGGAATTCCATTAAACGTTTATTGAGTTCCTACTGTATGCAAGGCATGTATTATATCAGCTGCTGCTACTCATTAAATTGAGGTGCCTGTAGATATTTCACAAATATTCATTATGAAGATGAATACTAATTTATATTCCTATCACACTAGCACAGATACTCCTGGGATAGAGAACACTCAGCAGTCTCAGCAAGAGCAGTAGTATCAATTCTCTATACATTAAATATGTGTATACTTACAAGAAAAGCCAAGGCACACTTGAATGCCTATTAAGAAAAAAAAAATGGGAACTGATTATAAAGACTTGCCTTGTGAAGGAGTAGTGCCACCAAGTGTTGAATTTAGGGTGCTCTGGTATTTAGAAATAACTAGTAGACGCCTGAATTTAAGACACTGGGAAATACCTGTTTGATGTTAAAATCATAGTGCAATATTTTAGGTTACTTCAATATATCTTAAGGATCTGATGGAGTTCATAAGATATTGCACTCCTTTGATATTTATTTTATTATAGACAACAACAACACATCATATTATTAGAAAAAGGATGATTTTAACCCCCTCATCAATCTCTTCCCCACCCACCTTGAATTAGAATGGACATCATGTAACAAAAAGTATACTGAACTCTCCATCACTGAAATGGAGTTACATTTTGTGTATTCTTCACAGAGGAGATGTTTCAATAAATTACAATGGCTTCTTTCATTTTCTGTGCCATTATCTCTCTTCAGTTGTAGTTCATGCTTTGCAGCTTCTAAAATTTTCCTCCATACTTAATGCATATTTAATAATTGGGTGAATCCAGGGCCAAACAATAGTGGTTTTCATTTCTCCCAGTGCCTACATCAACCGGGTTGAGGAAGGGTAAAACCCTGATTCCTTCATGGTACTTTATTTATAACTGCAGCAAAAACCTATTTTACTTGTCTTCTGTTGCCATGGTTACGTGTTTCCTCATTTCAACAGGTCACCGTAAGCTATCAGTTTACATAAGGTCTCTGGTAAATCACTGAAGCACTGCATAAAAAATAAAAATGTACCCCCCCCCCCACCAGTATCTGTCATATCCATGAAAGGACAATTAGTTTCGAGTTTCGTAATTTTTTGTTCTCATTCTTATCCCTTGTGTGTGGATTTATTTTTATTTTAATTCATTCCACACCCATGGAGGCACATTTCAATAATTTAAAAGCCATAAACAGTGCTGCATAACAGAAATGTACCAAGCTGGTCACTTTCCTTGCAATTGTCTCTGTTTTATAATCACATGGTGATGCCATCATTCAGAAAAAGTTAATGTCATTGCATACAAATTATAAGCACTGTTATTATCCACTTTATAGAACAGAAAGCAGAATTTTAGTTTAGTATTTAGACATATCCAGGCTTGTAGTTATAGGCAGTTAGGTTCTTTAGTTGATATAGTGCTAGGCTTGGAGTCAGGAAGACCTGACAATCCAGCCTCAAACATTTCCTAGCTGTGTGACTCTGGGCAAATCATTTAACCTTTGTTTGCCTCAATTTCCTCATCTGTAAAATATGGATAATAATAGCACTTACCTCTCAGGGCTATTATAAGAATCAAATGAAATAATAATTGTAAAGTACTTAGCACAATGCTCGGCACATAATGAGTGCTATATAAATGTTAGCTGTATGAAAAAATATAGTGGTGATGTTGTATACTTCAAGATTTTATTCATCATTCTTGCAATTCATCCCTATTCATCACTACCTTGCAATTTCACATATAGGATTAAAAAAAACTTTCATTAATAAGCAAAGGAGAAAGTGCTTATTGAAAGGGAGAAGTCATATTGGCAAGATTTCAATGTAAAGCCAACTCTTCCACTCCTAACTTAAAAGGGCAAGACATACAGAGAGAAAAAGAAAGAAGAGAATGAGATAGAGTGAGAGAGAGGCAGAGAAAGAGACAGAGACAGAAAGACAGAAAGAGACAGAGAGACAGAGACTGAGACAGAGACATAGAGAGAGACCGAGCCACAGTCACAGAGAGACAGATACAGAGACAGAGAAACACACAGAGATACAGAGACAGAGAAAATGTCTTTTCTGTAGAGTTAAACAAAAATGAATCAAAATTTTTGCTGCTAACAGATATGTAAATAAGGAAATGAATATAGCCCAAGTTATTCATTTTTTTTCCTTCCTAACTCCATTTAACTGATTCAGATTAGGATCTGGGAACTAAGTGGACTTCATGACTGGGCTTTCATACAAATGCTGTGATATGGGGCAAGGGGTAGAATGGAATAATTGAGTTTACGAATACAGACTCATAATAAAGGATAAAACAGGAGCTAAAAAACATCTCCTAATCCTAAATCAGGTTTTTTTATGAGACTCTAGACTTCAACTCAATACCAGGCAGAGTTATAAAGAAAGATTAGACAATTTTGACAAGGTATTCTGTTCAAGTTTTTGCCTGCCTGGCTTGGTGTTGTGAGTTTACTGCATGAATATAGCTAGGCATTAAAAGACTATAATTCTCTTCCAGGGAGTCTTTCTAGTCACTACAACCTGCTCAAAGAACAGTAGCTGGCCCTAAGGAGGGCATGTGGCTAAACCCCAGAAAATGAGAGCTTAGAGCAACTCATTTACAGTATGACTAGCAGAGAGGTCTACCAAAGTCAGTACAGCAGAAAAAAAAAAAAGAATAGAAGAAACCATTAATATGCATGAGAAGAAACTGATAGCTTTGAAGCAGCCAGCTA
This sequence comes from Gymnobelideus leadbeateri, assembly GCA_011680675.1. NCBI lineage: Eukaryota > Metazoa > Chordata > Mammalia > Diprotodontia > Petauridae > Gymnobelideus > Gymnobelideus leadbeateri. The sequence goes on along the minus strand of WOXC01004897.1, from coordinate 173,895 downwards.
TGAATTATGTTGACCACCTATTTCCCAATTTGGGTACCCTCTACACTAGAGGTGTCAAACTTTTTCAATCAACAGAAACAAAACAAAACCACACTCAAGTTTGACCAGAACCATAATTGTGAAATGTTTACCAAAATAAACAAAAATGTAATACAATATAGATAATGTTAATTTGTGGTTTTCTAAGTCAATATGAAACCCAGAGTAATTTGTTTTTATTTGAATTTTACACCATTACTTGGCCACTTTCTTTTACACATCATTAAATTACATATTTTTTTGTTTTTAATTAAAATGTTGCCTCTTAATGATCATAAAAGTAAACACATCAGTGGGGGCTCTGTGCTATGATTTTGAGGGGGGTAATAATCATTCAACAACATGAAGGGAGTATCGATTTCAAACTTGGGGTAGCTTTTCTGGGAGTCCACATGTGATGAAGTCTTGCTTAGTACAACATCCATATTAAAAAGAACTGAACCAAGTACAATTTATTTGGGCTTAACTGTTCTTAGAATTATTTGTAAGTTAATTTGTTAGACATTTTAAATTATTCATGACCAATGGACATTTGGCAAAGTTTCTCCTCTGCCTTCTGTGAGACTATAATATCCTGGTTCTCCTCCAACTTCTTTGGTTGTTATGTCTCTTCTTTCCTTCAGTGGTTCCTTTTCTTTAATCCACCCCTGAAATATAAGCATTCCTCTATATTCAACTCATGTTTTTTGTTCTGATATCTCCTTACTTTCTCATTCTCTGCTGTGATTATGACACCTATCTTTATAAATTTCAGTTGTTTTTCTATCTCTTCCTCTGACCTCTCTCCTAAGATATAGTCTTACATTTCCAACAGGCAACAATATTTTTTGCTTGTATATACTACTGTTGTTAAAATATTACTTACCTTACCCAGAATTCATTTTCCTCAAAACTAACTCAATCACCTCACTTCCCTATTTCTGAGATGGAGTTTTCAAGTTTATTTTGTCTCCTTTTTTCTTCTACCCTCTGATACCTCAAATACCCAACAAGTCATAAAATCTTCTTGATTTTAACTTTTTCTTGTATTCTGCCTGCTTATTTAAATTCTATAATTTCTATACTTCAAAGTCTTATCATGTTACATCTAGAATAACACAGAAAGACCTAATTGGTCTCCCATAACTCATTCCCACCCCATTCAAATTTATTCTGTCAAAATTACCTTCCTAAAACTGTGTTGATTGGGATGCTTTACTATTATATATCTTTGAAAGGCTTCCCATTGCCAAAAGGAGAAAGTTCAGATGCCTCATCTGGGCATATAAAACTCTCTACAATATGACAATAATTTCAAGAACATACTTAATATTTAACTACATAAATTCTCCACTTATGCCAAACCGGTCTGCTTTCATTACTTTGAAAAAAATCTTTTGGGGGCAGAGTCAATATGGCAGAGTAGAAACAGGATTTTGGTGGCTCCCACTTCTACCTCCTTGAATTCATGTAAAAATGACTCTAGACAAACTTTGGAGCTACTGAACCCACAAAATGACAGAGAGAAGCTAACCTCCCACTGAAGACAGCCAGACAGGCCATCAGAAAGGGGCCAGCACAGTGCTCTGGGAGCCATGCCAAGCCCCACAGGAGTCAGAGGTTTTAGCCTCAGGGCTGCCTGACCAGCCACCAGCTGGAGGGACTTCAGATAACTAGCAGCTGTGCTGGTTTCCAGAATTATCAACACATAGATGCCAAAAGACAAAGTGAGAGGTCCGTGTAGCCTTTGCAGGAACAAGGAGTATGGGAGTGCTGTACAGCTTTTGCCCCTGTGGTGAGAAGCAACTTAGGCTCCATGGCCCTGCTGCTTCAGAGCTCCTGGCCTGAAGATTGTAGGGGTATGTAGCAGCAATCATGCCAGCATCCCCAAGGTGGCTGCCAATACAGGTTCTTAGATCTGATTTTCTAAAGAAAACAATTCAAAATGGGTTAACGATCTTGCTTTAATTAATCAAACATGTCATTTACCTGGTACAGGGGAAAAAGTCAGCACCCTGAACTTCAGAGTATACAGACAGATTACAAGCAAATGTTACAAGACAGAGAAACATTTCAAGCAGACAGGCCTCCAACTGTCCAATCATTACATCCATACCTAGTCAGTTACCATAGAGGGAAGCATCAACATCTGGGTTTTTCAAAGGGGAGGGGGGCTCTCAACAGCTGCCCAGAGACTCATCTGGTCAAATCACACAACACTTCTCAAAGTGAGCCCCCAAACAAAGTCTCACAACAGGGTTTATATAGCCTTCTCCTGCCTCAGAGAATGTAACAACCCTCTTGACCCCACTGCACAATCACAAAGTAGCTCCTAAAAAATGAGCCTCCCACCACAGGCTCCAGGTGCACTTAAGCCTATTAAATGGCCTAGGGGCAGGGGATATCTTACACAATACAGTATTAGAAAGATGGCAAGAACATAAATTTATATTCCTATTATAGGGGACCAAGCTACCAGTCTGAGGGGTAATTGCTCTTGCTCTAACCTGCTTGGATCTGGGTTGTGGCCTAGGGTAGAGGTCCTGGGGTGCATGACCAGCTGACCAGAGCTTGTTGAGCCTTCAGAGAGGGCACCCAACTAATACCTTTGGCAATTGGTATAAAACTCCCCTTCCTGGTAGTAGAGTTCTATTGTGGAAAAAGGCTCAAAAGTCAATTAATTGAGTGGCAACATAAGCAAGCAAAGGAAACAAAGCAAACAGAGAAATCCAACATTAGATTCCTATTTTGGGGACAAAAAGTATCAAAGCATGGAAGAGGAAGAAGACAGCAAAGTCAGATCTCCTGCACCAAAAGATTCCAAGAAAAATATGAGCTGGTTACAGGCCATAGAGGACATTAAGAAGGATTTTGAAAACCAAATTAGTGAACCAACAGCATGGTCATATGATTTCCTCTGTCTCTATTCAACAACAATAAATAAGAAAATTTTAATTCTAAAAAAAAGAAAAATAAAAAATCTTTTCACATGCATACACACACACACACACACACACACACACACACACACACACACACACACACACACACATAGCACTTTTACTATACTCCCAGATAAAATATCTTACCCATCTTTCACAAGGCCTAAATAAAATTTCATCTCTGCAAATCCTCATTCCTTGATGGCAGGTACCGTGTCTTGTTCTTATTTTGATCTCACTCAGCAACTAGTATACAACTTCATACATTCTCTAGATACCAGGTAGTAGACAATAAAATTTATTGAACTGAAATAAAATTGACTGGAAAACGTGGGTTGCTAGTCTCAAATGAAATCACATTTTTTCCTTCCGATATTTAGATAAATTTAAATACATGAAATTTCAGGGTAGAACTTATACATATATTATATGGAATAAAAAATTAATCCTATGTGGGGAAAGCTAGGGGCAACTAGGTGATACAGTGAATAGAGTACTGAACCTGGAGTCAGGAAGACTCCTCTTCCTGAGTTCAAATCCAACCTCAGACACCTGTTTGCCTGTTTCCTCATCTATAAAATGAGCTAGAGAAGGAAATGGCAAACCATTCCGATATCTTTGGCAAGAAAAGCCCAAAAGAGGTTACAAAGAGTTGAACAAAACTGAAAATGACTAAATAACAACATGCAGGGAAAGAAATGTTAATAATTGAAACATAAAAGCTGTGACCCATTATTTTACTAAAATGGAACACTTTTAGTAATTTCTTTTTTTTTTTTGCTTTTTGGAGGGCAATTGGGGTTAAGTAACTTGCCCAAGGTCACACGGCTAGGTTTTTATTTGTGTGGGTTAAGTGTCTGAGGCTGGATCCGAACTCAGGTCCTTCTGACTCCAGGGCCAGCACTCTACTCACTGCGCCACCTAGCCACCCCTTGGTAATTTATCTTGATAATTTTGTAAAGCTATAAAAGTTTTCTTCTCCAGTAACTCTCCTCATTCATTCCATTCGTGTAACTGTTTTCATGGTAAGGATAAAAGAAATCTCATGTTCCTTTAACACTTTAAACATTTTCATCTCTTTTTCTAATGGGTATAGTTGTTTGGCAATCACATACAAGTTTTGCCTGTGTTCACATTATCATAGACTCTAGAAATGGGAGAGAAAAAAAATAAGACAAAACCTTAAAGCCCATCTAGTCCAAAGTCCTCATTTTACAGATGAGTACTTTGAAGCCTAAGCAGTTAAATGACACAATATAGTAAATGACACAGCAAGAATTTAAAATTATGACCTCAAATTACTAATCCAAAACTCTTTCCACTGTATTGAAGTGGCTCCTGAATTGGCCATGTTTAATTCAAACACATTCTTCAAAAATTTAAAAAGGAGATCAATGTCTAGAAATGGATATTGTTTCTCATTCAGGGGGTGATGGTTTAAACATTTTTGTTTATTATCTGAGTATTTTATTTCTGTTGTGCTCTTGTGGGCTTTATTGGTCACATCAAGAAATCATCAAACTTCAGAGAGGAGGGCAGGATATTTCCTTTGTAATTATCCCTTAATGGCCTCAATAAAGAATTGTGGACATCACTGAATTATCTGAGTGCATATTCTTCAAATATGTGGGTAGGAATTTGGATTCTTGTGGCAAGAAAGCATTTGGAGGTATTTAGTGGCAATGTCCCTAAGTCTGACTATAACTATTTCTTACATATAAGATATTTTAAAAAAGAGAATAAGGACAAATAGAAAGTTTGCTTTTTTGTTCATTTAGGAAACAATTTACACATACATGCATGTGTGCTCACACACACATACATACATATGTATGCATGCACTCAACTTTTGCTAATCATTGATGATAGTTAGTGGTAGGAAATACTCTTAGAAACATAATATTCAGGTACATGGGGGCATGTGTTGTTTAAATATATAAAGACATACGACTCAAGTTTGACATTGATAAATCTTTGATTTTAGTTCCAGCATACTTCTCTCCAAGGGCAAATGTTATTTTTGCCCTTGAGAGGAGCTGCAGGAGGTTCATAACTGGGTGCTTGCCACTCTCCCCCCTTATCTTCAAAAGAAGTATGATTTATCTGTTTTATTTCATATATCTATAAGTCAAGGAGTATAATCCTTTTTTTGGTTGGGGAAGCAAGACTACATGCCATTGTCTTTGATTACTTTCAGGACACAGGTAATAGGTAACCTAATTTCATGAGCTCAGCTTCATCCCAACAAAATATTAGTTATCCAAATGACCATCATAGCATTCACAAAACAGAAGTCTGGGAAATTATATAGATAAAGGTGGAACAAAAATTTACAATCACAAAGGATTTATTTGTAGAGAACAAGGATAAGAATAGTAACAAGAATCAGTTCAACAAAGAAAAGAGGGAACATTCTGAGCTTACTCTCAGCAATCTCTGGACTTACAAGGACTGGAAGGAAAGATCCACGAGAGCAATCTTTCTGTAGTCTACTTGTCTGAGGCCAGAGGGGCCTGAAAGTCATTGAAAAGTTTACACTTATCCACTGCAATCAAGTCTGTTGAATTCCTTTAATGAAGTGGCCTTCAACAATTTCCCTTCCATAGATATGCAGTATATTCTGGCATTCAGTCATTGCTTTTGTCTCCCTCCACACATAGAGCACTGAGAAAAAGGGTTGTCTCCCTCTGGAAAAAACCATAAATGTGTGCTTGGCATAACAGTCTCTGTTTTTATTATGGGGCAGAAGGGCAATAATAAATTTTGCCTAAGGGACTGAAAGAAAATATTGCCTATTTATTGTATTCCATTTAAACATTCATGAAATGTATTACAAATACTATGTACCTGACTTGTAAACACATATAAACACTCCCTGTGGAGTTGTCAAAAAGTACACAAATGAGAAAAAGAAATTTCTAAATTGAATTTAAATAGTGTTGTCAGGGAATAATTCATAAGTAAAAAATGCAAGCATGTGTTTTTGAATAGTCATGCATATATAGAATAACCTCTGGTCTTTGTACCTATAAGAGTTGATAATGCCTTAAGGAAAATATTATATAATTGAAAGAACACCTTTGGAGAGCTCAAGAAATTTAAATTCTTTTCCTGGTTCTGTCATTAGCTCATAACATGAGTTTTATGACTTCACTTGCTTTCTCTGTACCTTAGTTTTCTTATCTCTAAAACAGTGATGAGAACAAGCCTTATATAACAGGTAGCTGTGAGAAACAAATTAAACAATTGGTGTAAAAACATATGGGAAAAGGTTTTAAACATGCTCCATAAATATAGGAGTATCATGAAAATTCCCATAGATCATGAACAATGTCTTTTTTTAATTTATGCATAGTCATTTCTTTGAGTAAATTTGTACCTCTAGAAAATTCTAGTATCTCTTTCATTCAGTTATATGTTGCATTTTTTAAAAGAGATAAAAAAATAAGTTGGAGAGGTCCCACTGTGCAGGTGAGATTATACAGTTAATCTAGTTGAACAAGGGTTGAATAATGGTAAATGCATAAATAAATGATAAATAATGATAAAATAAATGGTAAGTGGCAAATGGTAAAAATGGTAAATGGTACTATATTTAAAAATATAATAATATATTGATAATATCAGCCATTCATGCATCATCATATCTGGTACTCTGGTCATGCTTAGCAATGAGAAAAATGTGAAATTTTAGAAAGACCCAGTCAGTGAAACACTAAATCCCCAAATTTCATGAATTCCAAAGAAAAAGATGATTGAATGTCTGCCAAAGCTTTCTTGACATCTCTTTTCTACTTTCATGTGCTAAATTAATATGTGAATGGCATACTTCCTGTTGGTATTTCAGTTCTTCCATTTTATCCCAAGCCATGTAGTCCATAGAGTCAATTTAAAAAGTATTAAGAAAAATTAGGAAGACATTTATATTTTAAGAGATTTTGGCAGTTATCATTTAAAATATGGCCTTTTACCTTGAATCAAAAAGAAAATAAACTGTTATTTTGTATCTCCTAAAATGAATGAGTATTGGCTATGCTAACTTCTCTGAAAAGAATTATTTAAAATTGGATAATTACTATCGCTGTCCAGCCCTGATCTCAGAAGAAGTGCCTTCTCCACCAATCTCAATGCATTCAAGCATAAAGGCCAAGTATCATTATAATTACATATTTTTATGCCATGTTATGGGAAGAGAAATGTGGAGTATATACAAGAAGGTCTCCAGGGAAGGTTTTATGTACAAAAGAAAAAATATACATTTTTGACAAAATGATTGATTCTGTAACTAATACAGACTGAGGCCCATTGTTTTATATTCAATTAGAAGCTCCAAATTTATATATAGCTGGGATGTGTTTATACTTGCCATCCCCATCCTCCTCAGTCTACAAAGAGCAGCAATTTTTGGAAAGGACTTCGAGTTCAATATAGAAAGATGCCCAAATCTGTATGTGGTCCTTGGTTACTGTGGATGTTAGATTTATAGCAGGCAGACTTTGTCAGCATGGCCATAGTTCCTATACCATTGTCTGTACCCTATTTCCATGCTAAGGGAATCAAGGACAGATTGAAGACAATTCAAACTTCTGAATCTGAATGAATAGAACAGAATCAAGAGATCCAGAATTAAGATGAGATAACGGTGCTGTATCCCTTAAATAGTTAACTGAAAAGTCTAGCATCCAGCCAGTGTTGTTTGAGAATGAATGATAGTTTTTCCTTATACCAGTGGCAGGTGGGAGGTCCTGCTCTGGATTACAGAACAACCAGGAACCAAATCCAGGATAACAGAAATCCTTGGACTAAGTGAGCAAGTTGATATGGACTTCAGCCCAGGTAGCACATGGAATATATAGTCTTTTTCATTGAGTCATTTCAGTCATGTCCAATTCTCTGTGAATAGAGTTTTCTTGGGGTTTTCTTGGCAAAGATACTGGAATGGTTTACCATTTCTTCTCCAGCTCATTTTACAGAAGAGGTACTGAGGCAAATAGGGTTAAGTGATTTATTCAGGGTCACACAGCTAGTAAATGTCTGAGGCTGGATTTGAACTCAGATCTTCATGATTACAAGGTTATTGCTCTATGCACTACATTACCTGCCTGCTCAAATAGACCATTGAGGCCTCCAAAAATGAATCTGTAAGTCATTTTTTGTCTTATTACATTTTGCCCGATCTGATTAAATGTTTTATTGATGACTTGGAAGAGGTACATCAATGGAGCACACAGCCAATGATATAATGAGGATGATGTCTTGAATTGAGAGTGAATTGGATTTAAGTGAAGCAGAGCTGTGCAAAGTCTCATTTTCTCCTCCAGAATCACCAGAGTCCAGTAGCAAGATATAGGGCAAGAAAACTGGAGATGGCCCTAGATGCAGTGGTAGACGTTGACCTTTTACCTCCTAGAACTCTCTAAGGGTATGAGTTTATTTTTTCAAGAATCAGCTTATTTGACTTGACCACTCCCTTTCATTACATGTTTGACTATGTGCTTATACACCTTATACCCTTGGAATGATTTCAAATGCTACAGACCTTGGAAACTCCCATATTGGGGCAGTGCTAAACAACGATCAGCTAAATGTACCTAAGATTCTGTCAGAGAGTTATAGGAAAGTTGGCTGGTACCCACAATGACTTCTGGTTTTGAGTGGGACAATTGAAAATTTTTTAAAAGTTATTTCAGTTCAGAATCTATTTCAAATTTGTAAAATGGTCCTTCAAGAAATTTTATACCAATCAAGCCACTAGAAGCAGCATGTTTCTATATGACCTCTTATTCCTCCTTTTGTTCCATGTAGGATCAGTCTGGAATCTCAGAAATCCAGAAATCCCATGGAGTTTTTTTCCCTTTTAGGATTTCTTTAGTTTAAATGAAGAATGAAGATAAAAGTAAAATAAAAACTTACGGTTTAATTCAAATCATCCTTAAATTTACTAGTTTAGGCAAGAATCCCTTAGAAGAAATGGAGTATGCAATACTCATATTCAATAAAAGGGTGAGAAAACAGTACTAGAGTAAAATCTCAAAAATGCCCCCCAAAAAGCTTTGACTGTATGGATCACAATAAAACGTGCTAAGTCCTCAAAGAGATGAAAATAGCAGATCATCTTCCTTGTCTCCTGAGAAAACTGTGTCCAAGTCAAGAGGCAACAGTTAGAACCAAACATGGGACAATTGATTGGCTTAAGATTGGAAAAGGATCATGATAAAGCTGCATATTGCCACCTTATTTATTCAACTTATATGCAGAGTACATCATACAAAATGCTAGGCTGGATGAATCAAAAGCAAGAATTAAGGTTGTGAGGAGAAATATCAATAATCTCAAACTGCAGACAATACCGCTCTGATTACAGAAAGTGAAGAATTAAGAAGTCCCTTGATGAGGGTAAAGAGGAGAGTTAAATAGCTGGCTTGAAGCTTAACACTAACAAAACCAAGATCATGGCAACTGTTCCCATCACTTTCCTGGCGAATATGGCGGGGGAGGGTGGGAGAGAAATGGAAACAGTGTAAGATTTAATATTCTTGGGCTCAAACATCAAAAGAGGGGGTGATTGCAGCCATGAAATTAAATCTTGCAAATCTGGACAGCATACTAAAAAAGCAGAGACAACAACTTGCTGACAAAGTTCTCTTTATTCAAATATATGTTTTTTTGAGTAGTAATGTATGACTGTGAGAGTTGGCCTGTAAGGAAAGCTGAGCATCAGAATCGATGCTTACAGCGTGTGCTGCTGTAGAAGATTTTGACAATCCCTTGAACAGAAAGGATATCAAGTCAGTCAATAATTAAATTAATACACACTATTCATTGGAATGACTAATAATGAAGGAGAAACCTAAAAGCTTTGGCCACATAGAAGACAGGACCCCTTGGAAAAGACCCTGATATTGGGAAATATTGAAAGCAAAAGGAGAAAGTGATAACAGAGGATGAGATGGATAGATGGTTTCATGGAAGCAATGACCATGGACTTGGACAGACTTCAAGAGATAGTGGATAGAAGGGCTATTTGTTTCATGGGGTCATGTGGAGTTGGACATGAGTGAATGAATGAATAACAACAGAATGATGATAAACCTCTGGACTTGGAGTCAGGAAGGCCTGAGTTCAAATTTTGTTTTCAGTGTTTTCTAGCTATAAGTCCTTTGGAAAGTCATTTATCCTTATGCACCCTCAGTTTCTTGATCTGTAAAATTGTGATGATTGTAACAGCAGCTATATCACAGGATTATAAATATATGTAAATATCTTTGCAAAACTAAAAACAATGTAAAAGTCAATTATTGTAATTATGCTTTTTTACTACACATTACATTAACAGTTATGAATTTAACTTTAATGTAGTTAGCCATTTTACTGTACATTCTCTCACAAAGGAGATAAGTGGAAAAACAACAACAAAAGATCTGAAATTTCAAAACTGTTTATTCAACACTATCTCATGTATAAATCTTGCTAATAGGCACTTTAATTTTATTCAAATCTCTCTTACATGCTCCAATGGTATCTAGAGCCTTTAGGGAAAGCTAACATAGCCCTGCCTCTCACTTCCCCCCAACAACAAACAAAAAAGGTTCATTTTCCCATTCCAGCAGATGAGGAAAGACCACAAAATGATACTCTTGCCAATACCACATTAAGAAAGAAATAGAATTAAGAAACAGAATTTTCTTGCTTAAGAACTCAATTGAAATGTAATGTAAATTTTTTTTAATCAAGTTTTCATGGAATTAAGAAAATACCAAATAAACAGTACAAATGCATGTAATTTTCTTGGTGAGGCTGCTGTAAGAGAATGCCACTTAAACAAAAATGGAAGTGGATATCTGTTTTAAATATGACTATAATTGTGAGTACATATTTTGAAAGCACCAAGCTAGCCTTGCTAGAAAAATAAGTGGTTCGATACACTGAATATATCATGTAATATAATATAATGTATATAATATGTAACATAGCATGACATTATGTGAATATATATACATATACACACATACTACATATGTGTGTATTTATGTGAGCCTGTAAGACTTCATTAAGTTGAAAGTTTTCTGCAGACATTTTAAAGTTTAAGGCTTAAGTGTTTTCACATCCCACAATGCCTCATACCTTTTATTTTCATCCCAAATTAATCAAACTATTTAAGTCGGGATATTTTGGAAATATTTTACTTTTATAATCTCCATATAAGCAACATATATTTTTGCTGATATAAAATGCTGTGGTTTTATAAAAAATGTCCAGGAGGTAATAAGATAAAAATACTAATTCTTTTCAATTTTAGTATTTTTTAATTTATAATCAAGAATCAGATCCATAAAAAATAGATAATGCAAAATGTGCAAATTGAGGTTTGATGTTAAAAATTATTTGATTCAGTGGGGACATAGTTAACATACTGTAATGATATACAGTTTGGCAGTCCAAACCTCACTTCTCAATTTCAATCAGACATTCTGGATTTGAGAAAAAGATTCCCAGAGCAATGTAGGCACAAATCACAGCCCCAGTGATATAGCCAAGAATGTGCTACCTGCTGAGATAAAAGTGACATCTTTTATTTTCTCTTGAACAGAAGGACATAATGCACAAATGAAATGTAGCCACAAAACTGAATTGATCAGTTGTCAGGAAAACACCAATGTTTTCTGTTAAGTGGGGAAAGAAACCTGAAAATAGATACAATAAACCATCTGCCACTGGAAGCCGCCATTAATACTTCTGTCAGCACTAAGAATTGTATTGGTTCACAGTTTTAGAATTGCCATATGTACAACAATGCTATACTCCACAGAGCAGACAATTGTAATGCTTGTTTAGGGATTGGATACCTAATTATTTGATTCAGTAATTTCTCTTGAAGTTTATTCCAAATTCCATTTAAAATTATTTTTAAAAATAGTATGTGGTATGAGTGGTACATGCTTAAACACTTTAATAAGAAATGGAAAACATGTAGTATTGTATTAGATGGAGGGATGTTCTTTTGGCATTAGAACCATCTTTGAATACAATTTGGAATTTTACTAGTATTTCAGATCATTTAAGAGGGCCAGATCTCATTTTAAAGATGCATACAAATAAATTTTTGAAAAGTAGGAAGAATGTTCATGACAGAAGGTAAATGTAAACTTGTAGTTGTCTAGGATGACTTTTGAATAAAAAAAAAAACTTTCTCTTAGTTTTCATTACCAGTGCTATTTTAAATCCAATAAGACTGTCCATTTACAGAAACTTACTTGAGGTAAGAAAAAAACTGGCGAACATTTTTTAAAACTAGCTAAAAATTGGTTATGCCAATTTAACCCCTCCTTATCTCCAATGCCCTTGGTCATGTGATTATGCCTAAAGTGTCTTTTATAATTTTTATTTTTCAGTCATGCTTTTTAAATACTTGAAGGCAATATTTCTTAATATCTTTCCCATATTTGTTTATTCAAAGAGATTAGTAGAAATGCATTACATGGAAAAGTCAGGTAAACATGATTTTTAGTAATTTGGAGTTTAGCCAGGTTAAAAGTACCACGCTTTAGGAGTGACTCCATTTCCTTTTCCTTTTCAACTGTTTTATTAATATGTTTTCACTTACATCTCCAAACCCATCTCCCAATAGAAGGCACACATATAACATATATACCCATAGCCTTGAAAATTTTCGCTCTCAATCTGTCCTTCTAATCCACCATATTTTTGCTGAGAATATGGAGGTATGCTTTGCCATTGGCCTTCTGAAGACATGATTGGGCTACTGGATTGATTAAAGTTCTAAAATCTTTCACTAGGCTTCCTTTACACTTTTTGTGGCTTTCATTCAAATTGTTCTCTCAGTACTGCTTATTTCACTCTATATCAAGTCATATTAGTCTTCTCATTCTTTTCTGAATTCTTCTTATTTGTTGTTTCTTATAGTATAGTTATATTCCAGTAAATTAATAAATCACATTTTTCAATCATTCCCAATTGATGGGCATCAACTCCATTTTCTTCCTAATTCTGTACTAGTACAAAAGTGCGTATGCATATATGTGTCTGTGTATACAGATATATACACATATACATAGTGTTTTGTATATTTGTATATGTATATATATATGTAGTGTGTGTATATATGTAATATAAAAGTACACACACATAATACAACGCATAACCACGCATATACATATATGTATATAGACATGCACTGTATGCTTGTGTATACTTGGGTGTGTGCGTGTGTGTGTGTGTGTGTGTGTGTGTGTGTGTGTATCTGTGCATGATATATTACTTGTAGTGTTATTTTGGAATTTAAAAGGTGGAGTCTTTGGATGGATTTACTGCTCCAGCAACCATCCATTAGTTTCCTGTTTTCTCATACGTCCTCTAACATTTGCAATTTTCATCCTTTGCATATTTGCAAATCTGATGATTGTGGTGTCCTTTCTACACCTTGCAAGTGCCTGTACTTGTCTCTATTACTACCTTAAATCTATCTTGATTCTGAAAAGATTTTCATCTATGACAAGAAAGTATAAGTTTCTGGCTCAGACAGCCTTTTACTCTGTATCAAGATCCTTTCTTGCTATATCCATTTCTCCCTACCTTTGCCTTTTCCAAGCCTCAGTTTCTACATATGTAAAATGGAGAAAAATATTATTTAACCTACCAGAGTTGTTTTGAGGGTCAAAAGGGACAATATATGTAAAGTGCTCTACAAGACTGATTTACAAAGCTGTACACAAATGCAAACTCTTTTCTGACTCCCTTTGTCCAGTCTGGATTTATGTTTCCTTCTTTCTGTCTAGTCTTTCCACCTTTTCCCCCATTCTACCTCATCTTTATCCCTATCACCTGATTCTTTAAATAAATTTTGAATCCTATCTCCTGCATGCCCAGCTTCTAAGATCCCCTATTCCAAGTCTGTCTACTTTGCTTTTGACTTATGAGGTAAGAGGATGCACCTTTGTAATGTAAGTTTTGAGAAAACATCATCTCACCAGAATAACAAATAAACAAACAAAAAATGGAGTTGTGGGATTATAGCCATATAATGAGTTTAGAACCTGAGTTTATACTTGGTGACTGAGGAACAGAAATAGTTGTGGGTGGGTGGGTGTGTGTGGGCAATCAGGGTTAAGTGACTTGCCCAGGATCACACAGCTAGTAAGTGTCAAGTGTTTGATCCAAATTTGAACAAAAGTCTTCCTGACTCCAGGGCCCATGTTCTATCCACTGTGCCACCTAGCTGTCCCAACTGGCTTGATTTTTAAAGAGACTTTTGCTGAGAGCTTATAAACCATAGCTAAATACATCCCCTCCCCCCACAGAAAAAAATCTGATTTTTATCAACTTCTATGACTCTGGGGTTTTGACACTACTCCCCCATCCCAGCCCCCATCATTTCCTTTTTACCTTGAAAATGTTGCTGATTCACTGTATACTCTAATACATAGTTAAAAGCTATCACAACACGTTTTTTTATTCTAAAAAGCTGAAGCTACTACCAGCAGAGCAACCTTCCTGAGCACAATGAAAAACATCCTTCTTTCATTTTTACAAGTCTATTTGACCTCAAGTCTCTTAGACATGATACTGAGTGAGACATTCATTCCCTTTTCTCCCAAGGAATCCAGGCTGAGAAAGCTCCTTGCAAAAGTTTCAGGATCCCAATTATGTTGCCTACATAAATATTTACTTTGCCAAATCAGTCTGTTCTTGACACTTAACCTGATTCAAACTCTTGCTAGCCATCTCTTTAGATTTTGCCATTACTTCTCTAAGTTTAGACACTTAAACTTACACTTTCCTCCCCCCCACCACACCCCTGTTTTCAGGAAGTCTATAGGACAAAAATAGTAAACTCATTAAAAAAAAATTCCTTCATGTTTTCCCATAATTTCTCCCCATTCAACAGTTTGGTGTGATTTTCCTTCTAAAAGTCCGTGACCTTTATTTAATGAGCCAGAGTATAAAGAATATTTGCATATTTTATATAAATATTTGCAAATATTGTGGAAAGGACAGTCTTTTTTTTTTTTTTGGAGGGCAATTGGGGTTAAGTAACTTGCCCAAGGTCACACGACTAGGTTTTTGTTTGTGTGTGTTAAGTGTCTGAGGCCGGATCTGAACTCAGGTCCTTCTGACTCCAAGGCCGGTGCTCTACTCACTGCGCCACCTAGCCACCCCTAGGACCATCTTTTAAAACTCACAAAGATATTCTAGCAGCACTGCTGGAGAAAAATAAGCAAATCTAAAATCATTCTACAAAATATATCAGCATATATTATATTGCTTTATTTTTGCATGCTTCATATAGCTTCAACCCTAGGAAGTCCACCTTCATTTCTAACTTGATGTAAGGGAGTCAGAGACAGGAATTGGACCACCGATTTCACTGGCTTTGGCAACTTTGTTAAGGAAATTCCTAAAATTGTTAAGTTGGCATATTCTCTTCAATTTTTTTTGTCCTAGAGAATTGCCTATACTGTTGAGAGGTTAAGTGACTTGAATGAATGAATGAATGCAAAAAAAGCATTTATTTGTTAAGCACTTTTCAGGTGCAAAGCACTCTGCTAAGTTCTGTGGATACAAATAGAAGACAAAGATAGTTGCTGCTCCCAAGGAGATAAAATTCTAATCTAGGAGACAACATATACAATGATTCCACCACAAATCAGATGGGAAAGTCATACCTCCTCTTCCTCTTCCTCCTCCTCCTCCTCCTCCTCCTCTTCTTCTTCTTCTTCTTCTTCTTCTTCTTCTTCTTCTTCTTCTTCTTCTTCTTCTTCTTCTTCTTCTTCTTCTTCTTCTTCTTCTTCTTCTTCTTCTTCTTCTTCTTCTTCTTCTTCCTCTTCTTCTTCAGCAATTAGGGTTAAGTAACTTGCTCAAGATTACACAGCCAGTCATTATTTATGTGTGGGTGCTCATTTTCTGAGGCCGGATCCTATCCCGGGTCGTCCCAACTTTGGGACCAGTGCTCTTTCTCAATGCGCTACCTAGCCACTCCTCTTCCTCTTCTTATATCTTGGGGTTTGGAGGTTAGATTTTTTCTACTCCATATTTATTTACTTATTCTATCTTTTTTTTCCAACTAGGACAATGAACTCTTTTGTCTCATGTAGTTTTCATTCATAAGTTCATGAAATATAGCTCTGGTAAACCAAGCTTTGATAAAGCCCATTGGGATTCAAATGGAGCTAACAGATTAAGCCTTTACACCCAATAATAGGTCCTAGCCCAAGCCTCGCTTATTTAGTGTTTGAGTTCAGATAGCTCAAAGTGAGTATAAATTGCAATTGTTTCTAGTCTGGCCAGAAAACCTGAGGTTCTCCCCCTTCCTCACTGATTCTTTTGGAAAGTCAAACAAGGCCATCTTTTGGCTCAGTTCTTACCTAGCCTTTAATCACTGAATAGCTGTTTCCTCAGAGAAACTGAGATCTGGGAAAGACCTTAGCTTAAAAAGGCTAGGGTCTCCAACTGTATCCAGAGTCAAGGATAGTCATCCTGACCTATATCTTGCCACTGGACTCAGATGACTCTGGAGGAGGGAGTGAGGCTGATGACTCATTTAAATTCAATTCACTTGTGTATCAAGACATCATCCTTGCGACATCATTGGTCCTCTGAGAACAACTTGTTTTACAGAGATAGAAGATGCTTAAAATGGAAAGTATTAGTATAGGACTTCCTACCCAGGTCTAATGACACTTGAAATAATGGTGAAAGTACATCTGATGATAGAGAATAATAACATATTGAAGAAAGGCTTGCAAATCTGTAGCCTTTTGGAAGAAATCTTCAGTATTTTGGGGAGATGCTCAGTGGGTCCAGGTATGTTAGAGCCAGCCCATACCAGCTTATGAGAGTCAAATGTTAAATTTTCATGTGAACATTTACAACATAGAAATCAGCAAATGCTACAAATCAGGGACTGATTTATTGTTTTGTTGATTGTCTAGATTAAAAAAGTGATGAAAATGTTAATACAGGTTAAAATTAAAAGCATGTCATACATTCATTTTTTCTTCTTAGATCCACTCAAATATTAATACCTTAAACATGTACCAGCACAAGGCTTCCTGTGGTAAACCTTTGAGAAGCCATAGAGAAGAATAGCATAATAATGGTAAACATGGATCCGTTGGAATCTGATAAATTTGATGAAACTTCACTGTATTTGAATTCTTGATTTGGATAGTGAACTTTTTTTTTTAAAAAATGCTTTATTAACTTCTGTTTTACATAGTTCATTTCCGCCAGATTTTGAGTTACAATCATTTTTCCCCCCATTATTCCCCTACCCAACCTCCCAGAACAGTAATCCCACAAGATATCGCTTCCTCCAATCTGCTCTCTCCCATACCTTCTCCCATACCCCCATCGACTTTTCCATTAGAGGAAGGTGAGTCTTTGCATCCCAATGCCTGCACATCTTATCTCCCTATTACAAGCAAAAGAGTATTAATAATAGTATTTATATATATTTGAAACATTTAATGTTATGACCTCAAATTTCAGATCCATTTCCTTCCTCCCTTGTCACTCATTCCCTCTTGGGAGATAAGTAATTCAGTATATGTTGTACATGTCTAGCTATGCAAAACATTATCATAGTAGATATATTGTACAAGGCTGCTTATAATTCCCTCCCACTCATCCCACCCCCCACCTGGTCCATTCCCTACATGATCCTGTCCCTCTTCTATAGTGGGTACTTCCAACCTCCCCTCACCCCAAGGATGCCCTCCCATCCATCATCCCTCCTCCCATCCCCCTTCCCCCTATCCTGTTGCAGGTTGAGATATCCCATTTA
Organism: Gymnobelideus leadbeateri; assembly: GCA_011680675.1. Classification (NCBI taxonomy): domain Eukaryota; kingdom Metazoa; phylum Chordata; class Mammalia; order Diprotodontia; family Petauridae; genus Gymnobelideus; species Gymnobelideus leadbeateri. The sequence goes on along the minus strand of WOXC01004897.1, from coordinate 156,132 downwards.
CTGTGTATGTCATTTTCTCCCTGAACCAAATTTAGTTTGAATGTGGTTTTGCCTTTTTAGCCTTCCTTATTCTCCCCCTCTTTTGCAACCACTTCCCCTTGCTTCTTCTGCATGGGATAGTTTACACTACCCTGTCTCTCCCCATCTCCTCTTGCCACTTTCCTCTCTCACCTCATAATTTCATCCCTTGAGTATTCTCCCTTCCCAACAGATTCAACTTATGCCCTCTATCCATATATAACTGTAACCATATACACACACATTCACATATGTATTCATATGACCACACCCCTTCTTCCATTATTTTCATAGTGAGAAAGATATCATCAGTCACAGTTATTGCTTTTCCATATAGGAATGTAAATAGTTCAACTTTGATAAGTTCCTTTTGATTTCTTTTCCCTGATTACCTTCTCAGGCATCTCTTCCTTCTTGTGTCTGGATGTCAAATTTTCTATTCAATTCTGGTTTTTCCTCAAGAATGCTTGAAAGTCCTCTATTCCACTGAATGACCATATTTTCCCCTGAAACAAAATACTCAGTTTTGCTGGGTAGGTGACCCTTGGGTTCATTCCCAGTTCTTTTGCCCTCTGGAATATCATATTCCATGCCCTTCGATCCCTCAGTGTAGAAGCTGCCAGGTCCTGGGCTATTCTGATTGTGTTTCCACAATATTGAAATTGTTTCTTCCTGGCTGCTTGTAGTATTTTCTCCTTGATCTGGGGATTCTGGAACCTGGCTATAATATTCCTGGGAGTTTTCTTTTTGGGATCTTTTTCAGGAGGTGATCTGTGGATTCTTTCAACCTCTATTTTGCCCTCTGGATCTAAAACATCAGGGCAATTTTCCTTGAGAATTTCTTGAAGGGTGATTTCTAGGTTCTTTCCTTGATCATGGCTTTCAGGTAGTCCAATAATTTTTAAATTGTCTCTCCTGGATCTATTTTCCAGGTCAGTGGTTTTTCCCATGAGATATTTCACATTGCCTTCTAATCTTTCATTTGTTTGGATCTGCTTAACAGCATCTTGATTTCTCATAAAGTCATTAGCTTCCATTTGCTCCAGTCTAACTCTGAAGGAATGAATCTCCTCAGTGAACTTTTGAGATTCTTTTTCCATCTGGCAAATTCGACTTTTTAAGGCATTCTTCTCCTCATTGCCCTTTTGGGCCTCCTTTGCCATTTGAGCTAGTCTATTTTTTAAGGTGTTGTTTTCCTCAGTCAGGCTGTTGACCCTCATTTCATACTTTTCCTACATCCTTCTCATTTCTCTTTCTAATTTTTCCTCCACTTCTCTTATTTGATTTTTAAAGTCCTCTTTAAGGTCCTCTATGGCCTGCAACCCGCTCATGTTTTCCCCTGGGGCTTTTGGAGCAGGACTTCTGACCTCACAGTCCTTTTCCGCTCTATGCCCCCAAAATAGGAGTCTAGGGTTGCATTTTTCTGTTTCCTTTGCCTTGGCATGTTGCCACTTAATTGCTTGACTTTTGGGCTTGTTGCCACACTATGGCTTTAAGGCCAGATAGAGGAATTTTCGTCCTGAACGTGTGGGGGGCAACTTCCGTTTCTGGCAAGCTGTAAACCCACCCACGACTTCCACCCTAGATCACAATCCAGATCCAGGGAGGTTAAAGCAAGAGCGATTACCCCCCAAGACTGATCGCTGGATCTCCCTACAAATTTGCAGGCTGGGAGCGGGAACTGCCTCTGAAAACTACAAAATGGCGTTTGTCCTCAGTGGCTTCTAGCCCCCAGGGGAGGGAGCCGACGCATTCCCTAATACCAGTCCCAAAGTCCATAGGACACTAGCCTCTTACTTTGTCCCAGGCATGTCTATGTTGATAATTCTGGAGTCACCACAGCTCCTGGTGTTCTGGGGTTCCTCCAGCTGGCTGCTGGCCCTGCCGCCCTGGGGCTAAAACCTGGGCTCATGAGGCCCTGGGCTCGGCTCGGCTCCTGCGCTCTGCGCGCTGCCTCTTAGTGCTGCACGCTGCCAGGTCCCAGACCACTGCGCTGGTCCTTCCTGCAGGGCTGCTGGGCTGTCCTCAGCAGGAGGTTAGCTTCTCTGTGTCGTTCTGTGGGTGCTGGAGCTCCAGAAGTTGTTCAGAGTCCCCTTTTACATCGTTTGGGGGGAATGTGGGGGCAGAGTGGCTTGGATGAGCTGTTTCTACTCTGCCATCTTGGCTCCGCCCCTGGATAGTGAACTTTTTTAAGTATAAAAGGGTAGAATTATGATTCAGAAAGCAGGAGGAAAGCAATTTAGGGAAAAAAAGACTGCCTCATTTTGGATTTAGTGATCGAGGTCCTAAGAGAAGATTAGACAGTTATCTTTAAAGATCCTATATATTTATAAAAACTTTTCCCTTATGTTTTGCATTATTTCCCATGTATAATTTATTAATTAATATCATATTTTTGCCTTCTCAATAGTGGGGAAAGGACTGGAGGGAGGGAGAGGATATGTGAATCAAAATGTTTAAAATGTTAAAATAAATTATATTAATCTATTTATATCTATATCTATCCATCTCTCTATTTACAAACACGCACACACACACACACACACACACACACACACACACTACAACTCAAGGGTCATAGGCATAGGAGTCAGTGTTAGGTTTGGGAGATGAATTATGGTGTGAGAGGAATAGCAAGATAGCCAGTGTGGCTTGAATTCAGACAAAGTACATGAAAGAAGAAGACTGGAAAGGTAGATGGAGTTTATGAGGGACATTAGAAACTAGATTGTATGACATGCATATGCATACATTTTTCAGTGATGCTTGTGTGTACTTTTTTGATTGGATACCCAAAATTTAGATATTTTCTGTTCCTGCTATGATATTTTAGCAAATGCCTTTGCTTTGAGATAATGATGTCAATTGGTTTTCTACCAAAGACAAATGTACCAGTGGGTTCCTATGAGACATGGTTTTAGAAAAACAGTCTCAAAGAGTACCCTGAACCTCAGATAGTCACCCACAGCAGACATATCCTACAGGAATGTAGTGTGTAGTAATATAGGAAAGAGTGAAGTTGGGTAGGGGAGGGTGAGAATCCCCACAAAGGGTTCTTTGTTTTTTCCTTTCTTAAATCTTTTTTCCCTCTCTTTCATTTTTTAGCTTATATCATTAATTTCCACAAGATTTTGAGTTAAAAATTTTCTCCCCATTTTTCCCCTACAAACCACCGCAAAACAGAGATCCCACTGAATATCCTCTCCCCCAGTCTATTCTCTCCCATATATTCCCCCATCTGTAATGGAAATGCAAATTTAAAGATCTTCTCAGCCCCTAGGTCCTTTGATAGGCTTAAGAGACTCTGAGAACCCTCCTTGATTTGAAAATATACTCTGTGGTCACATGGAGCCTGTTGCAGGAGGCTTGGTTTTCAGGAACTCCCACACCTTGGTGCTGTGTGATTGGGCAGTGGGTCAAGAGGGTGGTTACATTCTCTGACCCCAGAGAAAGCTATATAATCCCTGGTATGAGGCTTTGCTTTGGGGCTCACTTTGAGAAATGTTGTGTGATTTGACCAGATGAGACTCTGGGCAGCCATTGAGAGCCCCCCAGCTTTGAAAACCCAGATGTTGATCCTACCCTCTCTAGTAAATGTGATTTGGTATGGATGTAATGGTTGGACAGTTTGAAACCTGTCTGCTTGATCTATTTCTCTGTCTTGTAACTTCTGTCTGTATACTCTGAAGTTCGGGGTGCTGACCTTTTCCCTCTGAACTAGGTAAACAATATATGTTTGATTGATTAAAGTAAGCTTGTTAACCTATTTTGAGTTGCTTTCCTTTAGAAAAGCAGATCTAAGAACCTGTGTTGGCAGCCATCCTGGGGATGCTGGGGTGCTTGCTGCTATACCATCTCCCTCTGACTTTCCAGTAGGGCACAGTGGATCTCTATGCCCCAGTGCCTGCATATCTTATTTCACAGTTAATAGTACTAAGAGTGTGTGTGTGTGTGTGTGTGTGTGTGTGTGTGTGTGTGTGTGTGTGTGTATAAATATATAGCACTTTGAATTCCAGATGCTTTCCCTTCCTCCCTTGTCATCCACCCTTAATGGGAAGATAAGCAATTCAATATAGGTTGTACATGTGTAGCTAAGCAAAGCATTTCCATGGTGGATATATTGTGAAAGACTGAGTATATTTCCCTCCATCCTATCCCACCCCCACTTGTTCTATTCTCTACTTTGACACTGTCCCTTTTCAAAAGTGTGTGCAACTCCCCACATAACCTGCCCTCCCCTCCATCATCCTCCCTCTCATCCCCTTCCCCCCTACTCTCCTCAAGGCTGAATACCCTATTTAGTGCGTATGTCATTCCCTCCCTAAGCCAAATTCAATGAGAATAAGGTTGACCCATTCCCTTTTGCCTTCCTGTTCTTCCTCTCCACTGTAACAGTTTTCCCTTGCATTTTTGATATGAGATAATTTACCCCATTAAGTCTCTCCCCATCTCCTCTCATTATATTCCTCTCTCACCTCTTAATTTCACCTTTTAAATATCATCCCTTCCTATTCAATTGGTCCTGTGCTCTCTGTCTATGTATACCTGTACACATATATACAAATACACCCATATACCCTCCTATATAAATAGATATATGTATGTATACATATATATCTATGTATATATATATAGAGAGAGATAGATAGATAGATAGATAGATATATTTCTATTCCCTTCAACTATTCTCATACTGAGAAAAGTTTCATAAGTTACAATTATTGTTTCTCCATATAGGAATGTTAATAGGTCAGCTTTGATAAGTTCCTTATGATTTCTTTTCCCTGTTTACGTTCTCATGCTTCTATTGCTTCTTGTATATGAATGAATGTCAAATTTTCTATTCAATTCTGGTTTTTACATCAAGAATTCTTGAAATTTCTCTATTCCACTGAATAACCATATTTCCCCCTGAAACATGATACTCAGTTTTGCTGGGTAGGTGATTCTTGGTTTTAATCCCAGATCCTTTGACCTCCAGAATATCATATTCCAAGCCCATCAATCCCTCAGTGTAGAAGCTGCCAGGTCCTGTGTTATCCTGATTGTGTTTCCACAGTATTCAAATTATTTCTTCCTGGCTGCTTGTAATATTTTCTCCTTGATCTGGGAATTCCAGAACCTGGCTATAATTTTCCTAGGAGTTTTCTTTTGGGGATCTTTTCCAGGAGGTGATTGGTGGATTCTTTCAACCTCTATTTTGCCCTCTGGATCTAAAACATCAGAGCAATTTTCCTTGAGAATTTCTTGAAGGATGACTTCTAGGTTCTTTTTTTGATCATGACTTTCAGATAGTCCAATAATTTTTAAATGAGCTCTCCTGCATCTATTTTCCAGGTCAGTGGTTTTTCCAATGAGATATTTCATATTGCCTTCTATTTTTTAATTTTTTTGGATCTGTTTAATGATGTCTTGATTTCTCATAAAGTCATTAGCTTCCATTTGCTCCAATCTAGTTCTGAAGTAATGATTCTCTTCAGTGAGCTTTTGAGATTCTTTTTCCATCTGGCAAATTTGGCTTTCTAAGGCATTTTTCCTCCTCATTGTCTTTTTGAGCCTCTTTTGGCATCTGAGTTAATCTATTTTTTTAAGTGTTATTTTCTTCTGTAAGGTTATTTGTTCTCATTTCATAATTTTCTTGCATCTTTCTCATTTGAAATGGTCATCTGACAACTCCCTTAAGAAGGTTGGTGGAAGTGTGGTTTATTTAGAGACACTTTCAACTTTAGCATATGCAAAATTCATCATGGTAAAAATTAAAATAGGAAAATATAATTACCAATGAGATACTGAATTTGAGACCTTGAAAGGCAAGGTCTTTGGTTTGTTTGATTTAGAATTTTAGAAAGAAATATCTTTCTTTTCCCCTTTGTGCTGTGTTTTTACAAAACTAAATGTGATATAAATAATGATACAAATTATAGATCTGACTCAATGACAGGCAATCAGATTTTTTTCAGAAAAAAATATCTCCATTAAAAGTTAATAAATAAGAGAGAAACAGCAAAATTGGTTGTGATGATTCTTGGTTTAGAAATCATGGATTTTGTAATTTTGAAGTTCAAATTATAGACTATGAAAGAAGTATTGGGAGAAACAGTCTCTAGCTTAAAGGGTTTGTGCCTCTAGAATGGTCTGTATCCCAGGATCAAAAGACATAAACAATTTATCTTATAACAAATGCATGACGTTCTATTTTATTACCTGTGATCTAATCTAATTAAACTACACATAAAGGTAATGACATTTGTGTTGGGTTATTTTGAATGGCAGCTATGCAAGAAAAAAAATGGAATGGTTGGTAGGTTGGGAGGTGAGTCATGAAATTTGATTGGTGGATGAATATTTGTGTTAGAATGAAATCAGAACCAGAAATAATCTGATAAATGGGACAGAGCCAGTAAGTGATTGAGAACCAGGCACCCAGGACACTGACTAAAGGAAACAAGAAATTTGAGTAATATCAACAATACTTTTCATGGTGTTTTTCATATATTTGAAGATTTTAAAGTCACATAGGGATAATCAGATATTTCAATTTAGCATTCAGTTAAATGAAATGAAAACTATCTATACTACTATACAGGTATCACAGGCATACAAGAGTGTACTCATAATGATGGCTCCTGTGGTGATCAGAAGTGGTATAAGGCCATTTTCAAGATATCACTGAAGAATTTTAATATTAACTGTGAGACGTGGGAAACACTGGCACAGGACTGGGTTTCAGCATGGCATGCCCACATCAAAGAAGACACTGTAGGGACAGCTAGGTAGTGCAGTGAATAGAGCACCAGCCCTAAAGTCAGGAGGGCTTGAGTTCAAATCCAACCTCAGACACTTGATTCAGTTACTAGATGTGTGACCTTGGGCAAGTCACTTAACCGCAATTGCATTGCCTTCTCCCCTCAGAAGAAGAAGAAGAAGAAGAAGAAGAAGAAGAAGAAGAAGAAGAAGAAGAGGAGGAGGAAGAGGAGGAGGAGGAGGAGGAGGAGGAGGAGGAGGAGGAAGAGGAGGAGGAGGAGGACACTGTACTCCAAGAGCAATTCAGAATTGTGGAAGCACAAAGGAAATGTGAACTGCAGAATTCCACTCTAAATGCTGTGATAGACCACTTATACCCTATTTGTGGTAGTGCCTTCCGAATTAATATTGGAGTAATCAGCCAGAGCCAAACACACAGTACCCTAACTACAACATTGTGATATTGTCATCTTTGAAATTGAAGAATTAACAGAAACAATAGGTGTTAAAGGAGATAACAAGACTGATATAACAGAATCCTTGTTCTGATAGAACTTCCAACAGTTGTAGTGATTCTGTTCAAAAAGCATAGACATCCTTCCAGGTAATGACAACTCCAGACAATAGATGACAGCATCAAAACCATGTTAGTGATGTCACATATCAACAGTCTGTCTCATATCTTAGAATTTTTGATTATGGGTTTTAATTAACCTTACGGGCGGTTGATGATTCAATAAGGAATAATAGCCCAGCATTGTATTATTGTACTAACCTCTGGGGAAACAATGACAAAATGAAACTATCCTTGCCCTCAAGTAACTTGTATTCTAAGTGAGAAAAACTATATGTTTATAATACACACATATATGTATGTACACATATATACATGCATATATAGTATGTATACACACAGATACATTGTATATACATATACATATATACACATATATTCATGCATATATAGTATGTATACACACATATACATTATATACATTATATCTATCTATACACACACAAAATTGATACAATGTGTAGGCAAAGGTACTAGTAGCTATGGAGTTGTGGAATCAGGAAAGGACTTCTCAAGGAAGTAATATTCAAGTGATAGAGAATTAACAGGGAAATTGAGAATGAATCTTAGTTTTATCACTAACCATATGGGTGAAAACGATCAATTTGCTTACATGTTTGGGCTTCAATTTCATCATCTATAAAACAAAGGTTTAAACTGGATTCCATCTACAATCCATTCTAGGTCTAACTTGCTTCAAGAAAGTGTAGACACATACAACATTTACATTGACCATTTAGTCTGGGTTTTTCCCAACATCACAATTTCTCTGAAGCTTTATATAATGATTCCTTCCATTAGCATTTAAAAATCAGAGACTTGCTTGCTATAAAAATAGCAGAACTAATACTATTTCTATCTCAGATGATTCTATGATATGCTTTATGATCATATTTCCCAATTAGGTAAAAAAGGAAGATAGAAAAAGATTCAGAATGGAGGTCTATTAATGAGGGCATTTACAAAAACTGTAGAGAAAAAAGGGCAACTAAACTGGTCCCTTTAAAACAAACATAAATGAGCTTCATAGATAAGGGAGATTGATCATCCACAATAAAAGTCAGTATATGTGAAAAGGTATTGGAAAAGCCTTACTACTCCATTTAACTGTCAACCAAAATATTTGTCATAGTTTAGAAGAACATAGGCTCAATAGCTACATTTCAAGCTAAGCAGGGCAAAGTAAAACTATAATTCTGAAAGAAGGAGTCCAGAAAAGAAAACCCCTTTCACCTGCTTTTTCATTTAGGTGTAGAAAATGGATGTCTGTCAGCAAACCTGGCATATATAAACACTGATGGAATTAATAAAAAAGTATATATTCCATATTAGATCAACCGTGGTTATTATAACACATACAAGATAGTATGAATACTGCCTATCATCTGCTGAGTATTTTTAGCTAAATGTTCCCCAATACCTCAAATTCAACTTATACAGACCTTAATGTTCCATCTTCTCATCCATCTAGCCTACTTTTTGTAATTTCTTTATTTCTCTTACTGGCATCAACATTTTCTCAATCACATAAACTCTAAACCTCATTCTTCCTCTACTCTCCCCTTTATACTTGCTGACATTTAATTAGAATAGCAAGTCCTGTTCATTCCTGTTAATATCCTGTGTTTTTGTTCTCTCCTAGGCAAGTAGGTGGTAACTGTAGATAGAGCACTAGAAATGGGGTCAGGAAGACTTGAATTCAAATCTGACCTTAAACACTTACCAGCTATGCGACCCTATGTCAGTCACTTGATGCTTCTTGTTTCTTCAACTGTAGAATGGGGGTAATAGCAGCATCTACCTCACAAAGTTCTTGTGAAGATCAAATGACATTGTGTGTGTGTGTATTGCTTAATAAAATATCTGGTGCATAGTAGAAACATCAATAAATGCTCGTTTCCTTTTTTCCCCTTCCTTTCTATTCACCCTGTTGTTAACTCTGCTTCAGACCCACATTACCTCTTACCTGAACCAATGTAATAGCTTTTAAATGGTTTACCCTGACTTTCATATCTTTCTTCATTGTGTACATTGCTCCCCTGTGCACACCCTATAGTCGCTGCTCATTGCCTACAGAATATGAGACAAAAACCTTAGCCTGGTGTTGAAGCTTTTGCACTCTTTAGGCCAAATGACCTTTACAGCTTTGTGTCATAGTACATCTCTTTCATAGTCTATCTCCTGGCAGACTTGACAACTCCCTTTCCCCGGTCTCATTCAGTTCTCTCTTGATTCCTTACATTGATTTTTACACATTGCAACTTAGTAATAGAAAGTGTTAGAGTTGGAGTCAAGAAGACATGAATTTGAATCCTATTTTAAATACTTTCTGTTTGATCCTGGGTAAGTCATTAACCCCTTCAGTCATTTAACCCCTTACTTTTCTTTCTTTTTTTTGCCTTTTTTTTTTTTTTGGAGGGCAATTGGGGTTAAGTAACTTGCCCAAGGTCACACGGCTAGGTTTTTGTTTGTGTGTGCGTTAAGTGTCAGGCCAGATCAGAACTCAGGTCCTTCTGACTCCAGGGTTGATGCTCTACTCACTGCGCCACCTAGCCACCCTGCCTTATTTTTCTAATTTGTACAAGAGGGATAAAAATAACACCTACTTCTAAGTTGTTTTATTTAAAATAAGTATCAAATGAGAATAAACACACATGTATAAATCTTAAAACTCTATGTAAATGCTAGCTATTATCCTATAATGAACTCCCACATGTCTATGTATTGAATCCCTTTTCTTTCTTCAAGGGCCCCACCTCTTAAGTGAAGTATTCTCTGATTTCTTCAATTGTGATGAAGGAAGGAAAGGAAGGAAGGAAGGAAGGAAGGAAGGAAGGAAAGGAAGGAAGGAAGGAAGGAAGGAAGGAAGGAAAAGGGAAAAAGAGAGAATGGAAGAAACTGTGATGACAGGAAACAGTTCAGTCACTGATAATGCTCCCTTTTCAGTGCATTTTATTCTCTGAATGTTCAATAATATTAGGTGCTATATATTTGTAGTATAAGGATTTGTGATTTCTACTCATGAGATATGATGATCTTTTAGCTTATAAGTCCAACCCCCAGGTCATGTTATGCTAGACAGTTGGTATGCGCTAAATTTTTATAGACATCAGTTATGTCTTATATGGTTTCTTCTTTTTGCTTACAGAGTCTATATTGATCATGAAGTCCAAACTCCTTAAAGATAACTTCTATAATTTCTGGCGGCAAAAATACTGTATTATCATAATAAACTCTTGTTTCCACAGATAAATTTCTATGAGTAGGTCATTTTATGATTTTATTTTTTTTACATAATCTTGGTTGATTTCATATAGGTGTCACCCATGAAAAGTTTTGATTTAACTATTGGAATTTTTCTGTTTCATAGACTCTGTCGGGATAAATCTCTTTTGCCTGCATTTGACAATTTAGTAATATTTACCTATTTTCAGTCTTTACTGTCAATTCGAGAAGTGCTATTTTCTTGCTGCATAAGTATGAATATGCTTTTAACTTTTTATTTATGTGTTCTAAGACCTGAGAAAGTTTACCCATTTTCTTTGTCATCTCTTTTTTTTTTTGAGTAAAAAGTTCTTATCTTTCCTCTATGGTAATTAATATAGTATGCTTTACTTTTTGGCTAGAATATTTTACAAATCACTTATGTGATTTATAATTATTGTTTATCATTATTATCTATTTATTTATTTATTAGTACAGTTTTAAAACAGTAGGATACAACTGTTATTATGTAGGTGTTAATTGCATTGGTAGTGGGTTGGATTTTAAAGAAGTTTGAGTAGTGATTTTTGTCACTATCATAGGAAGTTAAAGTAAAGAATGAGGAGAAAATAATATTTTGGTGGATGAGTGTGCTCATAGGTTAGAACAAAACAATTTTGACAGGGAGGGGAAGAGGTATAGAAGCATATATCAAAATAAGATATGAAATAAACCTTAATCCTTCACAGCACAACACATAAAGGAAATAAATGGAACAATCTTATAACCACACTAGAGATTCAAGCAAATTAACACTATTTAAGAGATTCATGCTATGGAAGTCAGAACAGTTAACAGAGTTGGAGGAAGAGTTAACAGAGTTGGAGGAAGAAGAGGACAATACCCAGGCAGACAACTAAGCTTGCAAGTGTTAGTCTGTGGGAAGGATAAAGGCTGGTGTGGCTCCCTGCTCTGTTATGACTTATTAACTTATTTGCTACTGTGATGGATTTGACTTTCTGATGTTGGGATTTGGTTTTCTGATGTCTGAAAAAATGTTTTGCTTCCATCTTCTATATGGAGAGTCTGTTATGTTTTGTGATTGAGCATTATGTTAGCATATTCACAGTCACCATCAGAGCTGAGAATATTGCATTGGCACTACAGTAGTGCAATTTTATTTTTCACATTCTCAACTTAAGTGATTTGCCCATGTTTACTATACATGTATCCTATATTTACTTAAATATGTAGCATTTTTTCCCCTTTGGTAAAAGGTCCACTTTTTTGTTTGTTTCTTTTGCTTTTTGGAGGAGGGCAATTGAGAATAAGTGACTTGCCCAAGGTCTCATGGCTAGTTTTTGTGTTGTGTCTGAGGCCGGATTTGAACTCAGGTCCTCTTGACTCCAGGGCCAGTTCTCTATTCACTGTGCCACCTAGCCACCCCAAAGGTACACTTCTTAATTTTTGTCTTTACATGGCCAATATCAAGGACAGTTCCAATCACACAGTAGATGCTGAATATTTAATGTTTTTTGATTTATTAATTTCTCATTTGGAACTTGTATTCCCCTGATCAAGCATAGCACCTTCAACCTCAGTTGTAGTCTTATTGTAGGTTTTTTCCCATTAATGTTAATCTATAGTTATTCCACTTATTGACAAATATTGCACAATTTTATGTGCATCAAATCACACTGCACTTCCCCAAGGCAGATTGTAAGATCCATGAGGTAAGGGCTATCTTAATTATTTTTATATATTCCATGGTGTGTTGTGCATAGTATTTCTTAATACACGATTAAAACACAAATGAATCCTGTCCTGTAAATTTATCCCCTTAAATCATGTCATAGACAAAGTCACCTTTTCTTAAGATCATATTAATTCCATTCCTAAATCACTCATTCTATTAAGAAATATTTGTTAAGTTCCATTATGTGCCAGATATCAGTTTGGGAGCTAGCAGGTAGGGGGTTTCTTTCATTAGAAAATTCTGGGTCATCCTACTAGGGAGCAATTGTGAAACCAGATTCAAGTTAAAGGGACAAGCAATTTACCTGACTATATGATATGAAGCCATTTTACCAAAGGAGAAACTTTTACAGCCTCAATAATGGGATTATAGGAAGTCATGGTTTGAAGGCCAAATTCTCTAATGAACACACACATACATATATATATATATACACACACACACATACGTAGATGCATATATGTGTATGTGCATGTGTATATACATATGTACACATATACATACATAACACAGATATGTACATATGTATAAAATTTATAATCCATAGTTTTCCTTTTATCTTTCAGTTAGATTTATCCAAAACTGAAAGAGAGATATTGAAATCTCCCATTTCTATTGTGTTATTTTCTCTATCTTCTTGAAGCTCAGATGATGTTTCCTTTATCATTTTGATGCTAAGTCATTTGGAACATATATGTTTGTTATTAATATTGCTTTGTTTTCTGTGATTCTTTTTTTGCATTATATAATTTAATTGTCTATCCTTTTTATTCTTTAATGCTTTTGCTTTCTCTGATAGTTATTATGACCCCCGTGTATCAGTGTATTATTTCAAATGGGGAAAAGTAATGATGGTGATAGAAAAACATTGTAAAGGGACACTGCTTTAACAGACCAAGTCTACCCTTCTTCTTCCACTGAATGAAAAATTTTAACATCAGAAGGTAATAGTAAGACATGAGTATGACCATCTTTGGCAGATGTGGGGTAGACAAGTAGCTCACGAAAAGGGGTGAAGAAGTGAATGGTCTTGTTGGAACATAATAGCACTTAATAAATGATTATTGACTGACTTATCTGAGGAAAACCAATTTTTGGTAAAAGTGAGAAAAAAAGTATGAATAATGAATATTTTACTGGGGGCATCAGCTTTATATGGCGCATGGGAAGGGCCTAGTATAGGGGCCCATTTGGGAGAGTAAGGGGAGAACTAGATAGATAACTAAATGGAAAAGAAGGTCCACAAAGTGGTAATAGGGGAGAGACTTTTTTTGATGGTGATAACAGTATTATGGTGAACATCAGTGCTGCCATTATCATTATCATCATCTCCATCACAATGTCTGCTACCCGCTACTAGAATTTATCCAAAGATGTTATCAATGAGCCTGCAGAAGATGTTTGTATATAAATACTTTCATTCAATTACCAAAAAAGCAGAGTTTTTATTGTTATTGTTTTTGTTTTGCCTTTTAATGATTAATTTCCCAAATATTGAAAGAACTGACAGCAGGATAACAAATTGTCCCAACATCATTATACTTATTTGAAATTCATTGAATATGAGAAGAGCTAGATAATAAAAAAGAATAGCTGGAATTTACATAAAGCTTTAAGGTTTGTAATGTACTTAGCATAAGTCATCTAAATTGAGCCTCATAGTAGCCCTATGTAGGTGCTGTTATTACCCTAATTTTGCAGATGAGAAAGCTGAAATTTAAAAAAAAGAGAGAAAAAAATTAAGTGATTTGCAGAGGTTTACACAGCTTTCTTTTTCTTTTGAGTCCTGATTGAAACCCAAGCTTTCCTCATTCCAAGGCCACCATTCTTTCTTCCTAAACACCTCAATCTCAAGAAGGAAAATATGGAAAGCAGCAGAAAGAGAGGCAAAATGGGTGGGCAAATCAGAATCAGGGTAGCAATAAAGCTGCAGAATCTAATTACTTTCAGAGGACAAAGGGAAAAAAGTCATAACCAAATTCTGGAATATAGCTTCTTAGCCATTTTTGTGTCAAAGTAGGGCAGAAGGTGGGATATTCTTTCTTCCCTATTGCCACCTTTCTCCTTAAAACATTAGCATCTCTTCCTTTGTGGTTTATGCTATTCATATCTACCACCCAATCAAAATCCTAGTAGCTATTATCTCTAGACTCCCAGTCACTCATTTAATGAATTTGGTGCCTGGATAACAATTTTTCTCTCCTCTTCAATTCCTGGCCTCATTCAAGGGAATTCAGCAAATAGACTGACTTTCCCTCAAATACCCTTACCACTCACTTCTTCAACCTTCTCCATTCCCATGAACTACTCTTCTGTCCCACCTCTGTCACATAAAAAAAAAAATGGTCATACACTTGATTTTGCCATTTCCTACAAATGTACCACCTCTACGTTCATAAATTCCAAAATTCCCTCATCCCACCATATTCTACTGGTTTTTCAACTCTCCTTCTGCCTTCCTTACAAAACAGTGACACTAACATCTAGGCTGCTCCATGATCAATACAATCTACTTCTTAGTTCCAAAAATGTTCTCTGGCTCTTCACAATGTTTGGAAAACTCTTCCTCCTCTCATCCAATTACTGATTTCTCTGACTCCATTTAAATCCTAACTAAAAACCCACCTTCTACAGGGCTCCTTCCCCTTAATTCTAGTCCTTTTCATCTGTTAATTATTTCCTAGTTATTTTGTATAGAACTTGCTTTATATTTATTTGTTGTTTGCATGTTGTTACTCCTATTAAGTTGTAAGCTTCTTGAAGGCAGGAACTGTATTTTGCCTCTTTTCATATTCCTAGTACTTACCACAGTGCCTAGCCCATAGTAGGCACTTAATAAATGTTTATTGATTGATTAATGGACCACTGTGGCAATCTATTTTGTATAGAACTTGCTTTGTATTTATTTGTTGTTTGCATGTTGTTACTCCTATTAAGTTGTAAGCTTCTTGAAGGCAGGAACTGTATTTTGCCTCTTTTCATATTCCTAGTTCTTACCACAATGCCTAGCACATAGTAGGCACTTAATAAATGTTTATTGATTGATTAATGGACCACTGTGGCAATCTGTGAAACCTATGAACTTCGAAGCATAATATTTTAAATATATAAAATAAAATACATCGAATTGATTGCAAGGAAAATCAATTATGTTTAAATGCAATTACCAAAAATTTTAAGACCATCGATTCTAGGTTAAGCACTCTTGCCTTACTGCCATTTTCCAGTCACTTCCCTATTAACATCTTTACTTTTCCCTTTTTTAAAAAATATATTCCTTCTAGATATATGATCCTCTGCAGCAGGGGTAGGAAACTATTCTAAATGATGTTTTGGCATGGAAAGACTTATATAAGCCCTCCTTTTAGGAAATTTGGAAATTTCTTAATAATTAGTCAAAGCCAGAAGTCAGTTCATATTATAAGGCCCAGAGGAAAATTTGGCAAAGCCCCTTCAATCTCATACTAGGATGTTTGCTCCAAGAAATGTCCTCCCAATGTTTCTTGGGTATCCCTCTCATTTCTCAAACTATCAGATATTGCCAAGAATGCTTAAGTGGCAGCTACACCTGTAAGCAGAGTTCTCCTTTTATATAGATTTAAGGCCATTTCTCATTGCTTGGAGCTGTGGATGAGGAAATATGCATGTAGACCTAATGATGGAGTGGACAGCTTGGCAGAGCAGCACAGCTTGTGTGGGGGAGTCCTTGATTTCAAAGCCAGGCTGCTCAAGTAGGGAAAATAACAAAAGGGTTGGGTGGGTGGGACCAAATTGTGAAATCTAAGTTCAAGGGATAGATTATTTTATAAAAGAAATGAAATAATTTATTTAAAGCAGGTAAATAAAATTTGTAATATGAAATTAAGTCAGCTATTATAGAAAATTTTAAGGTGTGTAAATGAATTAAATTATATGGATGACAAGAAAGTATTTAGCAGTTCAGAGGATATTTCACTTACAGTGTCTGGTTCAGGATATTGTCAGCATTGTTAAAATCTATTCTCTACAAAGAGGCAAGAGACAGTATTTTAGGCAATTCAGAATCTTCAGAAATTATAGAATCGATCATCTTAACAAATAAGAATATCCCAGATCATTTCCATTCTGGCTTGAAATTCCTGTTAAAAATGATGACTTAGACTTGGGATATGGCTATATATGACCATCTAGTCTTAGGGGAAGCTAGGTGGCACAGCGGATAGAGTGCTTTGCCTAGATTTACAAAATCTCAAATTCAAATCTTACCTCAAATATTTGTGTGTGACTCTCAGCAAATCAATTAATATCTTTCTTCCTCAGAGTGTTCAGCTGTAAAATGAGGATAAAAATAGCATTTAACCTCCCATGGTTGTTGTAAGGCTAAATAATATATTTTCTCATGAAGTGCTATATAAATGCTAGTAGTTACATAATTTAAGTACATTAATTTGTATTTATTATTTTAAATGTTATTGTTCAGTTGATCAGGGATGTCTCACCCTCTGTACCCCATATGGAGTTTTGTTGTCAAAGAAACTGAAATGGTTTGTCATTTCCTTCTCCAGTTGTCCCTATTTAACAGTTGAAGAAACTGAGGCAAACAGAAATTAAGTTATTGCCCAGGGTCACATACATAGTAAGTGTCTGAGGCCAGATTTCTACTCAGGTCTTCCTAACTTCAGGCCAAGCACTCTATCTGCTGTGCCACCTAGCTTCACTTTTTAAATATCATAGTCTCCTAATAACTTATGGGAGAGTAGTAGGAAAAGAAAAAAATATATGTATATAATTGGTATCTATGTATACTACTTTCTTTTGTCACTTGTTAAATATTTACATCATAATTATATTTACATTTTGTATTTTATATTTGAATGTTATTTTTCTTTTCTCAGACCTTAAATTACCATGAAAGGGGATGTTCATCTTCACATATTTTATATAAACACATCGTAGAATATTTTCATTTTGTTCATGCCGTGACAACTTAAAATGTAAACTCTTTGAGGTAGGAAACAAGTCTTTCCTGTATAAATATAGTGTGAAGGAATTTATATAACTTAACAGATTATTTTCCTCTTGAAAGATAGAAAACACATGTATTTCTATGACACTACTATTTGTATTTAGTCAGTGATTCTTAACACCTTGCTTTTATGTATTAAAGGAAGGCACTGGAGTGTAGTGTGCTATAAGGAACACTGGATTTGGACATAGGAACTGGATTAAATCCTTCTTTATTATTTTCTTTATAGGTGACCATGAATAAGTAATTTGAAATACCTAGGCCTCAGTTTGCTCAACAAAAAAGTGAAGGGCTGGACTAAATGATCTCCAAGGTGCCTTTTTGTTTTTGTTCTAAATACCATGATCCTGTGAAAAATCTTTGAACTATTTCCTTCCTTCAGTTACATATGCAGTCAGCCATTCTGTCTTATAGACGTTTCCTTTGAAAAGCTTCCTATTTTTTTTTTTTTGCATAGCCCTGTAAATTTCATTGAAGTTAATGAATGCAGGGACATTAGGAAGAATTATCTAATTAACAGGGATGTGAGTAAGCCAATTGGCTCCAATTCCATGAAGGCCAATAAAGAAAACAATGGCAGAAGTAGTTCTATGTCTGATTACGACTAGAAGGAATTAGGACAACAAGACTGTCATTCAATCAGACTTAAAACTCACATGCTTGTCTGCGTCTTTTGAGAGTGATAAGTTACATTCATGTTCCTTGTTTAGATGTTCCTTTCATCTATCTCCAAAGCTCATTATGTAGCCTTGGGTTATGGACTTTGCTTCTCTACTCAAATCCCTTTTCTATACTTGAAAAGTCTGTTAAAGAATGACTATTTCCAATATTGGGAATCTCTGATCTCTACTCTATGGTCTCTGATACTCTCTAACCTCCACTCATTTCATTGTTCTTCACTCTAACTCTATATCTATCTGGAGCTATCCTATTACAATTTACTTCTCAGTTCAGTTCAATTCAATTTAACCAATAAACACTTAATATTATTATTAAACACTTGTGACTTTAAATCCACCCATTATTTTCAAGACACTGTGATAAGTGCAAGACAAAAACAAAAAACAACTGTCTTCATGGAGCTTACATTCTAGTGGGGAAAGTTATATAAGTAGCACATAAACAAATTATTATGTACAAAGACAGTTAAACAGGAAGATAGTACCAAGACCTGGTGATACCAGGAGAGGCTTCATGGAGGTGGTCACCTGAGTAAACCTTTGAAAGAAGAAAACAGTTTCTCAGAGGGAGTAATGAAAAAAGAGTTCATAGAAGATATGGGAGAGAGCAGATTGGATGATTGGATATCGTTTGGGACTGCTATTCTGGAGTGGTGGGTAGGGGAAAAATGGGGAAAAATTGTAACTCAGAATCTGGTGGAAATGAATGATGTAAACCAGAAGTTAATAAAACATTTGGGGAAAAAAAGAAAAAAGAGTTCATGCCAAGCTTAGATAATGACTTGTATAGATGTATAGAACTAAGGGGATGACGAATCAAGTCTGCGTAATAGCTATTCCAATAAGACATTTCACAAAAACAAAAAATGCGAAGAGGAAAATAGTTTGAAATGAATTTTGTGAGGTGCATGGAAAAAAGATCACTGAAGATTTTCATTACATGCCAGGCCAAAGTGTTTGTTTTGAATCCTAGATGCAATGAGGAGTCACAGGATTTTTTTTTAGCATTGAGTGACATGATCATACCTGCATTCTTCTCATGAATGTGCTTTAATTTCGGTATCCCAGAGACAGGCAAGCTGTGTGTATCCCATCATTGGGACACTGAAAGTCCTATGAGGCATTTGGGGAATTGTCCTTTCTCAAATGTTATTGAATTTAATCTTCAGGGACTAGTTACAACATGTCTACACATGCATTAGAAAAGGCTGATTATCTGGTTTGGGGGGAAGTCATGATGACATGTATTAGGGTGTAGCTTCATCTTCATTTTATAGGTGACAAAATTGAGGCAGAAAGCAGTTAAGTGACATGCTCAAAGTCACACAGATGTAGCACTCAATCCATTATGCTACTTAGATGCTTCCTCATAATAGAAAGGTATGTGGAAGATGGACGGCAAAGGAAAGGGAGATGCTAGAAGTAGGGAATAAAATTAGGAAGGTATTGTAACATATCGGGAATCTCTTTATAAAACCTGAACTAAGATGATCAAAGGGTAAAAAGTTAGAGAAGGTTCAGTCCTTCCAGTGAATCCTTCCTAGGATAGTCTTTTTCTAACCCCAGCCCTGTTACTAATCAGGGACCAACCCATATAGGCCCTTGTTTCTTGTTTTTGTTTTTTGTTTTGTTGTTTTTTTTTTTTTTACAAAACAGAGTGCTCTGTTTTTTCCTTAACCCTACTGTTGCCATACTTGATAAAGCTATAGTCTCCCCAACTTTGTATTACTTCAACATCTTCTATGACTAGCCTCTTCATTCTACTCTACGCTTTATGTTGGTGCCAGAACTTTCTCATTAAACACTCTCACATCAGTTTTTTTGTTCAAAAACATCTCTTACTTCCACATAGAATTCAGATTAGATTCCCACAGGCTTAATAAGCCTTGCAAAGTCCTCTCCTAGAACTCCCCTAACCAAAATTGTTTCTTTACTTAGATTGACCTCATGGTCCCATGAGCCTCCCAGCCTATATAGTAAGCAGAGCATTGAGGGCTCTCACACGCATCACTGAGGAATCATCCCTCAGGAGAGGCCTGTATTCTCCCTCCGAGATGTACACAAAGCCAAAGAAGCACTCACTTCATGGGTTTATCCCAGCATGCTTCTTTCTCTAGCTTGTTCCATAAGTGAGGTAGGAGAGATGTGAACAAGAGAAGAGGAGAATTCCACCTAATGATGCAAGAAAAAAAAAGAAGAAATAATATAATCCAGGTTTCAAAGCACCTAGGTGAAGCATAGTAATCCTAAAATAAAATTAAACAGCTTTGCTTTGACTCATGTTTGTGTAATATTTCATTCATTTGCATTTTTTCCTCCTGAGCAGGTGGCATGAGAACATTATTCAAAGGATTTAATAGCTGTTGCAAAATATAATTCCTTGTTTTCTATGAAACTCACACACATGAATATATACATGCATGATCTTTAGTACAACTGAGCTTGATTTAACTGTAATAAAAGAGTTATCTCACACATTTCAGGATGGAGTGAACCTGACTAAGTGATTGGCAATTTTAACAATCACATAACCTCATTTTAAAGACTGGTTAATATTATGGGTATGGGGTAAATTGAGAAAAGATTAGAAATGTTATTTTTAATGATAGCAGGTATATTCCATAATAAATCTCTATTATTCCTTTATTAATTCTTGCCGGAATTTATTTTGGGCCAGAGAAATAATAAAAGTGTCACTTCTTGAAAAATCTGAAAGCCACAGAAAATCTCTGGTAGAGACTAAAACTATAAATACAAAATACAATGAGGAAAAGGAACCAATATTTGAATAATGCAAATTAAGTAAATATATATTTATTTCCTATTATATGCTGGGCAATATGTTAGGTCTCAAAAACACTTGGCCTAAGCTTAGTATCTACTATATGAATGGAAAAAATATAATATTTTACCCCAGTACTTTATTAGAATATGTTTATTACTATTCTATGCTAAGTAAAATGGGACTAACAAATAGAAATATAATATTTTTTACTTACTTGGCTCTTCTGGTCTTATTTCTCCATCTATAAAATGGAATAATACTAACTTCCCCACCTAGGTCATCATACTAATTTGAAGCTTCAAAATTGATGACTTACATGTACTTTGCAAAGTGTATACTACTCAATGTACATGTAAGCATATTTTTTGCACATTCTGGTCATTTCAGGAAAATAATACTAAGGTGATTTATCTTGATTAACTTAATAAACCCCTTTAGGTACTTAAATAAGAATAATATCAACTGTTAATTAATTTCTAAGAGCTAGTGGCAAGAAATAGCTAAAATCAAAATCAACTGGAATAATGCAATAAACAAACAGATTTGACTAAAGATAGTTACTGAGATACAGAAATTAGAATTGTTGGTAGATGGAATTAATAATAATCACAACTGTCATTTATGTAGTATCAAGTTTTACAAAATATTTCATAGGTATCCTCTCAGTTGAGCCTTATTGCAACCTTCTAAGGTTAATTCTATAGTTTTTTTAAAAAAAAATATTTATTTACTTTTAGTTTACAGCATTCAGTTCCACAGTCCCTTGAGTTCCAAATTATCTCCCCCTCACTCCCTTCCTCCCATCCCCCACCATGGCAGCATGCAATCAAATATAGGTTCTACAAATACCTTCTCATTAAACATTAGTCAAGTTGTAAAGAAGGGTTATAACCAATGGAGTGAACAATGAGAAAGAAGGGACAAAACAAAACAAAACACAAAAGGGAGAGAGCAAGTAGTTTGCTTCAATCTGCATTCAGACTCTAGTTCTTTCTCTGGATGTGGATATCCCTTTCCATCATGAGTCTTTTGGAGCTGTCTTCCAACCTTGTATTGCTGAGAGAATACCAGTCCACCAAAGTTAAACTTCATATATATGATGTGTCTGTAATTGTATATAAAGTTCTCCTGCTTCTGCTCTCATCACTAAGCATCTGTTTATATAAGTCTCTCTGGGTTATTATGAAGTCTGTCTGCTCCTCATTTCTTATAGCACAATAGTATTCCATTACATTCATATATCACAACTTGTTTAGCTGTTTCCCAATTGATAGGCATCCCGTTGATTTCCAATTCTTTGTCACCACAAAAAGAGCTTCTGTAAATATTTTTGTACATATAGGTCCTCAATTCTGTAGTTAATACCCAATTATTACAGAGAAAGAAAGTTTTAAAGATTGTAAGAGACTTGCTCCTGGTCATGAAGCTGGTGTCAGAAGCAAGTTTTGAACTTGTATCTATCTGATTCCAACCCCAAAATGTTAACTTCTATACCATGCCTTACGCTTAATGTTTTTAGAATTTTTTTACTTTTTATGAAATCCATGTAGCACAGTACATATGAAAAAGTAGTGATGGGGAGAATAGGTTATGAAAAGCATTGTCTTTCAAATAGATTTCCTACTTCATTTTAGGGGTAATAGGGAGCCACCAAGATTATTGAGAAGGAAGGGTGACATGACTAGATTTGTGCTTTTGGAAAATATTTCTGGTGGCTGACTGGATTATTGTAATAAAAATACTACTTATTGTAATAAAAACACTACTTAGAGGCTATATCCTAAGACCCTCCAAATGCACATGCAGCTTACTCTCTGGGTTCACTCTTTAAATTCATATTAGAAAAGCAGATTTGTTACCCGGAAGGTAGACTAATCCTCTGACAGTCTAGCTGTAATTGTGAGAGTTGTAGTTTTCTAGCACTCATTCTCTAAAGGTCCAATTCACTGTGTATCCCAATATCAATCAACCCCAGATGACATTATTTGGTTTTTACAAGAGGGTTATTTTCTGTGAAGTTATCCCCAGGACAGAAATTTTAAAATGTGCTGCAACCCCAAGGTGTACAATCCCTTCTGCACACACTTGGCCCCCTAGGGTGCACAAAGGTAGTGGAGCCATGTGTTTAGGCAACTCATGGTTGTGAGAACTCAACTTGTGACACATGTTTCTAGGAGTTCTTTTCTACCCTATTTGAGACCCCAACAAGTTTTCATTGAAGGAAGCCATCTGTGATAATAGAGGTATGTCTCTTTCTCGTCTTTTCAGGGCACATTCTCTTTTCTGATAAGTTGATCTGCTGCTGGGCAATATGTTAGGTCTCAAAAACACTTGGCCTAAGCTTAGCATCCATTATATGAATGGAAAAAATATGTTTTACCCCACTATTTTATTAGAATATATTTGTTGAGGTCACTAATTTGCTATGGTAGCTCTTCACAGTACTCAGCTACTTCTTCCCTGGGCTCCAGTTGACACTGGGATGTCTGCTACTTTGGACTGACCTCCCAGTCTCAGTAATTGCCCAGATTTGTCCCCTCAATACACTCAACACAAGTAAAGTCAGAAAGACATAAGAACACAAAAGACAGAGAGGTACCATGTGTTTGCAGACTGGAGGCCAGATAGGAGAGAGGGCAACTGTTGCTCCTCTCTTTTTCAGAATCTAATGGCAGTTCTGCTTTGCTTGCCACCAGGAAGGAAAAATGCAAAAAAAATTTGAAGGAAGGTGTTGCTCAATCCTTTGTTCAATTCCACCTCTCCCAACTCCTACATTCTTATGGCTCTTCAGCCAAGTCAGAAGACCCTTTGTCACCCCATAGAAGCAGCCTCAGTCATTCATAGCCAGAATTAACCTCACTAAACTTCCACATGCTGGATGGAACTGAGCAGGGAATATGATGCTTGCTCTCTGGACTGGGCATTCATTGACTGGCCAGTCCCCCTATTACACATAGGAGGTTAGTTTTCCTTTACCCTGTCCTCAATATTTAATGGACTTAAGTTGCTGAGGCTTAGTCCACTGATGTAGCTTCTTGATCACCTAAGTGTAAAAACTGCCAGTACATTAAGGGTTGGTGCTCTTGCCCTTCAGCAACATGACAAATTTTAGCCCAGGAGATCTACATCTGGTTCAATCAAGGCTGTGTCCTGTATTCCCTTCTCTAAAAGTAATTTCCCTGCTATGGCTGAGCAAACTTCCTTTTGATGAATGTTGGATGGAATGTAGAGTATCTCATTCATTCTAATCTTGAACCTGAGTTATCAGAATGTCCTCTATAGGTCATATAATTTGCGTGTCATTCTTGAATCTTGAATTGCTCTCTTGGGACACTGCTCATTTTATTCAGTTGTCTAGTCTTCTTTATTCATCTCCACAGCTTATCTTTCATCCTTCTATCTATATTCATATAGCTACTTCCCAAGTACAGTCCTTTTTTATTAAATAGTATTTTGTTTTGTTCCCCAGTTTCATGTCTAGAATATTTCTAGAATTCATTTTAACAAGATTTTGAGTACCAAATTTTTCTGCCTCCCCTCTCCTCTTTTGAAAATGGCAAGCAATTTGATATAGTTTATACATGTGCTATCATGTCAAAATATTTCCCTATTAGTCACAGTTGTGGAAGAAGAAACAGATAAAAAAACATCAAAAGAATAAAGTAAGTGAAAAAAATTATTTGATCTGCATCCAGAGTCCATCAGTTTTTAACTAGGTAGTATTTCCCTTTGTGAGTCTTTTCTACTGGTCTTGAATCATTGTGTTTCTGAGAAGATATAATGCCAATTCAATATTCACAGTGCCCACAGCGGCTATGAATATGTTGGTGTAGTTGTGAATCACAAAATGTAACAGACTCTCCACATGGAAGACAGAACCAAAACATTTATTCAAACACTAGAAAGCCAAATCCCAACACCAGAAAATCAAATTCATTATAGCTACCAATAAGTTGGTACACATAACCAATTCAGTGGGCACTGACATTCCCAAGCCTTCCCTCTATCAGGCCTTAAAAATTAAACAGGCCGCCTTAAGCAAAAATGTCCCTCTCTCACTCACACTAGCTGCTCCCAGTTGTTCTGACTCTCTTCCTTCCTACTCTACCCTTTCTGTTCCATCCTTTCAGGAAACTCCTCAGCACCTTGGCCTCCATGTGATTACATTTGGCCTATTAAGGGGCAGGTAGGATCTTCAAATTCCCATTACCAATACAGAGGAACTGAATCATTTATAGTTGAACATCAAACAATGTTGCTGATACTGTGTACAATATTCCCTTTGTTCTACTCATTTCACTTTTCACCAGTTCTTACAAGTCTTTCCAGGTTCTTCTGAAATCTGCCTGTTCATCATTTCTTATTGCACTATAGCATTCCATTATATTTATATACCATAGCTTGTTCAGTCATTCCCCAATTGTTTTACATCCCCTTAATTTCCAATATTTTGTCACTATGAAATGGGCCACTATAAATATTTTGCACATGTAGGCCCTCTTCTATTGTTTTTTAATCTCTTGGGGTTACAGACCTAGTAGTGGTATTGCTAGATGAAAGGGTATGCACAGTTTGGTTGCCCTTTGGGCATAGTTCCAAAACACTCTTCAGAATGGTTGGAAGAGTCCACAACTTCTCTAGCAATGCATTAGTGTCCCAATTTTCCCACATCCTTCCCAACATTTATCATTTTCCTTTTTTTTCATATTAGCTAAGCTGATAGGTGTGAGGTAGTACCTCAGAATTGTTTTAATTTACATTTCTTTTTCTTTTTCTTTTTTTGCTTTTTGGGTTAAGTAACTTGCCCAAGATCACACGGCTAGGTTTTTGTTTGTGTGTGCGTTAAGTGTCTGAGGCCGGATCCAAACTCAGGTCCTTCTGACTCCAGGGCCAGAGCTCTACTCACTGCGCCACCTAGCCACCCCGACATTTCTTTAATTAAAAGTTAGAGTACTTCTTCATATGCCTATAGATATCTTTGATTTCTTCATCTGAAAACTCAGGTCCTCATTCATTCTTGACTCAGCATCTGCTACAGTCTCCTATTATTCTCCCTGATCTTAGTGTCTCCCACTCTAATCTGCACTCCACACATTTGTCAAAAAACAACATTCCCAAAACTCATATGACCATGTCATCCTTCTGATCAAGAACTTTTAATGTTTAAAGTATTGTTTCTCTGCCCTGGAGTCAGAAGGACCTGAGTTCGGATCTGGCCTCAGACACTTAACACACACACAAACAAAAACCTAGCCATGTGACCTTGGGCAAGTTACTTATTCCCAATTGCCTTCCAAAAAAAGTATTATTTCTAGGATAAAATAAAACTATTCACTTGAAATTTGAAACTCTTTACAATTTTTATTCCAGCTTACCTTTTGAAACTCATCAGACATATATCCTATGTTAGGACTAAATAACTCTACTTTTTATTTTCCAAATTTGTCACTCTCCTACTTCTGTAACTTTTTATAAACAGTTAATCATGACTTTGAGAATTCCTAGCTTTCTTCAGGCCACCCTTTTTTTTCTCTTTTTGGAGGGCAATTTGGGTTAAGTGACTTGCCTGAAGTCCCACAGCTAGTAAGTGTGTCAAGTGTCTGAGGACAGTTTTGAACTCAGGTCCTCCTGACTTCAGGGCCAGTGTTTTATTCACTGTGCCACCTAGCCACCCAAGGCCACCCTTTCTTACTCACTCTTCTTGTAAGTACCCTTCCTCTCTTCATTTTATCTGTTGACAGACTATTTATTCCTCCTAGCTCTTTTTTTTTTGGGGGGGGTGTTGTTTAATTTGTTTTGCCTTTGTATCCCCAGTACTTACCGTATTGCCTTATAAAAGGCAGGGACTTAAATCTGTTTAATTAAATTGAATTGAATTGAATTAGTACCCACAAGATGATCCTAAAGGGTGAATTCTTCCTCATTTCCATTTCATATGCAACCCACAGTCTTATACATAACCCTGTCTAATGAGGGTACCTTTTCTGTTTCTTGCTGAAAAAGCAAAATTTCCTGACCTTCAGCATTGGGTGCTTGTGGCCCCATCTGAGCAAATAATTATCAGCTTGAGCAAGGCCATTTTCATCCAAACAAAGAAGGGTTTGACCACCACCATTGACTCTTCTGTTCCACAGGTCATGTTGAAACTTAACTCCTTCAGGGACAGGGATTATACTAAGTAGCATTTATTTAAGGAATATATGTTATAGTTTAAAAACTTAATGTGATTGATGTTATGATCTTGATGGCACAACTTCATTTACCCTTCTGTCTATGTCAATGAAATTCATTCATTTTACCTGCTGACTTTGAGAGGTCATTTCAAATAATTCCTTAGATGATCACAGAAGTTGTGTGTAGTTATGTGTGTGTGTGTGTGTGTGTGTGTGTGTGTGTGAGATAAGCTATTTTTGCACAATGTTCATTTCCCTCAAGCATTTTCTTTGGATAAAATCAAGGATTTAGTTTAAGTTAAAATGCATTAATATGCTGATTGAGAATATCATAGTTTTAAACCATGTCTACTAAGAAAGATATATACTTCTTTTATTCTAATATTTTTTCAAGGACTAATTTTATACAGAATTTTACATATATTTGAAAATAATTTTATTCTGTGCATAATGGTTCATTTTCGCATAATTCAAATGCATGGATAAATTGCTGTCATTTGAAACAAAATTTAAGCTGTGACCAGAATTAATGCAAATGTCTACAATATTATAGATACCTTTTATACAAATAAGGGTTTAAAAATGTGTCAGGGATGAAAAATGAATAGGAAAATCCTGTATACATAGTCTTTTAATATAGACTCCAGATTTATCAAGTTGAGAATTCTAATTTCTTTCTAACTTTCTTATTTTTGTTAGGGACATTGTCATCTTTCCCTTCAGCAAGATTCGGAGCCCCCCAGATTATCCTTAACTATGATCATTCTTTCATCCTTCATATGTAATCAGTTACCAAGTCTTTTACATCATACTTCTACAGAATATCTGGTCAATCTTTCTCTTTACTTATATAGACACAAGCTTAATTCAGGTTCCCATTAGTTCTTGTCTGTCTGTCTCTCTTTCTCTCTTTATGTGTGTATATATATATATATATATATATATATATATATATATATATATATATATATATTCAATCTTTTTTTTTCCTTTTGGAGGGGGAAAGGCAGGGCAATTGCGGTTAAGTGACTTGTTCAAGTTCACACAGCTAGTAAGTGTTGAGTGTTTGAGGCCGGATTTCCTTGCCTATATATTGAAATAGCCTCTGAGTTATTCTCTCTAGCTCCAGACTTTACCTTTGCAAAGCCATCCTTCATCTAACTGGAAAATTCATATTTCTAAAACACTAGTACAAGCATTTTAATCCTCTTTTTAGAAGCTCTAGTAGTCCCCTATTACTAATAGGACAAAATATATGAAGTCCTCTAGCTTTAAAAGCCCTTTCCAACCTGATTCTGGTCCCCCTTTTTAGGTTTATTGTACATTCCTCTTCATGTATTCTACTTTTCAAACAAAATGGTCTCTTTGATATTTCCCAAACTTGACATTAACCCTTTCCCCCCACCTGAACTCAGCCTTTGTACAGTCTGTCCCACACGCCTGGAGTGCCCTCTACACTTTACAAAAGGTTTAATTTCCTTCAAAGATTACCTCGTGTTACTTCTTTTAAGAAACTTATCCTGATGTCTCCAGTTATTGGAACTTTCACTAGGAATTATTTCTTAAATATTTTGTAGTTAATTTTCAATGTTCATGTTATTTCTTCCTAATAGAATATAAGTTATTGTGAGGAAGGACTATTGTTTTTCTATCTTTGTATTCTCAAAAGATAGAATTGATACATAAATGACTCCTTAATAAATTGAATTGAATTGAACCAGGAGATAATAGTTTCAATGAAAAGAATAGAGGAAAGAAAATTTAGGAAGAAGGGGAAAGTAACTGTTGTAAAAAAAAAAATCTTCAGAGGAAACACAATTTATTAGAATTGAGAAGGCGTTATTGGATTTTGAACCTCTGGTATTATTATTTAACAATTAAGGAGTCATTAATAACTCTGTAGAGAGCAATATAGTTATCCCTTCCACAGTACAAGGGTTAGGGATATGGCAACCCCTCACCCCATCTGGAAAATCCACATAAATGTTTTTGGCTCTCCCTTTGTACCAGTGAAGAAGTCTAAATTATTATGTTATTAAAAGGTAAAATATTTTGATATTATGGAATACTGTACATGTATTTTATGGATTTCTGAATTTTTAAACTTTTTTCTTTATCATATGCTGGCCTTTGCATGTTGTCTGAGGCTTCTGCAAACCTCCCCCCAAAATTTCCATTTAATTTCTTATGCTGACTCACAATGTAGAGAAACTGCAATGGGGAAAGTCGTGATGTAGAAGGGATAACTGTATCAGCCTAATGGTGAAATCAGAAACTAGATTGCAAAGCACTGAAAAGTGACTGGTACATGAGAAAGTGGAGACATTGGGGGGAATGTTATAGTTGCAGCAGTACAGTTTATTTACATTTATTTATATAATAGTAATTTATATAGTAATCACTATAGTTCATTTACATTTCAATAATACATTTGATAAAAACATACCATGGTTTAATACAAAAGATGAGAGAGATATTGAAAAAATTATGCTAAAACTAAAAGAATTTGGAATCAGATGAAAAACTTTTTTTCTATGAGTAGGCCTTAATGGTTCAATAGCAACTTGGATAGGTTAAGGAAGCAAAGAGGATTATGATCCATGCCTCTGTTATGCTACAATTACTTGGATAAAAATATAGGTTTCATGCTTAATGCATCTGTAGATGATAATGCTAATTAACATGTGAGAAGACAAGTGTCAGGCTCCTAAAAGAACATAATAGGGACACCTGTTTTCTTATCTACAAAACACCTACAATGGACAAGATAGTATACTAGGCGCTATGAGGAACATAAGAATGAATAAAATATGAACTTAGTCCTCAAATTGCTCATAAGCTTTTATATATATTATCTGCTTTGGTTTAAATCATTTGTGACTTTCACTGAAAAAAGTAAATAAAAAATTTCTTCCATCTAAAATAGTCTTGAAGGGACACTAGGTAATGAAGAAATTTTGAGAATGCAGAAATGCAGTAAAGATTTTTCATTTTTCTATTCTTTTGTGAGTCAGGCTGCATTGATATTCTTTTTTCCTTCCCTCCCTCCCTCCCTTCCTTCTTTCCTTCCTTCCTTTTTTCCTTCCTTCTTTGCTTCCTTCCTTCCTCCCTCTCTTCCTTACTCCTCTTTTTCTTTCTTTTTTATTTTATATTTATTTTTCTTCTGTAATTTTTAATGAGAGAAACATCAAATATAGGTAACAGAATTTCCGCAAACTCTCAGATGCCACCATGGCTATTTGTATCTGTAACATTATTCCCTAGTTCATAGGATCATAGAATACAATAGCTGTACAGCACCATACATATCCACTAGGTCAAAGATTTAAGGATATGAGACTAGAGATCTTTTTATCCAAATATTTCATTTGAAAGATTAAGATTAGGAAGCTATCTATCACTACTGATGTATGGATTTAGAGTTTATGAAGTACAAAATATGAATGTGCTTGCTTATCTTTGCATAATTGTACTTGCATTTCTACTTGTGCGAACTTGGGTATTTTATATATATACATACATATATATGTATATATACATACATATATATACATATATATATTCATTTATTTATTCTATAACAAGCGCAAAAGTTCTATTTATTGACAAATTTTGTATTATTAAAAGCAGAGAACAGATGTCATTTTTGAAAGACAATGTGCTATATAGTGGTAGAAATAACATTGGGTCTGGAATTCAAATGCCATTGATAATACTTGATAGTTGTTTAGCTGTGGTCAAACTACTTATCTAAGCCTCAGTTGCATCTTTACAATGAGCAGAGGAATGAGAAATGTAGTCTGTTACTACTATGTAAATGTCAGTAATAATGATGATGATACAGGGAATCTATTGTTTTTGTTTGTTTGTGGGGGAAATAGGGCAAAGGCCATTAATGTTGCAATAGCTCCATCCAATATTTTTCAGTCTTCCCCTTGAATTGAGCAGCAAGTCAATAAGAGCCATGGACATTGAATAGAATCTCTTCATCCAAACAACATGTAGGTCCTTTCAAATTCTGTTAAATGGAATCTTAAGAATTATTTGAAAGGGTTCCGATCAAGAAAGCAGGTTTATCAAGAAATTACAAGTAATTTGAGGCCATAATTCAAATAAGAGTTTTAGACTGAGACTTTGAGCTGTAACATGAAAAAAAACTGGGTTCAAAAGATGTAATCAAAATGTCTAGTGGCTCCTCTAGATAGTTGGCTGAGTGCTGTAGGCTAGGGCCTGAACTCACACAGAAAACATTAAATAGTCCTTGAGGATATGTACTATAAAAGTTGTTAGATTCCCCCCCCCCCCATAGAAGACGAGGATAAATAGTACTTAAACAACATCAAAGAGCAGCTCAGTTGAAATGCTAGCAAAGAGCAGCACATCAGAGAGAACAGAGCAGCTCTAACTCATCAAAAAAATAATAGCATCCTGTCTGGTAATATCATGAGATGGTATCAGAGCTCCACACAGGAGCAAGCAGGAATGTTGGAGAGATAGTCATTCTGACCATATATGTCTACCAGTGTTATTGAACTGTTTCCCCTCTCCCAATATCACTTTGTTACCCTATGGGAAAGTACAACCAATATCATATATATGGGAGATCATTTTGTCACTCATTCTGTTATTCTGTTTAATATTTTTGCTTTAAACCAGCATTATCTCCTGCTTCTCTAATAAGGATGATCTGTGAGGGTTTGGGAGCTATGGTTTTGAGTAGATGTTGCAACCCACTGAGATCATACTTTAAATCTGGAGGCAGTATTAGTCATGGAGTGTAGAAGGGGAGCTGGATACAACTACTACAATTCTTATAATTGCTGTTTTTATTACTCTTGTTTTCATGTTTTCAGTGAAATTTAAGTAAAAACAATACTGAGACAAATCACTCTCCTCCTATAATTATTTTATATTTAATGTTCTTCAGACTATTGCATGGGTCAATAATGTAACTAATTTTTATAACTGAATGAAAGCATTATGTTGTAAGCTTATATTATGTAGACTCAGAGAAAGCATATTTGTGACTTCACTGGTAAGACACAGGATTATGGGGATGATGGAAAGCTAATCCTGTTCCCATATCTATTTTATTCCTTCTGGTAAATCATTACATTTTGAAAATATTTCATTTCATGTAATTTGATAGGTATGAATACTTACCATGATGATATCCATTATAAGTACATCATTCTTAAATTTCTATGATCAGTATTGTGTCTAGGCAATTATGGGCAACAGTTTTATCTGTGATAACATACCAGTTCTAGTTTAATTATTGAATTCTCAAGGAAATTTTGGGTATATGTTTGTGAAATGTGGATGTGTGTGTCTGTGTATGTGTGTGTGCAGGTGTGTGTATGTGTGTATGAGTGTGTGTGTGTGTGTGTGTGTGTGTGTGATAGAGAACTACTAGCATATAATTTGCCACCTAATCTTATATTTCCAGGTTTTCAGCAGGTGCCACATTATTGCAGGACATGCTGAACAGGTTTTGATCAATTTGATCCTAGACTGTGATCATAAACAAAACAAAACAAACTTTCTATATATAAATACAAGATTTACCCACTTATTTGGTGATTCTTTGCCAGCACATTTTAGTCAAGTTTGTGGAAACATTGTTTATGGAAGACCTTTTTATTCCATTTTAAAAGCCATTTCATAGGTTTTATCCAGATGAAAACCACTTTTGGTTATATATAATAATTTGTGATATATTGTCAGCTTTTAATATTGTTCAGTGAAGTGATGGCTCATTGTTCCATAACTTTCTGTAAATCTTTAATATTTATCATTGAAGAACAAATTTCTTCTGCTGTTATGATATGAAAATGTGAATTTTTCTATATCTGCTTAAGAGAGAGGGACCAGTATGTTTTTCAAATCTGTTTCCATTCATTTTAGTGTTCAAAAATATAGCTTAAGACTACTGACATAGAGTCTTAATTGCTACAGCTTAGAATTTCAGATTCCAGTAAGCCTTTTGACATCATAGAACATATTTTCTTTGATAGATTGTGCTTAATGTGTCTTGCTTGGTGAAGACCAAATTTATTGCTTTTTCTATTGTTTTCTTATGACCTTTGGATCAATTTATTAGAATATGTATTTAAACTCTCAGATATTAGAAATACACTAGTTTTCCAAAATCTCACAATTTCTCAGAATATGAATACCACTTACAATCCTGCCTGGAAAAAAACAATTAAAAAAAGCATTGATAATACATTTCTCAATACTATAGGCTATACCTATCTGCTAAATTTCCCCCTTCTATTTTGTGGTCATATCATGAAGGTTGATTCCTCCTGTACTGACCCCACTCTTCTCAGCTTCAGGTACTCTTAGTCACCCCCTTAAGGCTTTCAGGCCTAGTGCCTTCTGGTAGGATCTAAAGATTCTTTTTGAAAGAAGTCATCATTATTTCATCACTGTTGATTATCTGTTACGTACAACAGAATTCACCAAATAGGAATGTGTATGTGTGTATGTGTGTGTGTGTGTTCACACAGACTAATTCTGGTTCTCCTCAAGGAATAAAATAACAAAGACTTAGAGAGAAACAAATGATTTACCCCAAAATACACAGAAATTAATGGCAGAATCATAACTAAGATCCAAGTAATGTAGTGCTATATAAGATTTCTGATTCTCTTCCTTTTTTCACTATTCATTAATACTTCCAAAATGGAAGCACAATGAAAGATAAAAAAAAAATCAATTGGTCAATTTTCAAACTTAAGCATCTGACCTGTGATTTCATTAGTATAAAGAACTGCCAGTACAGGGAGGCACCTCCTCTGCAGCTTATAGTACTAAAAGTTATATTGCCTAAAGCACTGAGAAATTATGTCATTTGCCCAGTGTTACACAAGTAATATTTTTCAGAAGTAAGAAATACTTTACTAAAAAATTTAGGCCACTCTCTAGGAGCTCCCTGTTCTTTTCTCCTTCTTGTCTCACTTCATCCAAATGCCTAATGTCACTATCTCCTCCTTCACCACTTTTCAGAGATGATGTAGCGCTTTTCTTTGTTAAGGTAAGTGATCCAATTACATCCCCTCTTCTTCAACAGATTGCCCCCTATCATTTATTCTCTCACTTACCATCAGTCTCTCCTTATCTACTGCCTGCAAATCTACTGCCTACAAACATGCTCATGTCTTCCCCGTCCTCAAAAACTCTTCACTTGCACTATCCATCTTCTCTATCACCCCATATTTCTCCACCCTTGTGTGGCTAAACTCCATGAGAAGGCCGTCTACAATAGGGACCTCCATTTATTTTCCTCAAACTCTTTTTCACTCTGTCCAATCTGGTCTTAGATTGAAGTCATTCAACCAAAGCTGTTCTCTCTAAATTTACTGTTGTTGCTCAGTTGTTTCAGTCATGTCTGACTCTTAATGATCCCATGTGGGGTTTTCTTGTCAAAGATACTGGAGTGGTTTGACACTTCCTTCTCTAGTCCATTTCACAGATGAGGAAACTGAGGCAAACAGGGTTAAGTGACTTCCCCAGGATAATACAACTAGTGTCTATGGCCAGATTTGAACTCAGGAAGAAGGGTCTTCCTCAGCCCAGGCCTGACATTCTATCCACTGTGTCACCTAATTGCCAAATACAACGGTCTTTTCTCACTTCTAATCTCTTCCTGACCTCTCTGCAGCCATTAGTTCTGTTGATCACGATCTTCTTGGTTCTCTCCTCTCTAAGTTCTTGTGATACTACTACTCGTGATTCTCTTCTTTCCTTTAGAATGTCCTCTGCTGGATCCTTATCCAGGCCATCCCTGCTGACTCTGTTTGTCCTGAAGAGCTCCGTCCTGGGCACTCTTCTCTTTCTTTACTATTGCATTGGCGTTATTATCAGCTCCCATGGATTCTATTATCATTACTATGCAAATTATTCTCAGATCTATTTATCCAATCCTATACTCTCTGAAACCTCCAGTCTCCCATCTCCCATTGCCTACCAGACATCTCAAACTTAAGATGTTCCAATGACCTCTTAAACTCAATTGTCCAAAAATAAACTGTTTTTCTGTAGGGGGCACTGTTGGGCTCTGAGGGGGTCTGCCATGGGTGGGCTCTGAGGCATCCGCATACCATGGGCACAAATCCAGGCTGGGCTCACTATCTCATATTGACTCTCCACCCCTGTTACTCATCTCCTGTGCAAGGGAGGCTTGGAACATTCTGGCAGTCCCTGAAACCCTGGGGAAAAGTCCCATGGGAGTAGTGTCTGGCAAAGTTGCAAGTTAGGTGCCTCGAGTTGCAAACCACGTGAAGTTTCCCATAAGAAAGTTTGATGTAAGTGCTTTAGCTACAGTATATAAACTCGGACCCTCAGATGCTTAGTTGAGACTTATTTGGTGTCCATACAATAAATATATGAATGCTTTGACACTCTTCTCCTGACCCACAGACTCATTATTCAAGCTCTCACATTTCCGGTGGTGCTACAAGGGCAGGCCACAGTTTTCCTTCTTCCAGTCCTCTTCCTAACTTCCTGATTACTGTTGAGGGCATCCACATCCTCTTAGATATTTGGGCTTGAAATCTAGATGGTATTTTCAACTCCTCTCTCTCCATCGTAGTCACCCCCTTGCCTCCCACATCCAAACTGTTACCTAAGTCTGTTGATTTTATCTTCATACCATCTCTCACACATTCTCCTTCCTTCTTTTACACTGCTACTACTGGTACAGGTCTTCATCACCTCATCATTGTAATAGCCTACTGGTTGGTCTTCCCACTACAAGTCTCTCCCCATTCCACTTCTCCCTTCAGCTGACAGTAATCTTCCTAAAGTACAGGTGTGACCATTTCAGCTCCTACCCTTCCCACACACACACTCAATGCAATCCAGCAGTTTCCAATCATCTCCAGAAAAAAAAAAGAAATATAAAATTCTATGATTTTCAAAACTCTTCATAATCTTCCTGTCCTACCTATCCACTCTTCTTATATCTTATAACCCCACTGCTATCCAGTGGTACAAACTTCCTTGCTTTTCTTCAAACAAGATACTCCATCTCCCTACTCAGCATCATTATTTTTGCTGAGTGTTTACTGTGTCTAGAATGCTCTCCCTTCTAATTTCTACCTCCTGGCTTTCCTGGCTTCCTTCAAGTCCAGATTAATATTCTACTTTTCATTGAAACTTTGGCTGATCCATCTAAATTATAATTCATTTCCTTTATTGATTAACTTTCATTTATCTTGTATATAGCTGTTGATAGTTGCTTGCATGGTATCTCTTCCATTAGACTCTGAATTCCTGGAGAAGGGAGAGTATCCTTTACTTTTATTTTTGTTTCCAGACATCTACAGATTTCACTTATCCATATTCTGGCCATACCTTCTGTAGGAGACTGAGCCATTCTTTGCTATTCTCTTTCCCTTATTATCTCTCTCTATTCCCCTCTTTAAGTTTCGTTTCTCTTTAAGTTTCGTTTTTCTTTAAGTTTCATTTCTCTGTTAAGTTTCATTTCCTTGAAATGTTGTAATCATGCTGATGTGAAAGTATCTAATGTTTCAACGGTTAGCCCCGCCTTTAGTGCAACTTGCTTATATAACCCTTCCCCAAGATAATAAAGTGAGACTGCTTAACACCAACTATGCTTCTGTCTCCTTCCTCTCGGTGGTCCTGTTCCCAGGTCTCTTAGTTAGTGACCTTCCTCGAGCTTTGCTCCCCCGGCCCTTTCCAGCTTCGGCCACCCGCGTTTGTTTGGCCTGCAGGACAGGCCAACCTTCCATAGACTTGGAACAATTTCTATAATTGATTGCAAGTTTGATAACTATACTATGGCTACCAAAACAAAACAATTCAATTTCATTTTCCATTACCAGTTCATATATCAAGGTCCCATTGAAATCTCCTCTTTTGAAGCAGATAATGTAATCTTTTGTTCAACTCTTCTCAGCTTATTATAAAGATGAATTATTTATTAATGGCCCTGATCCTGGAATAAGTAAGTTTCTTTCTGGAAGTAAACTTCCTTTTCGAGATGTATTGACCTTGAGGTTACCAGGGTACTACTATGGATCACTGTGGATGATAGAATTTCTTTGACTTGGAAAAAAAAATAGAGTAAAAAAGAAATTTAAATACGGATTAATTTAATGAATACAGAATCACTCAGTCAAACTGTTATTAATTTAGTTTCATAGAACTGTGTTGTACTCTTAAAATTCTGATTTGAATGAAAGATCAACAGCTCCTCATTTAGTTTCCCCTTTCCTATTTTAAGGAAAAGCTATTATTTTAAAATATTTTCCCATGAACTTATATCTGTTTCAGTGTAGTAGGAGCATATGACACCATACCTTCCAATATCCCCAATAGTTACTCCTCTCTGCAGCTAGGTTGTTCATTGGAAAGAACACTGGGCCTTGGTGTTAGGAAGACCTGTATTCAGTTCTGGTCTCAGACACTTTCTAGCTTTATAACCAGTCACTTAAGCCCTCAGATTCTTCAACCATAAAATAGGGATAATAAAAGAACCTACTTCACCAAATTGTTGTGAAGATCAAATAGAAATATTTGTATAGCATTTAGCATGCTGTGTAGCATGTAGTAGGTGCTATATAAATGCTTATTCCCTTCCTCTCCATTTCTTTTCCTTCTTCCCTTTCCTGAGAGGCAGGAAAGAGAGAAACATGGGGTCACGCTTGTTAAATCAGTCAGTACACAATGAAATTTTTATTTCCTTTGGAACTTTCGATATTTTACCTTTTATAAATCATGGTGAATAATTCTTCCTTAGGTGACTAATGTTAGCAGAGCATCTACATTCAGAGGAGAGCCAGAAGCAGGTGTGGATTACTTGTAATACCAACCCCAGTGCTGTGATAGTTTGGAGTTTTGAAAGACAGAATAGGGGTGATTGCTACTGATAGAATTATGTTCCTTTCAGGAGGATTTGGTTGGTTGCCTTATGAGAATCAGGTGAAGGTAAATCTCTGGGGCTGTGGGAATTTGCCTTTCTTGGAAGTGTACTTGATGTCAGTGTAACTTCTCCAAACCTTTGTTAAGGTCCATTCTGACCGGTAAGGTTATATTCCTCTTCCTTTGTGCTCCATAACTGCCCTTGGTACTTTATCTGATGATAGAGGGTCAGTTTTCTTGGTCAGGATAATCTGTCAACAGAAAGCCTTTTTGAGGACAACCCCAACTACACTTCTTATATGGCAGAGATTTTCTGAGATTCTGCCTATCGCACCAAGACATAGGTGAACTCAGACAACAATTTCAAGTCCATTCTACTGATCTGCTTCCTTTTTGGCCTCCTTTGCTGGATCATTATCTATTACACATCCCCTAACTGGCTATACCCTGGCCTCTGTCCTCATTCCTCTTCTCTTTCTTCTCTACATATTCTCACTTGTTGAAATAATAGCTCCCAGGGGTTCAATTTATTTTCTCAATTTATTTATTTATTTATTTTAGTTTTCAAAAAAATTCATTTCCACAATATTTTGAGTTAAAAATTTTCTCCCTGTGTTTACCCTCCCCCCAAGATACCTAGGAATGGACTTGAAATTGATTGTGAAAATAATGGGTCCCTTACAAAGAGATGAAAATGAGGTATGTAAAGAGAGAGCTAGGTACCAAGACATGCCTTCTTTAAGTCTCTACAACTCTTGTATTTCTAGATTTGAAACATGTAGAAAATTATTTATACCATTTTGTTGAAGAATCCCATGGATGGTAGATGGAAAGTACTTTAAAAAATCACACAGACAGGTGATTATATGTGTTATCTGGAGTTCATCAATCAAGGAGAAAATATTACAAGTGACCAGGAAGAAATAATTTCAATATTGTGGAAATGCAATAAGGATAGCACAGGATCTGGAAGCTTCTACACTGAGGGATTGAAGGGCATGGAATATAATATTCTGGAGGGCAAAAGAGCTGGGATTAAAACCAAGAATCACCTACCCAGCAAAACTGAGTATCATGTTTCAGGGGAAAATATAGTGATTCAATAAATAGAGGACTTTTCTTAATGAAAAAAACAGAGTTGAATAGAAAATTTGACATTCAGATACAAGAAGCAAGAGATGCTTGAGAAGGTAAACAGGGAAAAGAAATCATAATGAACTTATCAAAGTTGAACTACTTATATTCCTACATGGAAAAATGATAACTACAACTTATGAAAGTTTTCTCAGTATGAGAATAGTTGAAGGGAATAGAAATGCACACACACACACACACACACACACACACACACACACATATATATATATGTCTATATAGGAGGGTATATGCATTTGTGAATACATATGTGAGTGTGTGTAATATGTCTATAGGTATACATAGACAGAGGGCACAGGACCAATTGAATAGGAAGGGATGATATTTAAAAGTCAAAATTGAGAGGTGAAAGAGGAATATGAGAGGAGATGGGGAGAGACAGAATGGGGTAAATTATCTTATATAGAAGAGGCAAGGGAAAATTGTTACAATGGAGGGGAAGAACAGGAAGGCAAAAGGGAATGAGTGAACCTTATTATCATTGAATTTGGCTTAGGGAGGGAATGACATACACACTAAATAGGGTATCTCACTCTACAGGAGAGTAGAGGGGAAGGGAATGAGAAAGGGGATAATGGAAGGGAGGGCAGGCTTGGGGGGGAGGGAAGTTGGAAGTACCCACTTTTGAAAAGGGGCAGGATCAAAGTAGAGAATAGAACAAGTGGAGGTTGGGATAAGATGGAGGGAAATATAGTCAGTCTTTTACAATATATCCACTATGGAAATGTTTTGTTTAGCTACACATGTACAACCTATATTGAATTGCTTATCTTCGCAGTGAGGGTGGGTGAAAAGTGAGGAAGGGAAAGAATTTGGAATCCAAAGTTTTGGAATCAAATGTTTAAATATATATATATATACATACATATATATGCATACATATACACATATTATTATTATTATTATTATTATTATTTTACATGTAACTGGGAAATGAGATATACAGGCACTGGGGCATAGAGATCCTCCATGCCCTACTGGAAAGTCGAAGGGAGGATAGGGGAAGATATGGGAGAGAGCAGATTGGGGGAGGGGATATTCAGTGGGATTGCTGTTTTGGGTGGTGGGTAAGGAAAATTGGGGAGAAGGATGACTTCTAGGCTATTGTTTCAATCATGGCTTTAAGGTAGTCCAGTAATTTTTAAATTATCTCTCCTGAATCTATATTCCAGGTCAGTGATTTTTCTGATGAGATGTTTCACATTGCCTTCTATTTTTTCATTTGTTTGGACCTGTTTTATAGTATCTTGATTTCTCATAAAGTCATCAGCTTCCATTTGATCCAATCTAATTTTGAAGGAATTATTCTCTTCAATGAATTTTTGAAATCCCTTTCCATCTGAGCAATTCAGCTTTTTAAGGTGTTATTCTCCTCTTGACTTTTTGGGCTTCTTTTGCCATTTGAGTTAGTCTGTTTTTTAAGGTGTTATTTTCTTCAGTCAGGCTGTTGACTCACTTTTCATGATTTTCTTGCATCATTCTCATTTCTCTTCCCAAATTTTCCTACATTTCTCTTACTTGATTTTCAAAATCCTTGAGCTCCTTCCATGGCCTGTAAACAATTCTTATTTTTCTTGGAAGCTTTTGATACAGGAGTTTTGACTTTGTTGTCTTCTTCTGGTTCCATATTTTGATTCTCTTTGTCCCCCAAAAAGGATTCTATAATCTGATTGCACTTCCTCTGTTTATTCATCTTGTGAGCCAATTACTTGACTTTTGAGCTCTTTGCCATAGTAAAACTCTGCTTCCAGAGTGGAAAGTGCTATGTCGCTAATTCATGGGGTTTATTCAGCTGCTGCCTGAGCTGTTATCAGATCTATGAGGAAGGTACCCTCTCTATAGCCACCACAAGCTCTGTCACACTGGCATTCCTCACCCCAGGACCACCACCCAAGACTTCGACCCAGATCCAAGCAGGTGAAAGCAAGAGCAATTAATCTCTGAATGGTCACTTGGTCCCTCTATGATCTGTACGCCAGGAGCTCCAAAGATGCTACATACTTCTTGCCCTGGGGACAGGGCCAGAACAAGTTCTATTCTCACCCTGGATCTACAGGGTTCCCCCACTGACCTTTTACTTCTCTTTGGCACTTATGGGTTGAGAATTCTGGAAACCACCACAGCTGCTGGTGATTCACTCTCCTGAAGTCTGCTCTGATTGATCTGTTCTACTGGTTGGGATGCCCCAGGTCTGGGCCTGTGGCTCATATGGGATGGTGCTTGGCTCCCAGCATTGTGGGATAGACTCTTCCTATCAGCCTGCCAGGCTGTCTTCAGTGGGAGATTTTTTTTTTCTCTCTGTCACTTTGTGGAATCTGTAGCTTTAAAACTTGTTTGGAGTAATATTTTACAGTTCTTGGAGGTGGTTATAGTGGAGCTA
Source organism: Gymnobelideus leadbeateri (assembly GCA_011680675.1). Classification (NCBI taxonomy): domain Eukaryota; kingdom Metazoa; phylum Chordata; class Mammalia; order Diprotodontia; family Petauridae; genus Gymnobelideus; species Gymnobelideus leadbeateri. Next base: position 114,765 of record WOXC01004897.1, on the reverse strand, counting down.
AAGCAAGTTCCTGCTTTTACTCTGCCATGTTGGCTATGCCCCCTCAAGGGTTCAGTTTTCATTTGAATGGGTATGACTTCCATATGTCTGAAGCCTTCATTTCTCTCCTGTCCTCCATTCTCATATCATCAACTGTTTACTGAATATTTCAAATTCGATGTGTTATAGACATCTCACAGTCAAAATATAAAAACAGAGGTAATTACTTTTCGGATTTTCCATATTCTTTTATATGTGACCTTCACTTCTCTTACATCTACCAGGTTCACAAACAAGTATCATATTCATCTTCTCATTGTCTCTTAATTCATATATACAATCAGTTGTCAAATTTCATTTCTTATATCTCCTCAATATCTCTCCCACTATCTTTTTCTCTCTAGTCTTTACAACTATTACAAGTATTAGTTAGAAACTCCCTCTTCAAAAAAAAAGTTATTTTTAATGGACATTAATCTCCTGTTCAAGAAAGAAAAAAAAACCATTCCTTATAACAATGCAGAGTCAAACAAAACAAATTTCCTCTTTTGTCTTTAAAAAAATGTGTTGTATTCTGCAGCATGAATCCATCACATTTCTTCCCTGAACAGCCCCTAAATAGTCTTTCTATCTCATCTCTCTCCTCTCAGTCTTTCATGTGGTCACCTAAGTGATTTTTCTAAAGCACAAGTCTGACCATGTCACCATGATCTCACATCAATAAATGTGTCTAAACTCAAATAGAAATACTAATGTTTGGCATTTGAAGTTCTTTATGACCACTCCAGCCTTACTACACATTAGGTCTCTCCATACTCTCTGTGGTCCAGCCGAGACCTCTTGCTTTTACTGACATGACATTTCATCTTTTGTCTTTTATACATTTCATTGACTGCTCCCTGTTCCTGGAGTATATCTTGCTTCATATCTTCATTTAGAATCTCTAGATGCCATCAAGATGGACTTTAATTGCCACTTTCATCAAGAGATATTTCCTGCTCCCCTGAGCTTCTAAAACCTCATACCATCCATCTATAAGATTTACCTTACTTTGTTTTTTGATAGTTTGCATGTATACACACACATATGTATATTTATATTTATTTTTGAGAGAGATATTTCCCTATTAAGATGCATTACCTAGCACCTAGCCTAGCCTAGTCTGGCACATAGATGGTGCTTGGTAAATGCTCCTATAAATAAATCTGTGTGAGTAAGGTAAGGGCAAAAGTCTGAAATACCCTTTTCATCTCCCCTCTAACAATGTATATTTCAACATCAGACTTCTAATGGTAGCATCTCTCTTTTTTGCATAAAACAAGCGAAAAAATACAAATGGCAAGAATTTCCAAGGTAAGTAGGAATTTGCAACCCTGAGAGGATTTGAGAGTGTATGTGTCACTGCATTGATCCACTGGGGATTCTGCAAATTTTGATGAAATTAGAATGGAAATTACAGAGCTAAAGGAAGTGTTATGATTTCTTTGCTTTTTTTTTGGAGGGCAATTGGGGTTAAGTAACTTGCCCAAGGTCACATGGCTAGGTTTTTGTTTGTGTGTGCATTAAGTGTCTGAGGCCGGATCCGAACTCAGGTCTTTCTGACTCCAGGGCTGATGCTCTACTCACTGTGCCACCTAGCCGCCCCAGTGTTATGATTTCTAAGAAGTTAAGTTGTATGACACATAGGTTATCAGGTCCAGGTATGGTATCTGCAGTGACCTTGTTAACTTTAGCTTTCTCTAATCTTTCATTTTATCTCAAAGAATACAAGTAGAAGTAGAATAGATGGAAACAATAGTCCCTGAAGTGCAGACAGAATGGGATTTATTAGATGTCTCACCAGATATAAATGGGAAGGGAGATGATTGTCAGAAGACTAAAGAAATGTTTGACTGGTAGAGATCAGTTTAAGATAACCAGTGTAAAACTGAATCACTAACATACAAATATAATGCTATAGTATAGTATGGTATGGAACAATAGAGAATACCTACTCCTGTTTCAATCCACTCCCTAACCAAAAATTGGAATTTGGACTGAGCATGACAATGATAATATATTATAATACTATTTTCAGGAGCATAAACAGTGATAGAAGTGGGAGATCTGTGACTGAGTGACATGTAGAACATGGGTGTGATGGGGTACTTGGGATGTATATATGTCTGTAATATCAATCTGTAACATCAGTTTGTAAATGGGGTGCTTTGGGATCTATGTCTGTAAAATCAATTTGTAAAACCAGTCTGTACAATCACATTTCCACCCCCCAGCCTCAGAGCATTGACTCTGCCCCTTCCCCCTTCCAGCACTCTTCCCAGCAACAACTCATGACCTGTTTATCTCTGCTTGAAACAATAAGTTATCTATGAATGAATCCTTCACTAAATGTTATCTCTCTTAGTTAGAGTGGCCAGCTGCACCATAAATTCTTCAATACCTTATCTATAGGGTAACTCCTTAGTCAATTATATACCCACACAGTCTCTAATGACCTTGGTGGGTGGCAGACTGGGCACTCTTTAGGATTGACCTTAGTGACCTGTCAGGCCTAAAACCACACCTCCAGCTAGCCCCCCTTGAGCTATTTTCCAGTGAATCATGGGCAATACACCTGCGCAGTTGGTATTAAAAGTACATGGTCCTTTAAGTACTGACCACTCCTTAACTCCTCCCTGATCCCCCCTTACTCACCTAGTTAGCATAATTGACACCTTAAAACTATGCCTGTGAACTCTGTAAGTTTGTAGGTTCCCTAAGAATCGTCAACAGATGTGCCTCCCTGTGCTGTGCAGTGTAGCAATAAACTTTACAATCTCTACTTCAAAGTTTGCTTGAGCCTGGTGAATTCCTTCCAGACTGAATGGCAGGGTTTCTGGTCACTGATAGTGATCAGGGTCCCTGGCAGAACCTCTTACCCTTCCCTCTCCTTATCATCTTTCCTTCCCCAGGTGAATTAGCAGTTGTTCCTACCAGTGTCATGGACATGAGAAAGGTATGGGGTATGTGGACTATTGAATGTGAGATTTGATGATAAAAGAAATTTGAAATTGAGCAAGATTATTGCTCATAGTTTTTAATCAGGCCTATTTGAGCTAGATAAAATTCTTATATAAAGTTAGATTTCCTTCAATTATTCTGGGACCCTGGAAGCCTAAAGGATGCAAAGGTCTAATAGGAATGGTGAAATCAGGTCTATTGTATACTTTTCTTCTTTAAGAAAACCAGAGTTTACAACCATATGACCTAGCTAATCTTAAAAGTAGGTGTCAATGAATCACACTAAATTGCCATTCACACTATTTAATTTTTCATACTTTCTCTGTCTTCATGGAAAAAAACAATAAAAATGAAACATTGCAGTAAGGCAGATCAGTGAGAGGGGGAATGAAGTATATTTTCTTCCAGCTTAAAAAAAAAACTGTCAAATTGCAATATGTGAAGATTTCAAGATTTGTTGTAAAAGATGATATTAGTCTTTGCAATATTGGTTTGAACATTTTCATTACAAATAATACCTTTTTATTTCTGACTTGGGCTAGGAATAAATTTGAAAGCTTAACATTTTTAACTTGGCCCAAAAATGAATCAAACATAAACATTTTATAATGAAAATAGATACCAAACTTAGAGAGAAATATCTTTGCCTATGGAATTGTGAGGTCTAATATAATTTGGTGGTATTATTGTTTTTTCCCTAATAAACATACTCAGGTTTTACTAATCATAGGATGTTAAACTCTTTCATACATCTTCCTTTATTTCAATCTCTAGTTAGAACCAGCCCAGAAATTTTTGTACCTAGGACTAGAGGCAGGAAAATTGCCTTCTGGGGAGGTAAAGAGAAGAAAGAAAGAAAGAGAAAAGCCTACAATACTGCATCAATGGGTATAGGGATGAATTCATTCCTGCGCATAATCTAATTTCCATTCCAATACAATGTATTTATTATTAATCATGATTATGATAATAATTTTATGTACTTACTCGATACTAGCACTCTGCTAGATTCTAGTGATACAAAGAAAATACATTTTATTTAAAGGAAATTATGTCCTATTTGGTAGAGAAGTATACCACATATAAAAACACTACTTCCATACACATCCCTTCCTAGTCAAGTATAAACATAATCAAGTGAAGAGGGAGGGAATGCTAACAGCTAGGAAGATTAAGAAAGACTTTATATGCAAATGTCACATAAAAATCTTAAAGGAAGCTAGGGATTCTGAGAAATAAAGGTGAGATAGGACTGCATTCCAGGTATGACTGGGCAAAGCAATGACAGATTCAGAGAACAGCAAATAGGTCACATTGACTAGAATATCAAATGCACAGAAGTGTGTTGTTATCAAAGCTAGATAGTGAAAGGCTTTACACACTAAGCTGAATTTTTATCTTAGATACTATAGGATGACTGAGATTTTATTGGTCAGATTAGTACATTAGGAATATGATTTGGGAAGCTGTGTGCATGATAGATTAAAAAAGGAGGTCTTGGGGAAATGAGTGCTGAATTAGAATGCTACTACAGACAAGGAGTCATGAGGGATTGAACAAGATAGAGAGCTGACCTCTATTCCCAGTAACTCACTCATCAAGTTTGGCTTTTGTTCTATTCCTCTTCCCAGGCCTCTAAGCCAAATTATTGCTTTCAAAACTCTTCTTCACAATGAGCAAAAAAGCCCCTTTTGCCCTTACATGGTTATGACTCTTACTATAGTATATTGAACATACTAGTAGAGTTCTTCATAGAATGAAGAAAGGGAAGAGGAAGACAAGCTTCTTAAACTGTATAGGTGAATAAGGAACTGAGAAGTGCTCAGGTCACCTTGCCTAACAGCATGTCAAAGAAAATGCATTACTAACCATAGTTCCTGCTCCCAATAGTCATGACTGATCTTTTCCTTCTGGTCTAGTTTTTCCAAGTGTCTTGAGAATTAGATCAAACCAAGCAAATGCTACATAAGATTTCAATATTTTATCAAGTTATTTATAAAGAAATGTAAAAAATGATTAATTCAATAGGAAATGGGGTGATCATGGAATTTCCCAAGAAGTATAGACATGGGAGAGGCTTAGATCTTCTGGTAGATTAGGACAATTTAGGTATTATTAATGAGGTATTTTATATTCAGAAACAGCCATTCACTTCTGGTGGATTCAAGTTCTATTCTTCTGATAGCCAAAAAATTCTTAGGGAAGGAATTAATCATTTTAGAGGAATGATATTGTTTACTTCTGAATATAAAAACTTTCTCAGATTCTACAACCTTACTATCTTCCTCCCACTCCCTTTGAGATGTTTGAATACATTGAGGGCAAATATCCAGATAACTACTTGTTGTTTGAGCAAACTGATATTGAATTTATACTGTCTAATTTTTTGCACTCTCTCTTCAAAGAAACAAACAATAAGGGGGAAAAAAGCATTTGGAGAACAAATAATACATTATTGCTTGGGAATAATTGTACCCAGTGCATATGATAGAATCTCTATAGAAATTCAAAGCATATTTTTTGTCATTGGTTTGAGAAACTGAGCATCTCTCTAAGATAACACCCCATTCACCGGAGAGCTAATCTGTCCTCCCTTGTGTTACGGTCCCTTAACAGAAGTTTGAGATCTTCTAATTCACAGTTTCCTGCTAAGCATCTCTCTCTACTCCAATCATTTTATAGTACTTTGGCCTTTATAGGTAAGTCCTATACACAGGCACATATAGTACACATATAGCATAGTGTAATAGATAGGGAAGTGAACTCAGGAGTCAAGAAAATCTGGATTTAAATCCCACCTCAGGCACTTAGTAGTTGTATGACAGTGGGCAATTTACTTAATATCTCTGACTCTTAATTTCCTTAATTGAAAAATGAGAGAGTGGGTCTGTAGCAGCAAGCACCCCAGCATCCCCAGGGTGGCTGCCACTACAGCTTCCTAGATCTGCTTTTCTACAGGAAAGCAACTCAAAATGGCTTAACAATCTTGCTTTAATCAATCAAACATATGAGTTACCTAGTTCAGGTAAAAGTCAGCAACCCAAACTTCAGAGTATACAGACAGGTTACAAGCAAACAGAAACATTTCAAGCAGCCAGGTCTCCAACTGTCCAACCATTACATCCATACCTAGTCAGTTACCATAGAGGGAAGCATCAACATCTGGGTTTTTCAAAGGGGAGGGGGGTCTCAACAGCTGCCCAGAGTCTCATCTGGTCAAATCATACAATACTTCTCAAAGTGAGCCCCTCAAAAAAGTCTCACAACAGGGTTTATATAGCCTTTTCCTGCCTCAGAGAATGTAACAACCCTCTTGACCCCACTGCCCAATCACAAAGTATCTCCTGAAAAACAAACCTCCTGCCACAGGCTCCAGGTACACTTAAGCCTATTAAATGGCCTAGGGGCAGGGAAGATCTTACACAATACAATCTTAGAAAGATGGCAATTACATAGATTTACATTCCCACTATATTCCACCCCAAGATCTTTCATGCCAATAGCATAGGCAATTTACATTTGAATGAGCATGAAGAGCTCTTCTGTCACATTTGCAAGATACATAACTAAAGTTACCAAAGTGGCCACAGGGCCTTAAACAAACAAAAAGTACAATCTGGTGCATCTTTTCAATCCAAAACAAAAATGTCCAAATAAAGTTCTATTGGGGGAGCAGCATGTCCTTCCCCTCACACTGCTCCAGCCTCTGATTCCAAGTCCTGAGGGGCGGCTGGGCAACAAAACTAACAGGGTGGGGTCCTTGGGGGTCTATGGCCCTTCACCCCACCAACTATAGTCACAAGTCCATCCTCCCCCTGGGTCCCAAACTATGTGATGCAGCAAGGAAACACATTCAGTGCCCCTGCTTTGCTGCACAGTCCTTATCTTGTCCAGTGGCTGAATTTCAGGTTCCTAGGTTCCTTCTCCTCCAGCAGGAAGCACCATTCCTGCTCTTAGCTCAGCAAAGTCAGTATGCAGGCTGTTCTTTTCTCCTGGTCCATGGCTCCACAGAGTCACAGCTACCACAATTGGGAAACAAACAATTATCCCAGCCCCCATACTTTCCTTTTACTCTGCAGATCCTGTTCCTGATGCCATTTGTAGCAGCAAGCACCCCAGCATCAGGGTGGCTGCAAACACAGGCTCCTAGATCTGTTTTTCTAAAGGAAAGCAACTCAAATGTGTTAATAATCTTGCTTTAATCAATCAAACATATCATTTACCTAGTTCAGGGGAAAAAGTCACCACCCAATGTAATGGGAATATAAATTTATGTTGCTATCTTTCTATGATTGTATTGTGTAAGATCTTCCCTGCCCCTAGGCCATTTAATAGGCTTAAGTGCACCAGGAGCCTGTGGCAGGAGGCTTGTTTTTCAGGAGATACTTTGTGATTGGGCAGTGGGGTCAAGAGGTTGTTACATTCTCAGAGGCAGGAAAAGGCTATATAAACCCTGTTGTGAGACTTTGTTTTGGGGCTCATTTTGAGAAGTATTGTATGATTTGACCAGATGAGACTCTGGGCAGCTGTTGAGACCCCCCTCCCCTTTGAAAAATCCAGATATTGATGCTTTCCTCTATGGTAAGTGACTAGGTATGGATGTAGTGGTTGGACAGTTGGAGACCTGGCTGCTTGAAATGTTTCTGTTTGCTTGTAACCAGTCTGTATACTCTGAAGTTTGGGTTGCTGACTTTTACCTGAACTTGGTAAATGATATGTTTGGTTGATTAAAGCAAGATTGTTAAACCATTTTGAGTTGCTTTCCTTTAGAAAAGCAGATGCAGGAACCTGTATTGGCAGCCACCCTGGGTATGCTGGAGTGCTTACTCAATGACCTCTATAAATCTTTGAAGCTTCAAACCTATAATCTTATTATCCTATATAGCAGGGGGCTCATGGAGTAACATTTGAGGCTTATTTAAAGACCGTCTTAAAAAGAGATTTCTTATAAGTCTTCCATAGTGCTATGCTGCTACCTAGCCTTTGTGGCCAGAAGGTTCTTGCCATTAGAATCACTGACTGGTCATTATAAAGATAGGGAACACTGCTTGTTAGAAACCATTTAATTTTAATAATAGAGTATACCATTTTGCCAAGGCAAAAGAAGCAGTCATTTCAGAAGAAGGAATCAACAGGCAAAGAGAGGCAGAACATGGGCACTGGGCTTAGAGTGATTGAGAATTGAAGAAATAATTTTGCCAAGGGCCAGTCAACATATATATTCCAAGTTTCCCATGTAGGAATATAAATATTTTTCCATATAGTAATATAATTCACTTTTAAGCTTATAGCACAGGCAAATGGAATAGAAAGGAATATCCTTGATTGAAGTAAAAGGCATCCCTGCTTAGGCTGAAATCTAATACCTACTTTACATAGATAGGAAGGAGGAAAAGGCACATCCCTCTTTACTTCTTGTTCTCATTCTTCTTCTCCACCTTTCCTAGCTCCATCTCTCAAATTCCTTCTCTTCTTCTTTTTATTCCCCCTCTCCTTCCCTATCTTTCTTCCTTTCTTATTCTCCCTTCTATCCTTTTTCTTCCTCTCTCCTCCTCCATCTATCTTTTGCCCAATTTTCTTTCTTTTACTTTATCATTTCCATTTCAATCATTCTTCTCCACAACATAGGGCATGTTCTTGCTAATTACATAGCAAACTTGAAAAAAATAACAGTAGAAGATCAAATACAGTACTGGCCCTATCATTAGTGGTTAGATTTTTATATGAAATATTTCAGAAGAAAGGCTATTTTTGAAAAAGTTTTTAAGCAAATCAAAAAAAAATGTTTTCATAAGGAAAACTTGGATAATGACTAGACTAGAATAAAGTAAAAGACTTTATATTTAGCACAAACAATTATGATATAGGCCTTTGGGGTCATGTCAATGCCTCATTTTATAAATAAAAAAAGTGAAGCTCATGTAGGTTAAGTGACTTGTCTCAAATATATACAAATAATAAAATGTAGAACAATCATACAAACCATTGACTTCTGGCTACAAATATTATTTCTATGTCTCACAAATACTGACTCCATAATATCTCTCCAATCTGACTCCTTCACATGATCATCACCTTTTTTCTAATTCCTCATTAATCTTACTTAAAGTATTGCACTAATACTATTTGAACTCTGCTTCTACTCTCCTTTACCTTCTATCTTCCATTCACCTACTTTATGCAGAAATATCTGTGGTTCCTAATTGCTTTTAGGATAAAGGCAATTTTAACACATTCAATTAACTGGCTGACTCCATCCTATCTTTTCAAATATTTCATATTATTCCCAGATTTTACTCTGTGTTCAATCCAAGTCAATTATCTGCTACTCCTCAAGGTCAATACTTTATAATCTGCTTCTGGACCTTTTTATAAGTTACACCATAAGTCTGGAATATGCTTCCTTCTTCCATTTCTTACCTTCCCCTCTTAGACTACTTAACTTTTTTCAACTCAGGTACCATCTTTTGAATACAAATTGTTGTGGTCCCTTTAGAGGTCATGTGAAAAGATACTTATTGAAAAGTTGGATGGTCCTCAAAAACCCTTATTTTTCCATTTCCCTTAAAATCAGTAACCCAGAATTTGTATCAATATTTTGAAAAGTGGTGTTTTTGCATGGTTTTGAAAGGAGGAACAATACAGAACTATAAAGTGGGAATGGATGTTGTCAGCATTCAGAAAGTTTTCTTTACTATCTAGCTACTTTGGGTGCTTTAATCAATAACTGTCACTTGCCTAGTCATGAATAATAGCACCAGTCATTATAACATAATGGGAGGGAAAAGGCAGGTGTTGGGGGAGAATATCTGTTTTAAATTTACATAGTCTATAAGGGAAATGTATTTGAAGCATTTTAATTTTCCATCTTATCAGAATATAAAATTGAAAATAAATCATTTACATGCAAATGTATAAATAAATCTTAAGTAGCTTTTCCAATATTGTTAAAATATTCTGTGATGTAAATATTCAGGTTTTTCATATAACACATCAAAAGAATATATTAGCATTAGAGATTCAGATATTTGTATGAAAAATCAGATTGATTCAGAATGATTGGCAATAATTCTTATAATTCTCTCATCCATGAATTTTGGCATATATTTTATGTGCATTAAAAGCCTATGTATTGGCATGGAAGAATTCTAAAAACCTCACCCAAATGTAATGCCAAAACCTTTTAGCCAAATAAAAATAGCATTGCCACAGCATGGATACGTAACTCCATTTCTCATTTTTTTCATATCACAGTATAGGGTTAGGGAATGTGCCTGTGTTTTCATTGGAATAGGTGACTCCTTCTACCAATATAGACTAGCATTTTTTCCTATAATTCATAATCTTGGATAATACTCTAGAGTGCTATGAGGTTAAATGACTTTTCCAAGGTCACACAGGAAGTCTGTCTCAGAGGCAGAACTTAAAGGCCAGGTCTTTCAGGCTTCAAAGCCAGCCCACTTCCTACCACATATACCTTGGATTTATCTAAATTTTACCTAGGACATTTAGTCATCTAATTTTCCATTTACCATCAAGGGATCATCAGGATGGAAGATGAACAACACAGACTAAAGAAAACAGGAGAAGAAGACTGAGCATAGAGGGTGGGTATCAGAAGAGAGAACTAAAGCATGGTCAGGAGAGATGAGGGAGTAACATCTTTCTACTTTTTAGAGAAACACATTTTTCATACAGTATTCAATATGCATAATAACTGAAACAGTCTGGAATAGCATAATAGTCTGGGTTCTTTAGCAACAAAGAGCCCAATACATTTCAACTGGTCCCAAGGGCACCACCCTATTGTAGCACAAAGCCATAACTGAGATTCATCATGGTCACCCTGAGTCATTAAAAAACTCATGTTTAATTCGTTATTCTCTATTTTCAAAGGCAGTGTGTATAATGTATGCATGTGTTCATATACATGTATAGAGATACATAGTTATATCTATTTTTATATATGTCATTTTTTGTCTACAAAACATATATAGGCACTTAATAAGTGTTGTTTATCATAACTCTGAAGATTTCAATCAAAATAGTTCAAATAAAATTTCACTGTTGAAAGAATTAAATTTCATTTCTCTAGTAACATGAAAAAAGATGATTAGCTTTATTGAAATTCTTTATGGTTTTCCCTATCATAACTCTGATATCTAGTGCCCTTAATAATGGATAAATATTATAAAGACTTTAAAATAAGTCTGTAATACTTAGAACAATTTTATTTTTCTTAAGTTCCAGAGTTTTACCTTTACAGTGGTGAGTCAGAAATTTTATTACAGCAATGTTTAGAAATGAGTAAATTGTCATACAGTAGTAAATCAACTGTTTGAATTCTTCTTTCTATACTCTTTTTGTTGACAATGCTCTTATTCTATGGTTCCAATGAACATTTCTATTCAAATTATAATTATATTTGACTGTGACTCTAGCTCCAAATACTTCCTTGAGGTATAGTCCTGTTAAGATTATGTGGTTATAGTCCTGCATATGCCTCTTGATATTTCACTGACACATCAAATCCAATATACTGTTCTTGAAACCAAAACTTTATCTCCCATTCTTCTCAGAATCTCTGTTTCTATTGATTTGACCATTCACACTTACATAGGCTTAAAACATTGTAGCCATTCTTGATTGCCATGTCTATTTGGCACTGTATGATTTCTCTGACATATTTCTTCATTTCCTCTGACAGTGACCCTAATCATAGCTTTCCTGATTAATTTTCCCTAAGCAAGGGTGGTGTTGTTCAGTTGTTTCATATTCTTTGGGTTTTCTTGGTAAAGATACTGGAGTGGTTTTTCATTTCCTTCTCCAATTCATTTTACATATGAGGAAAGTGAAACAAATTAGGTGAAGCGACTTGCCCAGGGTCATATAACTAGTAAGTAAGCTAGATTTGAACTCAAGTCTACCTTGACTCCAGACCCGGCCCTCTATCCACTGCACGACCTAGCTGCCTAAACAAGGGTCCCTATCTCTTATTCCTCCCTGCTATAATCTATCCTTTCTCTATTGCTGGTGAATATTTTCTGATTCATCATTTATCATATTCCTTCTCTCCTCAAAAATCTTCAGGATCTTTCTTTTGCCTATGATGTTAGACACTTGAAGGACCTATAAGGAGTTCCTGAATCCAGAACTAATTAACTAAATAAATAAACAAATAAACATAATAAGTAAATCAACACACATTGTTTAGACTGAATAAACAATCAAATATAGGTAGAGGATATGTAATTAATAGGATTCAAATTAATTTCAAAATGACACTGAATTTGTAGTATTTTGGTCATGTGTTTTCTCAATTATTTTATGCTATTAGTGTGATTATTAAAAAAAATCATCATTCTATGAAAAAAATGTGAACTCATACTTGAAAAGTTTTTGGACCTCTTTATTATAGAACAAAACACATCACATTCGATTGATGCTGTCCTCTTATTGCTTGGTTCCACTCCATGAGGAATTCAATCTGAATATGACATAAGGTAAATAGTGCTGGACTTGGAGTTTTGGAAACCTGGATTCAAACCCTGCCTCAGATACTTACTAGCTGTGTAACCACGTTCAAGTCATATTTCAGAGCCTCATTTCCTCTTCTATAATATAATGATAATACTTGTGCTAGCTACCTCCTACAATTGTTAGGTGGAAAATACTCTGTATATCTCTAATTGTACTTTAACTTTCTCTCATCCTTATCTTGCCCTCTCCCATCTCTATCCATTTGCTTACACGCTCGACCAATGCCTAAAGTGGTCTCACTCACTCTGAACCACCTTCTACCATGAAACACATGTTAAATATTCTAATATTCTTCCTTTCTTCAAGAACCCAAGTCAAGTGCCACTTTCTTCATATGGAATTTTCTGATCTCTATTCCTTCCTTCCTAATTTTATAAATAGCATTTTTTTTCTGAACATTTCCTTTCTCCTTATGTTATGTAGTTGGGGCATAAGGAGGAGGTGGCATTCCATTAAGCATGTTTCATGTTAGGCCTGTATCATGGCTCCTATGCTAGAGGATGTGCCTGAATAATTGGTTCTATCTATATATCTCCACTGTAGTTTATAGTATTAGAGTTGCCTGGATCAACTAAAATGACAGAAACAGATTAAGCATCTTTCCCAGGGTCATCACAGCTAAAATTTGTCCTAAACTACAATTAATCCCAGAAATTTATGACTCAATTCATAACCCACACAAACTTTCTAGAGGTCACTATAGATATAATACATTTTTTCCTTTTAGGAAATTAAGAATCTTGAGGTCCAATTATGTATTTTAAATTTCACATGGGTTTCGATTTTATTACTTAACGTGGCATTTTTTTTTACCATTTCCTTAATTGTTTTTCTTGAATTATTCTGTGCATAAGAAACGTATTAAAGATTTGTGCCCTTCCCACAGCTGTTAATTGGCCATACATGGTGTAAATTTGTTTTCTTTATTGTGATAAAAGAACTCTCCTTCTCCAGTAATATTCAGGTACATGCTCTCTAGAAGCAGTATCTGACAAGTTAAAAATAGGTGTTCTGAAGAAAATGGCAAATCATTACTTCTAATATATGTAAATTGCTGCAGGAGTGCCAGGCTTGATTTCTTACCAATATCAGTGAATATCAACTAAGGATATTAAGACTGTGTCTACCATACTGCTTTGAAGAATATGACTCATAGTTTGGGGGAGAACTATGTGTTTATTTCATGTTGATTTAACCCCTTTGATAGTGAATCAAATTGTGGCTAACCAAATGAAGTGAAAATGAAGTATTTTCTTCCTTCTCTCACATACTGTCAGTATAATATGGGGAAAAGAACATTGTAGAGTCAGAGGAATTGGGGTCACATCATGCTTCTGACATTTACTTCATGCATGACCTTAAGAAAATCCCTTACCCTTCCTAAGCCTCAATTTATTTATCTGTAAAATGAGGAATTTGGACTAGATGGCATCTTAGGTCAAGTCAAATTAGCTAAATTTGAAACCCTTATATGTGATACACTAAGGAATAGATATGACAAAAGGGAAAAACAACCTCTGCCCTCCATAAGCTTACATTTTAATGTTAGAGATAGCATGTACAAAGATAACTATGTACAAACTACATATATATGCATATATACACACACATATATATGTATATACAAAATATATACAAAGACTATATGCACACAAATTGGAGGTAATCTTAGAAAAAGACACTAGGATTAATGGGGAATGGCAAAGAATTCCTGCAGAAGAGGAGATTTTAGCTGAGACTAAGTGTATCAAGGATTCCAAGAAATAGACATGATTATTCCAAGTATGGAAGAAGTAAAAAGGCAGTCGGATGTAGTGTTTTATGTGAGAAACAGTAAATAAAGACAGTATCACTGGATCACTGGGGAAAGAGTAAGATGAAGGAATATGGAAATGGTAGGAAGAGGCCATGTTATTAAGTCAAATAGAATTTTGTATGTTATTCTTGAGAAAATAGAGAGCCACTTAAAAATGAATAAGATGGGGTCAAGGGTAATAAGGAAAAAGGAAAGATGTGAAAATAAAATATACTGATCAGAAAAATGATTTTCAGAGTTCATGAACGTTGAAATGTAGCACTTTTATGTGATGGCAAGATGACGTTTATGTCCATTTCTGTATGTAGCTGAAGTGGAGTGAAGTAGGACATGAGGTATGAGCAAGTAGATGAACTGGGAAATAAGAGTTTTTAGGAAAGTATCCATATGTTTCTTGTTGCTTTCTAGTATGTGGACAGGACTTGGGGAAGATAGAAAGGTTGTGATTCAGGCACTAAACTCATTGAAAAAGGAAGGAGAATGTCTTTAGGATCAATAGATAACAGATTTTTGTTGTTCAGTCATTTCAAAAGCTTTTGTAAATTAAATTTTACGTTTATTTTTAGTTTATATCATTCATTTCCCCAAAATTAGAGTTACAAATTTTCTCCCCATTTTCCCCTACCCACCACCCCAAAACAGCAGTCTCCATTGTAAACCCTCTCCCCCAACCTGCTCTCTTCTATATCCTCCCCCATTCCCTCTCTGACTTGCCAGTAGGGCAAGATGGATCTCTATACCCCAGTGCCTGCATATCTTATTTCCCAGTGTCATGTCAAATTCTTTGTGACCCCATTTGATATTTTCTTGGCAATGATACTGCAGTAGTTCACAATTTTCTTTTCTAACTCATTTTCACAGCTGA
The DNA here is from genome assembly GCA_011680675.1 of Gymnobelideus leadbeateri. Taxonomy (NCBI): domain Eukaryota; kingdom Metazoa; phylum Chordata; class Mammalia; order Diprotodontia; family Petauridae; genus Gymnobelideus; species Gymnobelideus leadbeateri. The sequence goes on along the minus strand of WOXC01004897.1, from coordinate 99,565 downwards.
GACACTGAGGCAAACAGGGTTAAGCCACTTGCACAGGATCATACAGCAGTCAGTGCCTAAGGCTCGGTTTGAACTTATAAAGATTGAGTCTTCCTGACGTTAGACCTGATACTCTATACACTGAATCACCTAACTAACTTACATAACAGCTACCAGAATCTCAGTTAAGTTATAATTCTATATTTACTCACATGGAAAGGAGAAAAAAAACTAAAACAAAAACTACTTAGTGATGATGGTAGAGGAATTCTAGAAGTTGCAATAAAGAAAAAAGAGTATTCTAACCATCCTCTCTCCCTCACAAACACACACAGACACACACACACACACACATGCACAAACATACACACATAATTAGTGAGTCAAAGAGTGTCAAAGAGTTTGAATGAAAGTATAACCAGTACTGGAAAGGTGACCAGAGATACAATATTATCAGCAAGAAACTAGGCCTCAATGAGTTTAGGAAGACAGAAATGGGGAGAAAAGTTTTAACATGAAAATAAATTTTCTTAACTAAAAAGGTATTCAAGAGAAGACAGTGAAAATGTGATGGGTAGGATCAGAAGGGATAATGTTAAAGAAGAGAGGAGTAAGAGAGCAGAGAGTGAGAGGGGACTCCATATAGAAAGAACTGGTTTTTCAGAATCACTGGATTGGAGAGATTATGAAGAGATGGAAGTATGCTAACAACTGGGAAATGTATCAATGACTAGAGAGAAGATTATTGAAGGAGAGAAATGATTAGACTAAATAGAGATTCTCAACCTTGTGCAATGTGGCAAATGATGATGTTTAATCCTGTGAGGTACCTCACAGTAGGAAGGGGCAGGTAAAGGTACAACCCTGTGGACAGGAGTAAGGAGATGAAAAATGGAGATGGGTGTGGTCCGGGAATGCTTTATAGAGCATTGGAGAATGCCCAGGGGCATACATAAGTTTAATGTGAGACCTATTCATGGGCCTGATAAAGGGCACCTCTAAGGCCAGGTTACTTTTTAGAACTATGAACTTTATAAAGCCTTTGACACAAGAAAAATAACTTATTCCATAGTAAGACCTGGAGGCAGTGAATATTTAATTTTTATGGTTTGATTCCTCATACATAATTCTAGGTACATTGTAAGTGCTTAGTTTTGGGGTTTTTTTGTTTTTTTGTTTTTTGTTTTTGGTTGAACTGAATCTTTGACTTATACAGAATATAAATATTATCCTTGGTGGTGATTCACTTCTGCCAGGGCAGGTTTTTTGTTTTTTGTCTTTTTCCTGGTTGAAAACCTTGTCCTTATTTGTATTCTCTTTTCTCAAGAATTCAGTTCATTTAAAAAGTATTCTTCATTAATAAAAAAAATAAAACAACTTTAGAATAGCACAGTTGGAAGTAAGTAGGTTAAGTTAATAATGCCCATCTCTACTAAATTTTCATTTCTTTTTCTTTATGATTTATCTCCAAGCTTACATTAGGTATGAGAATATATAGTATTTAATGACTTTGAGTTTCTGTACTCATATGTGTTATCTATCCCAGTGGAACAATTTCCCTTTATTTTAGGCAAACATAATTTGTTACTAATTATGAGGCAAAATATATTAAATCAACTCTAGGTCTGTCACTTATACAGAAAGCATAAACATTTTTTGACTATTTTTCTCTGACGTTCGCTTTTAATACCCACCTCGTATGAATAAAATGTGTCACCTTAAAAACCCCATATACGTGGGGCAAGTTTTCATATTCTAAATCTGAAGCTTTCATTTTTTTAATGATGACACACAGTAGATGGTGTATGTAGTTAGTTTCTTATGCTTTGGGTCACCTTTAGTTAAGTAGATCAATATATAATGTATGCTTTATTTCTCACATCTCACAATATATAGTTTCAAAATGTTAGTTGGTTATATAATCCTTATTTCCAAGTCAAATGTGTCCACAATGGAAGTGATAAATTTCCATCAGTTCCTTGGGTCCCTGGTTAGGATAAAATGAAGGGATTTTGGGACTGAGATATTGGTAGTATTATATGCCTCTTAAGACCAGCTTGAATCTCTTAGTGAGTATCCCAGGAGTCAGAAGCATTTACCTTAAGAAAAGTTGTGTTCAAAGCATACCAATGTAACTGTATCATTCCATCTCAGGATTATGGACTAATATCCCAGAGACTCAAAACCATGACAATATACAATTCCATTAAAGAAAGTAGGAAGGGATAGTCCTAAACAGCAAAGATTTAAGGGGGACATGATAGTTTTTCTCTATCATAGGAAGGGCTGTCATGTGAAAGAAACATTGAAATTGTTTTGTTTGACCCTAGAGGGTAGAACAATGTGTGGGGGACAGAGAAAGGGAAAATTCTATTTATTTATTTATTTGTTAGTTAGTTTATTTAGCCTTTTTTTTCTTTTTGGAGGGCAATCGGGGTTAAGTAAATTGCCCAAGGTCACACAGCTAATTGTGTGTGTGTGTGTGTGTGTGTGTGTGTGTGTGTGTGTGTGCGCAGTTTTAGAGCTTACATGTGGATCCAAAAAGGCAATTTCAAAAGTACGATATAGGGTAGGTACCCTTAGATAGCAGTTTACCCAAAAAGATCTAGAGACTTTAGCACCCTTAAAGATTCCCAGTATGACATAGTTAATCAAGAAAGTTAATGTAACCTTAGGTTACACACAGGAGAAACATAGTAACCAGTTTTAGGACTGAATCAGATTTCTGTCTTCTACACAGATTTGACCACATCTGGAATATCAAGGTGATCTCTGGATATTATATTTTAGGAAGGACATTATTAAGTTAGACCCTGTCCAAAAGGGCACCTGGAAAGTTTGAGGAACTTAAGTCAATTTGCAAGTGTAAGAAATGGAAAAAATGTTTAGCTTGGAAAAAAGAATAGTTAGGAGCAAGATGCATGGAAACTGCTGTCTACTATTTGAAGTCCTATCATATAGAAAAGGGATAAAACATTTTATTTGGCCACAGAAAGCAAAACTGTGTGCCATGGAAAGAAGATGCAGAAGCAAGTTTGAGCTTCTTCTAAAGATAAAAGTTTCTCATTGTAATGGGAATGAGAGTTTGAAGATCTTCCCTAGATGGGACACACCCAGGCAGACAGGTAAGTTCAAGAATATTTGTTTGTGGGAAGGCTAAGGGATGGTGTGGCTCTTTGCTGCATTGTAGTATATTAAGTTCTATGTTACTATGATGGATTCAGCTTCCTGGTGTTGGGATTCGATTTTCTGGTGTCTGAATAAATGGTTTGCTTCTGTCTTCTATATGGAGTGTCTGTTATATTTTGTGATTGAGCAGCATCCCGAAATATTGACAGTTACTGTCAATGCTGTGAATATTGTGTGCTACATTTGAAATATTGGACCGCTATTTGGAGGCAAAAAGGATTTAGAAAAAGAAATGGATATCCCAGGATGGGAGGATTTACCCTATTCCTTCTTAGCAAGAGAGTGGGCTAAAAGAACAGGGCTCTTTGAAAACTGGGAACTGAGATAACAGAAGGGAGAACCTAGAGATTTAGAAACATGCTTGCAAGGAATATCAATAAAACCAGGGAGAGAACTGGAAGGGGTGTGTTGAAAAGGCTGCATTTTACTTAAAGATTACTATACTATATGTAAAAGCAGGGATAAACTATTGGAAGAGAAAATTCAGATGGAGGAGAAATGAACTGTTTTGAATGAGAAGTTGGCTGTGTTATAGAATTTGAACTCTTCTTTAGAAGAGAAAACTGGAAAGTCTCATGTGGTAGAAGAAAAAGGTGTTAATTTAGCTATCAAAAAAGAAGCAGAAAAGTAATAGGAGGAAGGTTCCTACAGTTTTGCAAAAGGCTGAATTTAGTTGCTGTGATGATGATTGCTAGGAGAATATCTGAGAGGAAATGTAACAATTTTATATGACAAGGCTTTTACAGGGCAGAAGTTTGCCCCATACTAAGAAGAAAGGAGGAGAATCAGGGAGGCCAAACAAAGTTTAGAGCAATTATTGAGGATTTCACTCAGCAGGAGGTTACCAATATATTAAGCAGATTCACTCATAGAATGGAGTATCATTAGTGCCATGGATGGTGAGAAACAGTGATGAAGGGGCCAGAGGAGCATGGGTAGATAGCATAGTCTGCTTGAAATTTAAAGGTATTTTTCAGAATCCTTCTGTCCAGCAAGCTTTTAGAGATCACCATATTCAATTAGATAACAATATGATCAGTCTGTTAGCTTTAGCTGCCAATGGATGCACTAAAATGTATTCCCCTGATTCTATGTGGCCTAGAGAAGAGAGATTCTGGTACTGATTTTAAGACTGTATGAGAAAGTTAAAGGAGGAAGTAATGAAAATTGCTCGTAGAAATATCATAGTGAAGATGACTCCCTCCTGCTTATAAGCACCTAGTTCTGACTTTACTAATGGGTGAAATTAGGAACCCTCTTTCAAAGGTTCTGGAGAAGATTTCACACCTAAGTGATTTGGGAGAATGGGGAAAAGAGACATTTCCTCGAGAGAGAAGAATAAATAGCTAAAGGACTCAAAATTAGAAGAGATTGACAAGAAAAGAATTGTTTACTGCTCTATTCAGAGCAGGGTTTTATTTGGAAGAATTGATGGTATTCCAACTGATTAACTATATAAAATGTACCACAAAAGGGAGTTTAATATTAGATCCTCCTGAATCCTTGTATCCAAGTTCATGACACCTTCATGGAGAAGAGGAAATTGATCAAACCATAGCTCAGATTAAAGAAATACATAGATGGGATTATAGACCCCATATCAATTTGACCATATGTTGGAAAAATGTATCAAATACTGTAACTATTGTTTATTCAGGAGAAGATTATTGACAAATTATATCTTTACCTGATATATTCTACTGTGAATGAAGCTATGATAGTGGGTTCATGAACTCCAGAAGCATGATTGACCCTATATCTGTTTCTTTTTGGATTTTTTCTGTCAAATTTTTTGAGGGGGGAAGGCAAGGCAATTGGGGTTCAGTGACTTACCCAAGGTCACACAGCTAGGAAGTGTGTCAAGTGTCTGAAGTCAGATTTGAACTAAGGTCTTTCTGACTCTAGGGACAATGCTCTATTCATTGTACGACCAAGCTGCCCCGTTTTTGTTTTATTTTTTCTTTTACAAAATTTTATTTTAGACTCAAATGCCAGAACACAAATATAGATTAGGGGAAAAAAAACAAAACACATCATAAATTTAAATTTTGGAACTTAAATATAAAATTAGGAAAAGAAAAACCACATCATGTGCATCACAGAATATGAGAGGATTCAAAATGTGTACCAATAGATTTTCATTTCAAGAAAAGTCTATATGATAAATAATACTCGTTGTGTTGAGAATTGTCCATCTTTTCTTTTTTCCCCTTCCCCAAACTCCCCCAAGAAAGCTACAATAAAGTTTAGATATGTTAATCTATAGCTATATAAATATACATACATGTATAGATACATATATAGACATATACTTTCCCAAATCTATTCTACTGCTGATCTTTGTTTTTAATGTATGATTGTGTCTCTTGTTTTCTATCCCTTTTGCCTCCTCTACTTTACTTCTACCCACTACCTTGCCCTCCTATTACTTGCCTACCCCTCTCTAAGAATTCCTCCCCTCTCCTCCCATTCCCATAAACCTAAACCCTTCTATTCCCCTATTTTACTTATTTCCTTACTCTCCCCTCTAAAGATCCATCTCTTGTCCTCTCCCCCCTCCCTATGCCCCTACCATTTTATTTCTTCTGAATTTAGTATACTTTTATACTCTTCTAAATATATATGTATTGTTCCCTCTTAAACCCATTCCCAATGAAAGTAGGTTACTAGAACTACCAGCCCTCCTCCCCCATTGAATTCCTCTATATCAATTCTTCCTTTTGCACCTCAAATAGTTGCACTTTTAAGCTATTCCTAAATGGTTTTACTTTTTAAACTCATATTATTCTTAGGTTTACCACAATCTTTCTTATAAACTACCCAATTATTGATGAGTATCTTAGATATCTGTTTTGCATATATTAAAAATAAACAGTATGTCCCTTATGAGTCCCTTTTATTCAGTTTTTGTTATATGCCTTGTATTTTTCTTGGTTCTTATATATTGAATCTTCTATTAAATTTAGGATTTTTTTCAACAAAATATTGTAAGTCTGAGAGTTTATCAAATGTCCATTTTTTTTTTCATTCAGGATAATGTTTAGCTTTGCAGGGTATGCTATTTCTGGCCAGAGCCCCGAGTTCTTTTGCTCTTTGATATGTTGTGTTCCAAGGCCTGCAGTCCTTTAATGTTTCTGCTTCTAGGTCTTGTTTAATTCTACTTGCAACACCATAATATTTAAATTGCTATAATCTTGATTATTTTAATATTTTTTTTAAGTTGGTGATTTTGGAATTTGACTATGACATTCCTATGAGTTTTCCTCATAGGATCTCTTTTAAGTGGAGATCAATGGATTTTTTTTTTATTTCTACCCCCCCCCCCTTTGTTCTAGTGCTTCAGGACAATTTTATTTGATTATTTATTGTATTGTTGTATCGAGATTCTTTTTCTGATCATAACCTTCAATTAGTTCAATTATTTTTAAATTTTCTCTTCTTGATCTATTCTCTAAATTTGTTGTTTTTCTTAAAAGATGTTTCACTTTCTCTTCTATTTTTTCATTATTCATATTTTGTTTAATCATTTCTTGCTCTCTTATGGTTTCACTGGCTTCACTTTGACCAATTTTAATTTCCAAGGTGTCATTTTCTTTTTTAAGATTCTGAATCTTGGGGCAGCTAGGTGATGCAGTGAATAGAGAACCAGCCCTAGAGTCAGGAGAGCCTGAAGTTAAATCTGGCCTTAGACATCTAATACTTACTAGCTGTGTGACCTTGGCCAAGTTACTTAACCCCAATTGCCCTGCCTTCCCCCTTCCAAAAAAAAAAAAGATTAAAATAAAACTTATTTTTAAAAAAAGATTCTGAATCTCCTTTTCTAATTGGTTAACTTTCATACCTTTCTTGTTTTTCTTGGATTATTCTTATTTTCTTTCTTAGATTTTTTCTTCCATCTCTATCATTTGATTTTTAAAGTCTTTTTAAAGATCTTCTGTGAATTCTTTTTGAGCAGATGTCCATTTGACCTGACTCTTTGGGGTTTCTTTACTTCAGTATCCTCCTCCTCTGATGAACCCTGATCATCTCTCTTCCTACAATAAGTTTCTACGGTTGAATTCTTTCTCCTTTGCCTGTGCATTTTTCTTGTGTGATAATATCCTAATTATTTGTAGTCACCTCTAGCCCTAGGGTGTGGAAAATGGTGTCTCTTCTCCCAGATTTTCAGTTCTTCCCTTTAGCCTGAAACCAAAGTGAATGCTCCAACCTCCTGTAAGTGCCCACTCCAGGAGCTTTCTGCCCCACTACTTCTGTACTCACCTAGCATGTGCTGGTTCATTCTTGACCTGACAGCTCTTCAGCTGGATCTGGCATTCCTGGTCAGAAGAGGTTCCCTTGATCTTCCCAGACTCAGACACCCAACTCTGCTCACTATCACAGGGGTAAAAGTTCTGGTGGCTGGGGCCAAGGCAGACTCTCAAACCACCTAACCACAGGGCTTGCTCTTGTTGTTTAAGAGGCTAGCCACTTGCTGTTAAAACGGAACCTAACCTGGAGGTGTTTACAGGGACTAAACCTCATGAAATTTTTCTTCTGATCTTCTCAAATTGTCTGAGGATGACCCTGATTTCCCTTTTCTTATTTATCTCCACCCACACTTTATTTGCCTGAAAGTACTGTTTTAACTCTTTTGTGGGGGAAGATCTTGAGAGCTCAGAATTTTCTGATCTACTCTGCCATCTTCCCCTGTCTGTTAAACTTGCTTGTGAGATTTGTTTCCTGCAGGCTTAATACCCTCCACCTGAAGATGCCTAATCACTTAAGCTGGATGTCACCCCTTTCCATGATTGTGATGTGTCACCCCTGGACCTGGCATTGACCAAGCTCTGGATGCCAGTTAAAGAACTGACCTTTCTAATGGGACCTCCTGGTCCTGGCATCAAGCAAGCTCCAGATGCCAGCTAAAGAACTGCCCCTTAATAAACTTAAAGGAATTTGAAGACCTTCCCTGATTTGAAGATCTTCCCTGCACCCTAATAGGTTGAATGTAATCACATGGAACCTGTGGTGGGAGGAGTTTGCTGAAGGGTAGAGAAGAGCCCACAAGAACCTGGGAGTCAGAGAAGTTAGAGATGGAGGGAGGAGAGGATGCAACCAGGCAGACAGGCTCATGAATGTTTGTTTGTGGTAAGGCTAAGTGATGGTGTGTCCCTTTGTTGCATCATGGTGTATTAAGTTCTATGTTGCTATGATGGATTTGGTTTCCTAGTATTAGGATTCAATTTTTTAGTGTCTGAATAAATGTTTTGCTTCTGTCTTCTATAGAGAGAGTCTATTATATTTTGTGATTGAGCACTATGCGGCCATATTCACAGTTGCCATACACTATGAAAATCTGTTGGTGCTATACTCATCATTTCAGTTACCACAGAATTAAATGGTCTACTATAGAGTTAATGCAATATTCACAGGGCCCACAATTACTATATTTATAGCTGCACCGTGATCAATTGCAAAATATAACATATAGAAGACAGAAGCAAAACACTTATTCAGAAAACCGAAGCCCAACACCAGAAAACTGAACTCATCATAACAACATAGAAGTTAATGGACCACAATGTAGCAGAGAGCCAAACCATTCTTTATTCTTCCCACCAACCAATATAAGACCAATATTTGATTGTAAGCCTATCTGTCTCCCTTAGAAATGTTCTCTCTTTCCAACCATCTAGCTGACTCTGACTCCCAGCTTGCTATGGGAGTCCACCTGCTCCACCCTTCAGCAAACTCCTCCCACCAAAGGCACCAAGTGACTACATTCAGCCTTTTAGGGGACAGATTATATTTTCAAAGCAGGAAAGGTCTTCAAATCCTCTTAGGCTTTTTAAGGGACAGGGAAAATTTTCATATTCTCATTACCATTACATTTGACCCTAAGATCTTTCATGTCCCTTAAACAGCAAAAATATATTAACAATACATTTCATTACATAGATAAATGAGAGTTTAGGGGTAACTGATGTTAATGGAACTTTGCAACAAGATAGCAGAGATAATAGAAAATAAGCACATAAAATAATATGTTAGGGTGGGGGCTTGGGCAGAAGCACACCATCTTCCCCCCCTCAAATGGATGGGGCTCAAAATCTTGGGGTAAGGGGTGAAGACCTCTTCTCCATAGATGCTTCCAGATGAAATTGGACATAGAGCTGTCCTGCAGCAAGAGATCCCATTCGAGAGGTGAGTTATTTAGCTGGCTTTCCGAGCTTGGTCAATGCCAGGTCCAGGGTCCCAATTGAAGGGTCAGTTCTTTAGCTGTCTTTACCTCAGTAGATGCCAAGTTCAGGGGTGGCACATCACAGTGCTAGACAGGGAGTGGCATCTGGCTTAAGCTATCAGGCATCTGCAGGTGGAGAGTAATAAGCCTGCAGGAAACCTCACAAACAAGTTTAACAGACAAAAAGCCCAAAGGAGACTAATATAGGATCAGCTGTGCTTCTTGAGTCCATGAACTTACTACCATAGCCTCATTCATGGTAGAATATGAGTTAAGGATACAATTTGATAATAATCATCCCCTGAACAAACAACAGCCATGGCATTGTCTTTCCCTTGTGCTATAATTTTCAAAGCCTTTGGAACATCATCTGGCTTCTGCTTCACCCATACTTTAGCTCCCAATTTTATTCTATTAGTAGAACCAAATCCTTCAGTTCCTCTGATAGTTATTTCAGAATAATGGTCAGTTTTCACAAGGGGTATTGTTTCACAAGGAAAAATGATCACTTGAACTATTCTGTCTATAGTTTAGAACCTTGAGGTACACCTATATATGTAGAGAATATATCATTAATTATAAGAAGCAAAGGATGGAGGAGGGAAAGTCAGATAGGTAGGAAGTGGCATAAATAGAAAGAAAGGAAACATTATTTAGGAAGAAAAGGTGTTCAACAGTGTCAATGCAATAATAGGTCTAAAATGATTAAGACAAAGAAAAAAGACTTCATATTTGCAAGGACTACTTTCAGTTAAGTTGATGAAGCAAAAATTAAAACAGATTATAAAGATTTAAAGACTTAGAGGCAAGGAATTAGGGACGAAAAGCAGAACTTTTTCAAGGAATTTGACTGAGAAAAGGAATAGAGATACAGGATCATAGCTTTAGTGGATCTTCAGTGGGTCTATTGACGTGTTTTGCTTTTTTTTTAACAATGGAGAAGAATTGCACACGTTTCAAGGTAGTAGGGAAGAAAACAGTTCAGAATTTGAAAGGTAAGGTGGATGATTACTGATGTAATATGTTGGAGAAGATGGGAGCAGAAAGGATGTCATGTTCACATATAGAGAAGAATTCATCTTGTCAAGAATGACCACCACTTTGTCAGATAATAAGGGAAAGGAGAAGGGTGTGGGAGATGATGTTAGGAAGTTTCGAGATTAAGAGAAAAAGGGAGAAGCAGCTCCAATAGAATGGTCTCAGTTTTTCTTTTTTTTTTTTTTTCATCTAAGTAAGATGAGATGAGAGGAGGGTATGAGGAACTTTAGGAGTTAATGGAAAGTTTGAAATAGTTTCTGTGTGGAATGAGAAAAGGAATCAACTGAGGGGGGTGGGTAAAAGGGTTATCTTGTTCAAGTTTAATGGTAAAATCGCTTTTATCACTATGGTGATGTTTCTACCTACACAGATGAATTGTTGTTTTTTGTTTTGTTTTGTTTCGTTTTTTCCAAAACCATTTTTCTGGATAGTGGACAGTCTTCTGGGACTAAACCTCCTTCAGTTTATGACTGGTCCTCAGATGATGAAAGGTTTGTAAGTGTGAGTGGATTAGAAATACTGGTATGACTAGGCAGAGTTTTTACTCAACAGGAAGAATTTTAGAGAACCCAGAATCTCTTCTATAGCACAGTGAGGCGTCAGGAGATAAGTTAAATGGGAAATGGTGATGATACAGTTTTAACTAAGATTAAGTATAATTTACTCATTATCCATGTCAGACTCCCTGACTATAGGTATACCTTAAAGTTCTAAACTAAGCCTTCTCATTTTCCTCTATACTCTTTCTTGATAACCTCATTAACTCCCTATGCATATGGTCTTCAGTCTCTATATGAGCAGTCTCTAGTCTGACCTTTAGTGCCATGTCCCTAATTACATGTTGACAATTGACAGTTGTTTCTCTGATATCCCAGAGACAACTTAAACTCATTATGTCTAAAATTCAACTCGTTTTTATTACCGTAAAATTTCTTCTCTTCCAAAGGTCCCTACTTTTGCTGAAGGCACCATGGTACTTCCACATCTCAGATTCATCCATTACCCCTCATTGTTTCTCACTCCATACATATAAATCTCACTGCTTTTACCTTCGTTGTAAAATTATGCTAAACAATGACCTCCAATACCATTATATTCTGGTATTTTCTGTTACCTTCATTTCACAATATACCTTCTATAAAGTTTATGCTTTCTAATCATAGATGTTAAATTGGTAAGAACAGCTTAATTTTACAGTATAATTCAGCAAATTTATGTCCTTCCATTTCTTTTTTCTTTTAAATAGAGAGCTACAAAGGATGGCTTTAGGAGTATTATAGCACCAATGCAATATTTACATCACCCACAATTATGATAAAGACCTTACTATAAGTATTGCATGACGTTTGATAGCAAAATATACCAAATTCTACATATAAAGGACAGAACTGAAGCATTTATTTTGAAACTAGAGACCTGAATCCCAAAACCAGTAAGCTGATACCATCATAGTACCAAAGATATTAAGAAGCCATAATAATGCTGAGAGCTACAGCATTCTTCAACCTTCTCACAAACCAATACAAGATCAATATCTACTCATGAGACTATCTGACTATCCTCTCTCCCCCACTTTCTTGCTAGCTCTGACTACCAGCTTCCTGTGTTCTCTGCTTCTCTTTAGGAAACTCCTCCCACGACAGGCTTCATGTGACTCATTCAGCCTATTAGGGGGGCAGAGTTTACTTTCAAAGCAGGGGAGGTTTTCAAATTCCCCTCTAGATCTATTAATAGGCAGGGAAGATCTTCAAATTCCCATTCTCATTACATTAATTCCCAATATCTTTCATGTCCCTTACCTAGGAAAAGGATATTGACAATAAATGAAAGTTTCGGGATAGCTGGGGGAAAAACTGGTGTCAACAGAACTTTGAAACAATCTAACAGAGATAATAGAAAAACTTTGCACATAAAACAATAGCTTAGGATGGGGGCTTGGGCATAAGCACCTCATCCTTCCCCCCTTGAATGAATGGGGCTCAAAATATTGGGGTAAGGGATGAAGGTCTCTTCTCCAAAGCTACGTCAAGCTGAAATTGGACATAGAGCTGTCCCTGCCCCAAGAGGTACCATTGAAGAGTTAAGTTCTATAGCTGTCATCCAGAGCTTGGTCAATGTCAGGTCCAGAAGGTCCCATTCAAAAGGTCTGTTCTTTAGCTGGCATCTGGAGCTCCGTTGACACCAGTTCCAGAGGTGGCACATCACAGTCATGGATGGGGGTGACATCCAGCTTAAGCAATCAGTCATCTGCAGGTAGAGGGTACCAATCCTGCATACAATAAATCTTGCAAACAGGTTTAGCCAACAAAAAGTAAAAAAGAAACAAATATAGGGTCAACCATGCCTCTGGAGTCCATGGACTCACTACCATAACCTCATTCACAGGAGAATATATGATAATGTCCTCCTCACTGTATTTCAATGACTTGCTACACTGCCACAAGTTCATTACATTGATCACTTCCACCTATCCCAGCACTTTCTTTAATTTGAGTCCTCCTGAAGATGTGACAAACTGGACACAATGGTTCAGGAGCATGTGTAGGGGCAGTTCCCACTTCTCTATTCTGTTTAAAATCAAGCCCATTTTCTTGGAATACCATCAATTTTTCTAACATTAACCCTTGCTCTCAATAGAGCAATCAACAGTTCTTTTCTTGGCAATCTATTTTGAATTTGAAGACACTGGTTATTTACTCTTCTCTATTGAGGAAATTTATCATTTTCCCATTTTCCTAAGTCACTTAGCTGTGAAATCGTATCCAGCCCTTATGAAAGGGGGTGCCCTATTTCACCAATTACTAAAGTCAGAAGTAGGTGTTTATAAACAAGAGGAGCTATCTCCACCATGATTTTTCTATGAGGAATTGCTAAGGGGATTTCATGATACATATCTGCATTTCCAACCATGATAGCAGTTTTCATTACATCTTTCAACTTTCTCATACAGTCTCTAAGTGAGTACCAGGGTCTGTCTCCACCAGGCCACAAAGAGTGAGCAGGATACATTCTATTGCATCCATCAGCAGCTAAACCTAGCAGATTGGTCATATTGTTACCTCCTGCCAAATGAAAGTCTTTAGAAGCTTGCTGGGCAAAAGGATTCTGGCAAATACTTCTAAATTTCAAGCTATCCACTGTATCTATCACTACCCCAGCAGCTCCTTCATCACTGGCTCTTACCATCCAAAACACTAAGGATTCTCCCATCCTTTGGGTGAGTCTGCTCAAAATATCAATAATCTCCTGGTGAGTCAAATCTTAAAGTGTCTCCTTGAATACTGCTTGCCCTCTATGACTCTCCTGCCTTCTTTACAGCATGGGGTGGGTAGCTGACCTTGTAAAAGCTTCCCCATGAAACAATATATTACTTAACATTGTACCATTCTATATAACACATGGACTTTCTTGGGAGTCATTGTCATAGCAACTAGGTTCAGAATCTACCAAAGCTGTATGAACTTTCCTCCTATTACTTTTTTTTTCTTCTTTTTCTGAGTCAAATTTACAACAGCCCCCTCTGCTTCCAACTGAGACTCTCCAGTTCTCTTTTCTACTACCTGAGACTCGGCTTACTCTTCTAAAGGAGGGCTTGAATTCTGGCACTTAGCCAACTCTTGTAACACCTTGTCTCTGCTTTTATACACAATACAGTAGCCTGTAAAACCCAGCCTCTTCCACTCACTGCCTCCAGCTCTCTGCCAGGTTTTATTGGTATTCTTTGCAAACATGTTTCTAAACCTCTAGGTTCTCCCTACTGTAGCCTCTGTTCCCAGGTTTTACAGAGCCCTGTACGTTTAGACTCCTTTGCTAGGGAGGCATAAGGCAAATCCTCTCAACCTGGGATAGCCATTTCTTCTTCTACATCCCTTCTGCCTCCAACTAGGGGTCTGATATTTCACAATCCCATCCTTGTTGCCAAATGTAGTGCCAATGCAATATTTATAGCTCCTATGATCACGGTAAAGACTGTGACTATAAGTGTAACATGATGTTCAATTGCAAAATATACCAAACTCTACATATAGAGGATAGAACTGAAGCGTTTATTTAGACACCAGAGAACTGAATCCCAAAACCAGTAAGCTGATACCATCATAGTACCAAAGACATTAAGAAGCCATGATAATGCTTAGAGCCACAGCATCCTTCAGCCTTCTCACAAACCAATACAAGATCAACATCTACTCATGAGACTATCTGAGCATCCTCTCTCCCTCATTGTCTTGCTAACTCTGACTACCAGCTTCCTGTGATCTCTGCTTCCCTTCAGCAAACTCCTCCCACGACAGGCTTCATGTGACTACATTCAGCCTGGGGGGCAGAGTTTACTTTCAAAGCAGGGGAGGTCTTCAAACTCAGCCCTAGGTCTATAAAGAGGCAGGGAAGATCTTCAGATTCCCATTCTCATTATAGGAGTTTGCTAGACTCCTTGGAACTGTATATTTAAACACCAGCAGGAATAACATCCTTCAATTCTCCCAAGGCAGGTAAATGGAAATGAATAGATGTTAAAGTAATACATTAAAAGACTGAAGCCTCTTTTAAACCTTTTAACTAAAGATCTCCCCATCCTTTTTTGGGGGGTGGTTCAGGAAGAAATAAAGTCTTTGTTCCAAAATTATAACTGTTGAAACTTTTGTATATTTAAACTTTTAGAAATCCCCCCCCCCAAAATAAAATTTATACAAAGATCCATTTCTCTATAATCATTCATTACACTGAGCTGCAAGTTTATTATTTTCAATAATACAATTTATCAAGTGAGCTGCCAAAAATTAACCCAGGATAATATTTTTGAGCATATGCAAATTACAGACTCACAGATTGTCAGAAACTAAAGTGGCTTTAGTTATTATGTAGTTCAATTCTTTTGTTTTAATATTTTTATAATCATATCTAAACAACTGGAAAAATATCAATTGCTCATGGGTAGGCTGAGCTAATATAATAAAATGACAAATTTACCAAAATCAATTTTCTTATTCAGTGCCATACCAATCAAACTACCAAGAAATATTTTTCAGAAAAAATAATAGCAAAATTAATCTGGAAGAATAAAAGGTCAATAAAATCAAGGGAATTAGCAAAAAAAATGCAAAGGAAGGTAGTTATACAAGATCTAATAGTATATTATAAAGCAGCAATCATCAAAATTATTTGGTACTGGCTAAGAAATAAAGTGGTGGGTCAGTGGAACAGGTTAGGTATATAAGACACAGTAGCAAATGACTATCATAATCTACTTTTTGATAAACCCAAAGACTCTAGATTTGGTCATAATAACTCAGTATTTGACAAAAACTACTGGGAAAATTGGAAAATAGTATGGTGGAAACTAGGCATAGACTATCATCTCACACCTTATACCAAGATAAGATCAAAATGGATATGTGATTTAGACATAAAGGGTGATACCATAAGCAAATTAGGAGAGCAAGGAATAGTTTAACTAACAGATTTATGTAGAAGGGAAAAATTTATGCCCAAGTAAGAGATAGAGAACTCAATAAAATGAAAAATGTTGGAGAAGATGTGGGAAAATTGGGACACTGATGCATTTGGTGGAGTTGTGAACAGATCCAACCATTCTGGAGAGCAATTTGGAACTATGATCAAAAGGAAAGAAAACTGTGTATACCCTTTGATCCAGCAATGCCCACACTAGGCCTGTATCCCAAAAAAGTCATAAAAAAAGGGAAAAGGACCCACATGTACAAAAATATTTATTGCAATTTTTGTGGTAGTAGTTGTGGTAGAATTGGAAATTTAGAGGATGCCCATCAATTGGAGAATGGCTGAACAAGTTGTGGCATATGAATATAATAGAATAGTATTGTTCAATAAGAAATGATGAGCAAGCAGATTTCAGAAAAACATTGGAAAGACTTAAATGAGCTGATGCTGAGTGAAGTGACCAAAATCAGGAGAACATTATATATAGTAACAGCAGCATTGTGTGATGATGAACTATGATAGTCTTAGTTCTTCTCAGCAGCGCAATGATTCCATACAATTCCAAAAGGCTTTTGATAAAAAAATGCTTTTCACATAAAAAGAAAGAACTATTGATTCAGAATGCAGATCAAACCATACTATTTTCACTTTTTTGTTGTTTTCTTTCTTGTGTTTTTTCCCTGTTGTTCTGATTCTTCTTTCACAATTTGACTAATGTAGAAATATGTTTAACATGATTGGACATGTGTATCCTATATCAGATTGTTTGCTATTGTGGGAAGGGAGAAGGAAGGATGGGGTAAGAAAAATTTGGAATTCAAAATCTTATAAAAATGACTGTTGAAAACTATTTTACATGTAACTGGGGAAAATACTATTAAGTGCAGAGAAATAGTATTTTATTTTTCCCCAATTACATGTTAAGACAATTTTAACCTTCATTTTTACAATATTTTGTTTTCTTCCTCCCTCCTTCTCTTTCTTCCAAAAATATTAGGCAGTCATGATATAGGTTATGCATGTGCTGTAATGTAAAACGTATTTCCATATTAGTCACAGTTGTGAAAAAAAAAATTAAAAGATCCAAAGAAAAAAAACATGAAAAAGAATAAAGTAAGTGAAAAAATCATCATTCAATCTGCATTCAGAGTTCTTTATCTGGATATGTATAGCATTTTCTTTTGTGAGTCCTTTGTGCTTTTCTTGGATCTGTGTGACTGAGAAGAGTTGAGTGAGTCATTTGTAGCTGATCATCACACAATGTTTCTGTTACTGTGTATAATGTTTTCCTGGTTCAGTCCATTTCAGTTTGCCTCAGTTCATCCAAGCCTTTCCAGGCTTGATAGTTTGTTTTTTCCCCTGAAATCTACCTGTTCAATATACTGGTCTAGTCATTCTTTATGGGCACCCCCCCGCCCCAGTTTCCAATATTTTGCCATCATGTAAAAGGGCTGCTATAAATATTTTTGCTTATATAGGTCCTTTTTCCTTTTTTATGATCTCTTTGGGATACAGACCTAGTAATGCTATTACAGAATCAAAGGGTACACACAGTTTGGTTGCCTTTTGAGCATAGTTCCAAACTGCTCTCCAGAGGGGTGGTATCAGTTCATATCCCCACCAACAGTCCCAATTTTCACACATCCTCTCCAACATTTATAATTTTCCTTTTTTTGTCATATTAGCTAATCTTATAGGTATGAAGTGGAACCCAGAATTGTTTTAACTTGCATTTATCTCTTATCAAAAATGATTTCTAACACTTCTCCATGTGCACATAGATAACTTTGATTTCTTCATCTGAAAACTGCCTGTTCATTTTCTTTAACCATTTGTCAATTGAGAAATGGCTTGTATTCTTAGAAAATTGACTCAATTCTCTATATATTTGAGAAATGATGCTTTTATTAGAGCACTTGCTATAAAGATTATTTCCCAGCTTCCCTTCTAATCTTGGTTGCATTGGTTTTGTTTGTGCAAAAGTTTTTTTAATCTTATTAAAATTACCTATATTGCATTTCATAATGATTTCTATTTCTACTTTGGTCATGAACCTGTAACCCACTTAACTTCTCCTTTAAGTATATTGATGATATACCGCTTGGTGGATATATGTTTAGTACTGATTTTACTTTATTGTCTATGGTACCTTTTACAAGATGTAATTTCCTTTATCTCTTTTAATTAGTTCTATTTTTACTTTTCCTTTGAGATTAGGATTGGTACCCCTGCCTTTTTTTTTACTTTAGCTGACATATGATGGATTTTGCTCCAGCCCCTTACCTTTACTCTATGTGTCTTTGCTTCAGGTGTGTTTCTTGTAAACAACATATTGTAGGATTCAGGTTTTTAATCTACTTTGCTATTCACTTTTGTCTTATGGGAGAGTTTGTCCCATTCACATTCACAGTTATGATTACTAATAGTTTATTTCCCTCCATTCTACTTATCCTCCTGTTTTTCCTCTTTCCGCTTTCATCCTTTCCCTCCTTGACAATGTTTTGCTTCTGTCTATCACCTTCCCTGGTCTGTTTTTTTTTTTCCTGTCAGGATAAGCAAAATTGTGTTTCAGGGGTTTCCTCCTATGAAAATTATGTAATTGCATATATGTCCTAATCCATGTTGAAGGCAGAAAAGATAGTTCATTTCTCAGTTGAAATAGGTTTGAAAAATTCCTGCTTAGAATGCTAGGGCTATAAGAAACCTTAGGGGATCATCTACATTGATGACCTCATTTGACCTATGAGGAAATGCATTAAGAGTGAGTCACTTAAGATTACATGATAGATAAGACCAGAATCCAGAAAACTTAACTGAACATCTATCAGTTTTTCTTGTACAATACTAATCTCTCCACTATTTAATGTCAGAAATAAAGGTCATCATGGTTGGAGAAGGTCATAAATCATTCAAATATTTCCCCATAATTAGCCAGATCCATTTTGACCATTAAGCTCCTGTGGTACTGTTTACTAAACAAAGAAGGCTGTTTAGTGGCAGCAGCAAAATAAAAGATGAAACAAAAAATTATCTTGGAGATTTAAGGGTAAGCAGACATACAATTTGTGGAGTTCCTAACTGCAAATTGGTTTTGTTTATATATACTCCATTAGTAAATAAATCTCTTTGCCTTTTAAAAGTATGTTCAACTTTACCACAAATTTCAAGTTAGATGTCCTAGTTCATGAAAATGTTGACATGGTGAAAATGTTGACATGGTAACAATGCTGGTCAGTATACTAAATTTTCATTAAAAAGCTAAATAATCTTGTACACAATAAACATGATTTCTCTAATTGTTCTCCCCTACTGTGTAAATATGCTGCGTAGATGTGGTAAAAATCCCCTTCCAAATTTGTTATTTTACCATCAAAGACAGAAACAAAAACAGCATCTTTTTTTAACCTGCTTATGATTTAACATTTTCCTCTCAAATTCTTCATACAGATACATTTGCAGGAACTGATTCCTTGACATTTTGCTTCTAGAAACAACTCTGTTATTTAGAGGGAGATAGTCTAATTAATGGAAAATGCCATGTCTGGCTGTTTAAAGCAGAGTGCTAATGAGGCAAAGGCCATAGGGCTAGTACTTCTATCAGTTAATATGACAATCTTTTATGACCACAAAATTCACCTTCAAAGTTGGCCAGTCATCTGTTTACAATGGTCTCTTTGATATAGTTTGGTATATTAGTTGAATCTATTGCCTCTGTTGGGAAAAAAGTACCCAATATACTGTTAGGAGGAGGAGGAGGAAGAGGAGGAAGATGACCAGAAGAAGAAGAAAGAGGAGGAATGTTTTAGTGGTAGTATTAGTAGGAATGATGGATATGATGGGCTTTATAGGGGTGGTAGTAAGAGTGGCAATGGTAGTAGTAGAAGTATGAGCAGTAATGATGATAATAATAACAATTAATAACAATGAGTATCTATGTAGGGTGCTTTAAACTGTAGGAACTTAAAACTACCCTGAAAATGTTGAGATGCTCTCTAAAGCACATTAATGATTAGGAAGTGCTTTAGGAATATTATCTTATTTGGTCCTCACAACAACCAGTGGAGAAAGATTCTATTATTATCTCCATTTTACAGATGATGAAATTAAACCAAAGAGAGGTTAAGTGACTTGCCTAAGGTCATATAGTTAGTAAATGTCTGAGGCAGGATTTGGACTGAAATATTTCTGGCTCTGGGCTGACTGCTCTATATCTTTAGGATTTTTTTTTTTTTTAACAAAGGGCAACTTAGTTTTTGTTCTTCCTTCTTGCTCTTGTTTTCTGCAATTTAATGTCTCCCTTTCACCTCAGAATATTATCCAGTGAAATAAAAAGGGAGGAAACTACAATTAGCCAATGCTATTTGCTTATATATTTTTGTCAAATATTTAGTAGGGAAATAAAAGCATTGTTCTATTTGTAAGTAGATTTAATGGAAGTTTTAGCATCATTTATGTATTTGATCTATATAATTCCCCTGTACACTAGGTTGATAACTTGCTAACTCTGGCTAAAATTAAAAATTATGTCCTGGACAAATAAATAAAAATACAAAATTAAAAGGCTGGTGGTAGTTGGAGGGAACAGGTAAAACCTTTGAGAGATACCCCAGATTTTAGAACACATTTTTGTTACAGAGACAGACTCTGAGAAAAGCAAACTAGCTCCAGTGAGGAGACACCCTGAGATATTATGAGTTTGCTGCTTGTGAGGCCAGTAGGGCCTGAGGGAACAAGGCAAAAGTGTTCAGGTCAGTAGCTTACTTGGATGGGGAAAGGGAGAAGGGCTCAGTCTGCTGGCTTGCTCTTTTAGCTGATAAGTCTTGCTGAATAAGCTATAAACTCTATTTTTCTACTTTCTGATGAGGAAAAAAGGGATCAGTGTCTTTTAATTTTTAATACAATGGGGAAAAATCATTGTTACCACTTCTAGTTATACCTTTGCTATTTACTTTTTTTCAAAGTTAATAGAAGATTAAATAAATGCTCAATATAGATACAAGGACTGGGTTGTTGCTAAATTATATCCTTCAATAGAAAGTGATATTTATACATGCAGTTAAAAAAATGGAGAGAAGAAGTGCCCCTGTGGTCCATTTAGTCTCTGAATACCTAAGTGTGAGGCAGTGCTCCAATGGCCCAAGGATTCCTTTACTAGGAATGAAACTATATGGGTAATTCAGAATACCAATAATCATTATATATAAAAGTGTAGATTTACTAAATCTATATCCATATCTACCCATCCATCTATCTATCTATCTATCTATCTATCTATTGTGTATATGTTTTGGATAAACAATACAACTTGATATTTTGTGCCATTGGAGAGTTCATTTCACTGCTCTGTGTCTCAGTTTTCTCAACTACAAGTGTGATCCTCTTAGACTTTATCCTATTTATGATCTTTTTCTGTTTAATTTTTTTATTATTCTAAAGTTTAGTTATAGTGATGTAGATGTTCATGCTCATTTATGAAGTTGAGAGTTCAGAACACATAGTAAATGCTTCATAAAGGTTGGTTGAATCCATGCATTGAATAAGATTATAAATTAGTACAGTTAAAATGAGAATATGAATGCTTTACACCCAATTTACTGACTTCATCAGGCTGAGATAATGATAATCTGAGAGCTCAGACACCTGATCCCTCTCCATGGGTTTATATATGTGTGCATTCTGGGGGTTGGGAAGTAGAGAAGGATCCCTAGAGAATGGGGATCTCAGGATAACTCTTCTGCTGTATATAGCATAATGCTGCTACCCAAGCTATCTTACATTAGCACAAGAATAATTGTGCAATCATGTTTGTGATTGTGGGAAAGATAGGGTTATGTAGTCTCCCAAGAGTGCAATAATTCCCATTATGGTTCTCTTCTATGACAGGTCTCTGAGGGACTCAACTGCATTTAGGAATCTGAGTTATCCAATGACGAGAGAAGCCCTAGGTTTGACTGAGTGATTCTCTATGGAAACTAAGCATTAAGGGGTCCTTAGAGAAGTGCTTAAAGGGTTGGGGGAATTTCTTCCCTTTTTCTTTCCCAAGGAGATGCACTGGTAAGAATTCTTGAGGACACATTGGATAACTGAGAAAAATATCATGGTGCATCTTGAAAAAAAATAAGGGCATAATTGGAATTTTTAAAATGCAACAAATGTGATATTTGTGACTGTATTCTCATTCTAATCACATTAATGCAACTACACCGACCTATTAATAATTTAAAAGCTGAAGCAGCCTCTAACCCCTTGTCAATTACAATGCAAAGGAACAGATTTCAAACTCGAAGCAAAATTGCAAAACTGATGTCAATCCATCCCGAGAAATGGTAAATTTATTTGAAATATATTAGGATTGAACTATGATCTGAGTGAAATACTATTTGGAGTTTGTTTTAAATTTTATAATAGTATTCCTTAGCAACCTGCATATTTTACTAGGTAAATACTTTCAGTTCATAAGGATAAGTTTTGTGGCTAATATTTTGCTTTAAGATAAATTAAAGGATGAAAATAGTAACAACAAATAAACAAATGAGATGAATATTTTTTTTATTTTGCTTCTATTGAATGTTATATGCATTCATTTCTGCTAAATGTCTACCAATATCGAGGAAGCAATTTACAGAATCTCCACTGATATTTTTCCTAGCAATATTATAAGATCAGCATGTTCATTTCTTCCTTTCATTCTTATATGACCAAGTCTGTGAAAATTGGAGTAATAGGAATAGACCATAAGCCTCAAATTAAAAATACTTCATCAATTTTGAATTCCATCTTCATGTAATTAGTTTTATTCACTAATATTTATCAGAACTTCATGGGAGGCAGAAAATCAGTCAATCAATCAATCAATCAACAACTAACAACAATTAACAAGCACCTACTATGTTCAAAACACTATGCTATGATCTAGGGATAAACATAAGAATGAAATAATTCCTGTCCTCCAATACCTTATATTCTAAAAGAGAGCTGTTAAATGTGTACATAAATATAAACAGAATTAGGATATTTGCAAATAAAACAATGCGGTTGAATGCAAGGCAGGTTATGAGAGAGGGCACTAGCAGTTAGAGAGACCAGAGAAAGTTTAATGTGAAAGATGGTAAATGAACAGCATCATAGAGGAAGAAAGATATTCTATGAGGCAGAGGAAAGGAGAGAAGGTATTACAAGATTGAAAATGACTAATGCAACTGAGAACTAGATATGATGATTAGAGAAAAGGTCAGATTGATCATACCATGGAGTATGAGAGAATGCATAATATAGAGTTGAAGTGTGGGAGACCTGAGGAGAAAGGACCTGACATAGCTTCTATAGGGAGTGAGATAAGTAAATCATGGGGGAATAAAGGGAGAGATTCTTGCACCAAAAGCCCAGTTGAAGTTGGATAACATGAATTTATCCATTTAGCCAGCTATATGACTTTCTTCAGCTTCATTCACCAGTCCAGGATTCAAAGGTGGAAGAGAGTGTGGAGTTGAATTGGCTATCAGAGTTGGATTGGAAAGGAAGGAAAATGAAGACAGAATGGAGACAAGATCCTAATGAAATGCTGAAGGTTGGAGGGATAGAAAGTCCAGTGAAAGAAATAAAAGGTTTGGTTTAAGAGGGGTGAAGTATGTTGTAGTTGTTCATTCTTTTTTTTTTTTAAGACCAAGGATATCATGATGGATGATGTCTTGACTCTTGCTTCAATTGGCTTTAAGTGAGGAAGAGTTGCACAATGTTGATAGCCTCACTCTCTTTGCAAAGTTACTGAAGTCCAGTGACAAGAGAAAAAAGTCAGGATGATTGATGATAGCCTGACATGCTGTGTGTGACTTTAGTGTCTTTGATGTCTGACTAAGCTCTAAGCTTTCTACAGCACTGAAGTGCTGTATGTGAAGCATAGGGAGAGATAAAGCCATAGGAGGTTGTGGTTCAGACAGAGAAATGTAAGAGATTTTAATAAAGGAAGTGGAACATTCATGGGTAATATTGGGTTTCTGGGCATGAACACACCTGTGTGTTTCTGAGTTAGTGTAAAAAAATAGGTCATGAGATTTAAGAGGCCTGAAGAATTGGAAGGTTCCAAAGTTTGAAATTAAAAATGAATTGTGAAACTCCTTAGAATAATGTCAGGAGTCTAAAAGGGGATAAGTATGAAATATATACAAAAATATAACTGCTAATTATAAAGTTCTATAGTGCTTGAATGAAGGATATCTTTTTTTAAAAAACTGAGTTAGATTAAATAAGTTACGAAATCATAAAACTCCTTTGGATAATAGATAACTTTCTAAGATTGTATTTTACGTACCTCCTGCTATAGGTACATGCATTTATCTTAGTCTGTTCATCTCCTGCTGTCATATCTAGAGAGGCATTCATGTAGCAATCCTCTGCCATCTCCACATTAACCTGGAATGAAACAAGTTACTTGCCAGAGCTCAAGACTTTGGTATTCTTTTATTCATCCCTCTCATGTCTCATAGTCATAGTTGTTGTGGTTTCTAACTTCTTAACATAAAAAGACTGGTATTATGGAAAGAACATTGGATCTGGATCCCATATTACCTGGATTCAAATTCCAGGTCCACATTCTACCTGTGTGATGTTAGATAAGTCACTGAACTCCTCGAGGTCCCAGTTTCTTCACATATTTCTTCATTCCATATTTCTATTCAAGGTAGCATCATTCTTCCCATCTGTCAATTTGTAATCTCAGAACAATACAGGATTCCTCATTAGCCCTCACCCTGCATATCCAATCTAAATAGATGTTAGTTTCAGCAACTTTGCACTAAAATATCTTTCTTCCAAAACCCCTTACTTTTTATATTCTCCCTTCCTTCCTTCCCAGTCCTTAATTCAAACTCAGCGTTATCCTTAACTTCACTCTCCCTCATCCTTAATATACAGTCGATGGCCAGAAATAGCAACACATATTGCTATTTCTACTTTGTCAATGTATCTTGTATTTAATCCCTTCTAGATAATTTCAACAATTCCTAATTGACCTCCCTTCCTCATATCTCTCATAATTCCCATTCATTCTACACACTGCTGCCAAATGCATTTTCCTTAAGTGAAGACCTGAGCATCTCATTTTGTTGTTCAGTCACCTCTAGTGATTTTCTATTGCCTCTAGGATATGATATAAACACTGTGGTTAAGTTTTAGAACCCATCATAATCTTACCCCACAACTTGTTTTTGAAGTCTCATTGGACTGTGCTATCCATTCAAACTGCCCTTCACTCTATTTTTCATATGTGTCACTCCATCTCTTGTTTCCATAACTTTGCACTCACTATTCTCCTGGATGAACTGTACTCTTCCCTTGCCTCTACTTCATGGAATCCTCTTCCTTTAAGATTCAGCTTAAAGGTCATCATACACAACAGTCTTCCTGATATAGACATATATATATGTCATATCTGTATATATGCATATATGTATATAGTTGCTTTTTTATAGTGAGAATTGATTGCTTCATTCAGTACTTGTGCCTAGCACAGTGCTTGGCACATAGTAGGTACTATATACAAATTTTATTTCATTTGATACTCAAAACAACTCTCTGAAGTAGGTATCATTGTTATCCCCACTTTGCAAATGAGAAAACTGAGAGAGATTAATGACTTCCCCACATCCTCACACAGTTAGGATTTGAAGCAGGATTTGACCTCATGTCTTCCTGACTCCATTGCCAATACTCTATCCAACCTGAAATCAGCCTCTCTGCCAGTACAAGAAAAGACCTGAACAGCTCTACCATGTTTCCTCAGAAGGGAACCTGAAAACTGTGTCAGAGAATGGGTCTCAATACTCGATTACACTCTTCAAATTAACACTACAGATGACCTCTTATATAGATGAATTAGAAGGCTACCTGTGAAGTTTAATTTCAGGAGCCCTAGGAAGAACCTGTTTGTGTGCAAAAATAGCCTCCTTGTCTGCTTGTTTATTGTTGCAATCACTTAAAGAGGGAACAAAGCATTTCATTCTCAATTAGTGGTGATTTAAAAGGAGACTGGGATTTATGTGAATCCTGCCCTTAGAGAGCTCTATTATCTTATCTATGATGATGCTCTCTATAATAGTGCAGATTGTACCCTCTGTGGGATTTTCATCCACATTATTCCATAAATCTTCCATAGAAGGC
Source organism: Gymnobelideus leadbeateri (assembly GCA_011680675.1). Taxonomy (NCBI): domain Eukaryota; kingdom Metazoa; phylum Chordata; class Mammalia; order Diprotodontia; family Petauridae; genus Gymnobelideus; species Gymnobelideus leadbeateri. The sequence continues at coordinate 73,527 of WOXC01004897.1, read as the reverse complement.
TCACTTCATAAAATCTAGGCTTTTCTATAGTTTCTTCAGCATTGTGTAAAGCCACCAATAGAGTCCTCAGCTTTTATATCATCTCTCACTCTTGATATTATAGAGCCATATTCTTTCTCAGTTGCATTTGTCCTTGATAATATTTTTATGGTGCTTGCTATTTAGTCATTTTTGGTAATGTTGGCCAGTCTATAAACACTTATTAAGAACCAGGTGTCAAGGATTGCACTATGGAATGTGGAAGGAATATATTAATTAGGTTGTTGGGGGAATCGTTCCCCCAGTCCAAGGAGCCGCACTTTAGTATCATCTCCAACGTGATTCACATGACTAAGAAGAGTCAGAATGGAGTTTCACAGGAATCTTCTTCCCACAGTTCCACTCGTCTCCTTTGTACTTTTACAAAAGGTATTCCCTCAATGATTTGCAGCAAAACTATGCTGACAACTACTGGAATGACAAGAGTTCAAGAGAAATGACCGGCAATAGCTAAAATAACAGGGTTCTGAGCCTGTATACAGGAGGTCCTGAATTAAAATCCAACCTCAGACACTTAGTGGGTGAAAGATTTGGGGCAAATCACTGAACTTCTCTTATACTTTCCTCAACTGTGAAATGAAGGTAATAATAGCACCTACCTTGAAAGCAGGTGTTGTTCTGGGTTGTTCCAAGGATCAAATGAGGTAATCATTTGTACAATGTTTAGCACAATACTTGGCACATACTATGTAGTGCAGTAGTAGTAGTAGTAGCAGCAGCAGTGTCAGTTAACAGTAGTAATAGTAGCAGTAGCAGCAGTGGTGGTAAAAATAGTGGCGATGGGAAGAAGAGGAAAATAGAAAATAAAAAGTGGAGAAAAAATTATATTTTCCAAGTTTTGTTTTGTTTTTTACCCAGGATCTCCATGTTTTTTTTCTATTATAAATCTTCATTCTTCCTGAAATTCAAATAAAAAAAAACCCTAAATAAAACATAACAATTTAGGGATAAGCTTGAAGATCAACTTCCTTGATTTTTTGGGGTGAGAAAAAATGGTCACTTAGATTCCTTGTAACTGATATTTTGTGACTTGAACCCTGCTATTTATCAGAGTACTTGAAGATTTTTCATTCTGAATCATCTCATCTCCCTCTATATCTTCCTATGTCTGAGGAGAAATCTGTCATTTCCTAAGAATACTAAATTCTTTATATTGGTAGGTTAATTTAACTTGAATCTCATGTTGGGTACTGCTGCCTTCAATCTCATCTCCTCACACTTCAAAGGAACCATCTCAAGAGATTACTTCTTTTCACATTTAATAGGGCTCAAGAAACAGTTTTTACTGACAATTCTGTGACTGAGCTTTTATTTCTAAGTTATACCCACTTCATTTTGCAACAAAATATATCCAACTAGAGGATTCTGGGATTGATTTTCAATGATTTAAATAAATGTCAATGATTTTATACCTATTCAAGTCCAGTCAATGCCATATGGACCTTTTAATAGTCAAAGTATAAAAATAAATGAAACACCAATAGACTACTAAAGACTTTTATGTTACTCCTCCTATGTTAGGACATGCTTCTTTCCTACACAAGAGTTGAAGAATTCATATGAACAGGCCATGTAAAGCTCCCTTTCTCAAATAACCATCTGACAAAATATTCTATCCTAGCTACGCTGAGCACTGCTTTGGTTGCAGTAGTTTAATGGATACTGTTCAGAGTGCTTATTTGTAACATCACCCAGTATTGTATATCTTTCTATATGAACTTTTCTTTCTTACTGTATAATTATACAATTTTTCTTCATCCTTTTTAAAATATAGCTCATTTTTCAAAGTGAGATAGGAAATACACAAAAATAAAAAAACCCAAATATAGAATGATAGCATACAATGTAGTGAGATAAAATTATTTGACAAATAATGATTCTATCTTGGCAATTTTCCCTTTTACCATCTAAAAACCATAGACAACTACAATACAATACAAATATAAAAAAGTAATTTCTTTCTCACATGGCTTAAAGAATATTGCTTTCCTTCAGATATCTAGGAAGTGGATTATGAGATATTTATGGTTAATAGAGTAATATGTATAATATATTTAGGAAGTTTTATAGTTGTGAAATAATGTTTAGGATTTTATTCATTATACCACATTGATTCTCCTATAAAGTACTATGTCAGGGGATGACTAGGTGGCGCGGTGAATAGAGCACTGGCCCTGGAGTCAAGAGAAGCTGAGATCAAATCTGGCCTCAGACACTTGACACAAAAAACTAGCCATGTGACCTTAGGCAAGTCACTTAATGCCCATTGTCCTACCTTCCCCCTCCAAAAAGAAAAAAAAAAGCAAAAAAACCAGCAATAAAAAAATAAAGTACTATGTCAGTTATCTTATTTAATCATCACAACTGCCTCTGTAAACTGAGGCAAGTCCCTTACTATTTATGTGCCTCACTTTCCAAATCTGTAAAATGAGGGGTTTGAACTAAATGATAGTTAGGTCTCTTCCAGAGCTGAATCTATGACCCTACAAGCCACCTTATGTGGTAACTTAAGAATTATTAAATTCCCTCTTTTATATATGAAGAAACTCAGGCTTATTAAGGCAAATGAATTATCCAAGTTCCCAAACTGGCAGAGTTTCAACTGGCACTACCATGAGCCAACATGTCTTAGCTATTCAAAGAATTCTTCTGAATCTAAACATGAATCATTATGCTTGGACTGAGCTTTATTTTCCTGAGAATTTATAAAAAAAAATACATAGAGATACATTTCTACTAAAAAACAAACTCTAATGTAATTAAAAGCAATTCAACTAACAAATATGTCTTCAAGTGTTTACTGTATTCAGGACAAAGTGTTAGTTACCAAGCTATAAGGTAGAATACAACATTGAGCTTAGAGTTCAGTGAGGGAATGAGACCTAGGCATAGACAACTACAATACAATATAATATAATATGAGCACAGGAATTGTGCTAAGTATTAAGGGTTATCACAATATGCAGGTTTTATTTTTAACCACATGGTTCAGGAATGGTTTCACTGAAGGAATAATATTTTATGATTAAAGAAGCAAACCTGACCTTAGTCTTCAAGGAGCTATCATTTTAATATTAGAAGCAATATTCTCCCAATACTCATAGCCCGAAAGAATGTGTCCCCTACCTTCAACTGCCAACCTTAGTTCAGGAATTAATTTAATGATCAAAGACTAGATTTCAGTATATAAAAAATGCCACAGGATTCATTCTACAGAGGGCCACACAGCAGTAGCTACAATATAGTAAGGGAAATTAAAGGTAAATATTAAAATGAGGTTTTGCTTTTTGTATTGACACATTATAACCTAAATAAATCAATAAACACCTCTAGCCTTGTTGCTTAAATAACCTTCCCAAATGCTACACTAACCATCAGTAAAATAACTCCTGTGACATTATGGATAAATGACTGTAGGGTTGTTTAAGTGGTCATACTATTGATAAGTAATGACCATGATGATGGTGATGGTGATGATCATGATAGGATTTGTGTAGCCCTTTAATATTTGCAAAGCGCTTCATGTATGCTATTTCATTTAATTCTCACAATGATCCTGTGGGGTAGGTGTTTTTATTAGATAAAGAACATGAGCCTGAGAAAGCTTGTGAGTAGCTCAGGTTACTCAGCTAAGTAAGAGTATAACGTATAATTTGAACTTAAATGTATGTGACATTAAGTTTAGTATTCTGCTGTAGGATCTGAGGAGGAGGAGGAAGAGGAGGGGAAGCAGCAGTAATTGTAGTAATAGTGGTGGTTATGGTGGTAGTTGTTATAATAACAATAAGAATAATAACTACATTAAAGTCCAACCAATTTTTCCTATCACAATGTGGGGGCGGGGTCATAACATGACTATAGAATAAAAGACTGAAAAAAATGAATAAAAGAATAAAAAAAGGCAGAGTTAGCTACCATAGGGAGTATGTATATGCATGTGTGTGTGTGCCTTTCCTGAGCCCTCTACAGAAGCTGTGAGAGCCTGGTAGGAATACTACCAGGTGATATCACTGATATGGTTAGAACCCCAGGAGTACAATGAAAAGGATTCTATTAATCTGAAAATGGATTGGCGGTATAGGGTTGCAGGTGGGTCCTGCTTAGAATCATTATAATTGGTGAAACATGGAGAAAAGTGAAGAAAGTGGCTGTCCTTAATGTCCTGGGACGATAAGAAGGCAAGCTATATTGGAAGAAGTCAGAAATGCTAATACCTCCCCTGCTATAATTGTTCGCATACAGTTGAACTGACCACTTATGTAAGTCAAACTATATGTATGCATTAAATGGACTAAAGATAGAAAGGCTTTTATTATATGCCAGTACTACATCATAACAAAATTTGAAATAGGTCTTACCATTATTAGGCAAGGTCTTCATATGGCTTTTTTTCAATGATAGCTTCAGTTCCAAGTTACCCAATGACACATGCTGATTAATGTGAGGGAATTATTAGAAATAAATTCATTCTTAAACCCAGATGAAATGAAAGGAGTAGAAATTGAGAAGTTACTTAAATCTGAAGAATCTTAAGGCTTTAAAAAATTACACTTAACATGGTCACCAGAAATGCAATTTAATAATGAAATAGAAAATAAAAATAGTGCCTATTTATCAAAGGTTTTGAAAAGGGGATAGTCATATTTATAACAAGATTTTGAAATTTAATTGCATGGGTGCAAGTAACAGACAAGCTATTCCAAAAGAGAATCATTGTATAATTCTGATATTTGTTATAATCAACATAAGTTAATATATTCTTCCACAATATTTGAGAGGAAAATTCAAGATCTGACAAGACTATAGGTGTTGATGTGACCATGGTGAATACAATAAGCAGTGCTACCTAGGAATACTAGGAATGTACCCCCAAAAGATGTCAACTATAACAATGTCCATAAGTACCTTGAGAAACAATTGGAAGATCTGTCGAAAAAATCAGAAGATTACAGTGATACCTAACCAATCGCACAGTAGAAAATATATTGCTCAATTAAAGGCAATTTAAAAGACATATTCTGAAATCAATTTCAGAAAACCAAATTATATGCACACACATATGTGTTTATACATACATAAATGCGTGTGTTTGCACATGCACATGCATACATACACACCAATAGATGATAGATGGATAGATATGCATACACATACTTTAATCGACAATTGTAGCAAAAGCCCAAAAGTTAATGCAATTAAAGTTTCAAAGAAGTGTATAGAACAAAGAAACACTATAAATGCAGTTATATTTTAGATGCCTGAGAAGAGAAGAAATTATAAGAGCAAGAAAGAAGAAGGAAAAGAAAGAAGGAGAAAATTACTAGTTAAAAAATGTCTGCAGTTGTTCAATCATGTCCAACTGTGACCTCATTTGGGGTTTCTTGGGAAAGATGCTAGAGTGGGTTGCCATTTCCTTCTCTAGGTCACTTTACAGATGAGGAATTTGAAGCAAACAGGATTAAGTAACTTGCCCAGGGTCATTACAATTAGGAAGTGTCTGAGGCCAGCTTTGAACTCAGGAATATTAGTCTTTCTTATTTCAGGCCCAATACTCATCCATTGAACTAACTAGTAGCCTATCACAACAAAGAAAAAATCACATTCTTCAAATATGTACAGAGAAGTACTTATGGCAAAGGAGATAACTGTAAGCAACTAGAGAAAAGACCTTCAAATGCAAAGGAAAGGAAAATTGAGTAACACAAAACTATTCTGCAAACATTAAAAAGTACAGAAAGGAATAGCATAACATTCTGAAATGAAAAGTGGCCCATGATACAAATCAAAATGACAGTGCACAAACCTTAGTCTAATGAATAATGAAAACTTCTAGACTTGTAAAGAGAGGAATTCTTGCCATCAGAAAAACAACAAAATATATAAAGATAATTTTCAATTTGGAAATCTTCCAAATAATCAAAAAATAAGAAAAATAAAAAAACAAAAATACCAATGAAAGAATACCTGATCAAATAAATTACTCTATCTAAAGGGATAATGTCAAGAAAACTTAACAATGGAGGTACCATTATAACATTGATGAAAAGAGAATTTATATAAAAGTCATGTGAAAAAGCAGGCCTGAAATATGATAGACTAAAATCAAGAACTTGCCTATAGTTGACTCACTAGATTGTGTAGTGTAGAACTGAAGGATAGAGGTACATAAATAGGAAGAGGGGAAATGGAAAATAGAAGGGGATGGACGATGTGCACTAATCAAGTTCATGACTAAAAGAAAGGGAAAATAAAATTAACTCTTTTATCTCTGATCCAGAAAGGATGCAAGAGAATGAGATAGAGGGCAAACAGAACAACTGAAACAGTTGGTGGAGAGGGATCCCACTGAATATCCCTCCCATGTAAGAAGAGGGATCTATATGTAACAGGAGATAGAAACTTTAAAACATGTCTAATAGGGGGAGCTGGTACATATGGAGACCACTTCCTCTACAACTATTGGGAATGTATAAATGAAATCTTGACTCATGAGAAGGGAAATTTGAATAGTTGGATTAACTGGCTCCCATATGTAGTGTGTCCAGGATCTAGATACCTCACTTCTAAGCATAAGGTACAAAAAGGGGGAAAAAAAGTTAAGGGTCAAGACCTACAAAAATAATGATAGAATTTAGAAGAGGAAGTACAAATAGTACTTTAAAAGATTTAATTTCATGAGGATGTCAAAGAGATTAAAGAATGAATAAGCAAATAAGTAGACCATGAATCAAAGAATACATTTTACAATATACAAAAAGGGAAAAAAAGAATTAAGAAAAAGAAAAATATAAAAAAATGCATCTTGAAAAGAAGGCACAAAAAACAAAACTAATGAATAAAATAAGTTGAAAGGGAGATAGGAAGTGGAATTTCAAAAGAACCACTTAGATAAAAGGAGAAAAGAGAGGGATAATTAAATAACTAAAAGAAATAAAGAAACAAAAATAAATTAATGCAATTTAAGAATCATATAAGGGGTTGAGATTAGCAAAATAGAGGGAGGATGGAGGGAAAGTACCTGTGGGGATAGCACATTAAAGCAGATAATGCAAAAAAAAAAATCATGGTGACAAAGTACTGATTTAAAAATAGAATAAGAGCAAAAATAAAATCCTTATATAGAAAATTTTAGAGACATAAGTGTAGGAATGCATAAAATAAACTCTTATAAAATTAAATTTAAATCAAATAAATAATCTAATAATATGAATTGACAGATCGAATAAAGGAAACAAAAACCCACAATATCTTTCTTTTTAGAAAAAAAATCTAAAAAACCAAAAATATGCATGAAATAAAAGTGATGGCCTGCAGCAAAATTTGTTATGCTTCTGGTGATTTATTTTTTTAATACAGGAATTGTAATTATGCTATCATGTTAGGTGCTAGATAGCTAGATAGTGTAGGAAATAGAGTGCCAGATCTAGAGTCTGGAACACCTGATTTCAAATTCACCCTCAGACACTTCCTAACTGCATGATCTTGGGAAGGTCATTTAACCTGTTTACCTCAGTTTTCTCATTTGTAAAAAATAAGGATAATAATAGCACCTACCTCCTGGGTAACTGAAGAACAAATGAAATAATAATTGTATATTATGTAGTGCATTGTCTGGCATATAGTAAGTGTTATTAGTAAGTATTGTATATTATGTAGTCCATTGTCTGGCATATGGTAAGTGCTAAATAAATGTTGGCTATTTTAATGCTATTTGACAAAGTAAAGATAGTAATTTACTAAGTAAGAAAAATAATGAAATTCCCTTATGATTTAATGAACTATAGAAAATGATCTCTTATGAACTGTACTTGCTCCAAGTGACAGCTACTGAATTCAAAAAAGAAATTGAATTGAATTGCAAAAATATATAGATTGCATCATTATCATCATCATGAGAATTCAATATTGCATTAACTTAATTTGCAGACAGATGTTCCTGAGGCAGCTAAGTATCATAGTGGATAGAATGCTGGACTTGGAATTCAGGAAAATCTGAGTTCAAATATAGTCTCAGATGCTAGCTGTAGGGCTCTGGCATGTGATTTAACCTCCCTCTTCCTCAGTTTTCTCATCTTGGTAGTATTAATAATGACATCTCTCTTCCAAGGTTGTCATGAGAATCTAAAATGACATAATGAGTATAAAGTGCTTAGCACAGTGCCTGGGACATATTAAATGCTATATAAATGCCAAGTGGTAGTAATAGTAGTAGTAGCAGTAGTAGCAGTAGCACTAGCAGTAGTAGCAGCAGCAGTAGTAGTAGTAGTAGTAGTAGTAGTAGTAGTAGTATTGGCAGTAGTAGTAGTAGCAGTAGTGGTGGTGGTAGCAATTATAATACAATAAATTAGTAATTAGTTGCACTACAAATTATTCGCAAAAAGTGAGAAAGAAAACACTTTATTGAAATCCTTTATAATTGATCATGGGAGGCAAATATAGCCATCATACCTACATCAGGGAAAGATAGTGAAGGATAACTGTACATCTATATTGCTAATGAACACAAATGAAAATCTTAAAATAAAATAGTTAAGAAAACCAGAAATCAATCACATTCAATACCAAATCATCTCAACTTCCATAATTATCATGATAGATGCAGAAAGGGTCATTAAAAAGTATAACACTCATTTATGCTTAAAAACTATTATATAAAATATAGGAAGAAAGGGATCTTTTCCTAAATAATAGAAAGTTTATCTGAAACCCAAAGCAAGGATTATTTGCAATGGGGTATGGGCTTGAAACCTTAGCAATAATTACCAGTGTAAAAAAATGCTTTTTTCCTTCATGTTATTTGGCATAAATATAAAAGTGATAGTAGCAACAATAAGACAGGAGAAAGATATTGAAATCATAAACATTGGCAAAATTAGCAGACAAAACTAGTCCTATTTTCTGAAGAAAGGATTTTTTTTTAACAAATGCTTTATTAACATCTGGTTTACATCATTCATTTCCACCATATTTTGAGTCACACTTTTTCCCCATTTTTCCCCTACCCACCACCCGAGAATAGCAGTCCCACAAGATAACCCCTCATCCAATCTGCTCTCTCCCATATCTTCTCCCATACACCCTTCGACTTTACCATTAGGGCAAGGTGAATCTCTGTGCCCCAATACCTGCACATCTTATCTCCCAATTACATGCAAAATAGTATTAATAATATTATTTATATATATTTGAAACATTTAATTTTAAAACTTTGAATTTCAGATCCATTCCCTTCCTCCTTTGTCACCCACTCCCTCTGGGAAGATAAGCAATTCAGTAAGGGTTGTACATGTATAGCTATGCAAAACATTACGATAGTAGATATATTGTAAAAGACTGCTTATATTTCCCTCCCACCCATCCCGCCCCCCACCTGGTCCATTCCCTACTTTGATCCTGTCACTCTTTGAAAGTGGATACTTCCAATCTCCCCTCCCCTCAGAATGCCCTCCCCTCCATCATCCCCCCTCCCATCCCCCTTCCCCCTACTCTCCTGCAGGGTGAGGTATCCCATTTAGTACGTATGTCATTCTCTCCCTGAGCCAAATTCAAATGAGAATATGGTTTTGCCTTTTTGCCTTCCTGTTCTACCCCTCCCCTGCAGCCACTTCCCCTTGCTTCTTCTACATGAGATAGTTTGCCCTACCCTGTCTCTCCCCATCTCCTCTTGCCACTTTCCTCTCTCACTTATTAACTTCACCCCTTAAGTATCATCCCTTCCCACCAAATTCAATCTGTGCCCTCTATCCATGTATACCTGTAAACATATATGCACACATTCACATATGTATTCATATGCCCATATACCATTGAAGAAAGGATTTCTTATTTTGAAAATTCCAGGGAACAAGCAAAGAAACTAATTTGAGAAAATGAATAACCACCAAAGTATCAAACTACACAATAAAGTCACAATATGAATAGCATTTTTGTATTATAATAGCAAAAATTAAGAGGCAAAAATAGGAAAGGAAATAAAATTCCCAATAACTATCAAATATATAAATTATTTGGGAGTCAAACTACCAAATTATGAAATATTTCTTAAAGGAATAAAGAAAATCTTTAAGAGCTCAAGGAATATTTAGGGTCCATGGTCAAGTCATGCCAATATAATAAAAATCACTAAACTATTTTTAAGTTAATTTAAAGTTTTAATTTTATATCAATGAAATCATTAATTATAAAACTAGATAAAATAATAAGAAAATTCCTTGGTAAAAGAAAAGATGTGGAATAAAAAGGGGAATAATGGAGGAAAAAGGTAGGAATAATAGGAATAAAAAGTACACTTTCAAACCTTAAATTATGTTATCAAGCACTTGGTATTGGTTGAAAAATTAAAAAAGCAAATCTTTTTAATCAAATAGTTATATAAGGTTTTGCCATCTAGGTTATGTAGATAGCTAGCAAACATATACATATATACATAATATATTTATATATAAACATATGTATTTTATATATGTATACATATATACATACATATATATGTATGTGTATATATTTATATATATGTATGTATAAACAATAGTCATTCTCCAATACGAATGTGACCAAGAGATGTGAACTAATAATTCTCAAAAGAGCAATTGCAAATTTTAAACAACCTTATTAAAGGATGATACAAATGACTAATTTAAAGAGGAATGCAAATCAAAACAACTCTGTGGTTTCAACCCTCCACTTACAAAGTTGGCGACGATTATGAAAGGTAGACAATGTTGGTGGGGGTGAAAAAAGACAGAACCCTAATACATTTTTGTTGGAGCTGTCAGTTGATAAAATTGTTCTGGAGGGCAACTGGAAATGGCTCAATAAAGGTACTAAGTTGTTTAGACATGTATACTCTAAGAAAGTCCTTGGCAAAAAGAAAATTTAAAAATAGTTATAGTAATACTTTTGAAGTAGAAAAGAGCTGGGAAGCAAGTGGAGAACAGCTAGGCTAAACAAATTGTGGTAGGTGGCTGTCAGGGAATATTACTATTTTGTAAGAAACAATGAACATGATGGATACCAATAAGTGCCCGAAAAGACATGTATATTTTGCGAAGTGAAGAAAATAGAATCAGACAACAGCATAGAAAACAAGAGTTTGGATGGGAAGAACAAAAAAACACAAAACAATTGAAACTGAATCTTGTTAAATTATAAAGAACACACTTGAACCCAAAGAAAAGGTAGGAGAAGATACCTTCCCCTGCTCCGCTGCAGAGGTTTTAATCTATAGGAGTAGGACACTGCATATTTTCTCATATTTTTCAGTATTTGATAAATTTTGCTATTTTTGTCTTCTTTCCAATTTTATTCTCTTTTTAAAAAAATCTGAGGTGATTATTATTTGAGAGGAGGAGGGAAGAACTACAGGAAACAAACTAGCAAATATACACAAAATCAAATTTTTTAAATTAAAAATGGAAACAGGATAAGATTCATGTCATTTTCTCTAGAATTGTGGTTTTCCTGAATATTCTTTAGGTGAGTCTTCTGAAAAATGAGGTTATAATTAAATTATTTTATTATAAAAATCTATGATTTTATCCATATGAACAACTGTATAAAATTAAAAATAAGAGCTCGATAGTAACATCGACAATTTCTGTCTCCTCACCCTATATAAACAGTGATGATGATAGTGATGACATTGTTGTTATTACAGTATTGCAAAAATCCTTTATTAAAGTTCTACTTTGTCCTGCTTCATAGTGCTATGGAAGTGACTAGGCTTTTAAAAGTAATGTGTGCAGAGTACAAATTTTGACAGCTCTTAACAAATTGGAAAGATTTCAAATATTGGGTTATATAATAACTGGACTGCATGTTTGCTGTACAAGGACTGGCCTGCTTATAATTTGATAAGTCTCATGAATGGGTTTGCCATGGGAAATAAATTTTTTAGTTTCAGCAACTCTCAATTTTTTTAATAGAGGAATGGCTGTGTGTTTTGGTAGAGGGAGTACTCAGATTAAGGAATTATCAATCTCTGAAGGATTGAAAAATGTCAGTATTACTATGCTGACACCACCACCACTACTATTATTAATATCGTAATTAATAAGTTCCTTACCAGAGATCCCTAGAGAGATTAATTCACATGTTCAGCCAAAAAAAATGGCAAAAAAGATTTGTTGATTGGATTTATTCAATAATAACGGTAATGATAGCTGACATTTATTTAGTACTTTATGTTTCACAAAACACTTTAAATCTATCATCTTAATAAATCCACACATTATTTCTTTTATAGATGAGGAAACTAAGTCATGGTGAAGTTAAGTGACTGCTTCAAGATCAAAGTGCCAGTGTATATCAGAAAAGGGATTTCAACAATAAGGTTTCAGCCTCCAAATCTAGTGTTTTCCAATACAGAATGGATAGCTCCTAAAGTAATTTAGGAGTAACTGTGTGATAGTGGATATAGTACCAGCCCTGGAGTCAGGAGGACCTGAGTTCAAATTTGGCCTCAGACACATGATACTAGCTGTGTGACCCTGGGGAACTCACTTAATCCCGGAAGGACTTGCAAAATAAACAAACAAACAAATGAATAAATAAGTAAATTAATGAATGAATGAATAAAGTAATTTACAGAGAAGTTCATATAATGTCCCATAATTTCCCATAACAGCAATATTAACACTAAAATAGGTGCAAGAATATGTGTTTTGGTGCACAAACCATTAATAGTTTTTAAGTAAATTTTGCCAACAGATTCCAAACCTTTCTACAACCATTGCACAAAATGTTATCGTTTAAGTATAATATCATAATCTGAGCAATAGATGTTCCATTTAAATTTTCAAATAATCTTTCACAATATACATAAAGGGTTGACTAGAAATCCTGCTATTAAAATGAACAGAAAAACCCACAGAATAAGAAACATCAAAACATATATAACTGATACCCTCCACTTTTGTCAATTTTTAGTTTTTACACTTTTTCATAGTTTCTTTTATTTAGTGGTTGCTATGGAATTATAGTTAAGAATTGCCTGTTTATCCTTTGCCAAAATTAGTGTTATTAATCGACAATTCGTTCAGCAATTGTGTATTATTTAAAGGGTATATTTTTCATATAAGGAGTTAGGGATAGAAAATTATTAATTTTTAAATAGAATTTATATTTTAAGAAAACTAGACAAAGTATATTTGTCATTTTTTTCACCTGATCCTAGATTTTTTTTTAAGGCTATAGATAGCATACTATAGCAAAATCACAGATAAATGGTTTCTTTCATTCTATGTGGAAATAGCAACAACAAAAAGCTCAGATACTAAAATTTCCAGGTCCGCCACCATTTCACTGACAATGGAGAAAAACAAAGAAAAAAGACACATGATTGTTTTAGGGTTCTCAAAGACTTGATAGTAAAATACAATCCAATACAACTTGACAGTAAATATTCCCAAGTACACAATGAATAGTAAATTGGGAAACAAAATTGAAGGTCATTAAATTTTGTAATGACTAGATTTTCTGTGACTCTAAAAAAGAGGAGTAGTAGGGGTAAAATGAGGACAAAGAAAAGATAGGGAATGAGGAACAAGAGGAGGTAGAGTGAACTTGGTGTGTGTGTTTACAATAACAGGTTTCTTCTCAATATACAATATGGGGACATTAGGTTTTAATGTGATCTTTTTCTTCTTGTCCTATTGATAGTCACTTGTTACAATCACTTTTGTCTTTTAGTAGCCTGTAATTATTTAGCATTGGGAAAGGGATGGTACAGATTAGTGAATAATTTATGAAAGAGTTATAATTGTCCATATGAATAAATTACTCAGTTCAATGTCAGGCTTGACTTACTTGACTAGAAGTAAGGAGACCTGGTTGTGGCTGTATTATTGACTAACTCCATGATCTTTATTAAGGCATTTAATTTTTTCTAGTTCCTAGTTTCCCCATTTAAAATAATGTGATTTGACTAAAAAATACCTTAGGTTCCTTCCAACTCTGATGTCCTTTGGGTCTATAATCTCCTTCCAACACATAAAAAAAGAGGATAAGACAGGGAATATTAGGACATTATGTGGAACCTCACATAAATGATAAAGTGGATCCACCTCAACATAGTTGCAATCATTTTCCCTGCCAAAAGTTACCAAAGCAATCACTGAAAATGATTGTTTATAACATTCTCTTTCTCAGTACACGGTAGGGGTAGAGGATAAAAGATTGTGGAAAAACAGTATGTAAACCCATCACACTGGGCATGTAAATCCAGACAGTTACATTTAGTGCCCCTCCCTCAAGAGCGTATAACATTTTTGTCTAGTCTCTCTTTTCATTCACCCTTATCTCTGGATCTGTGCAAGATATGATGGTTGTGGAAGCTTGTTTCAGGTAAAGAATGTTCAAAGTACCTGCAGTGCTTAGTACAATACCTAGCATAGAGTAGGCACTTAATAAATATTTATTAACTGTTGTCTAAAAGATACTTATTGAGAGCTTCTGGAGGCAGAGCCAAGATGGCAGAGTAGAGAAAGCACTCAGTCACCACGCTCTCCTGTCATTGCACTCCAAACAACTTTTAAATAATATGCCAAACCTAATTCTGCAGTGGTGGAGCCAACAAAAGTATCGAATTGAGGCATTCTTCTAGCCCAAGAGAACTTAGAAAGTTAGAAAGAGGGATCTGTAATGCGGGGGTAAGGGGAGGTTGGAGATTGTCCTGAAGTCCATGTGGATGAAACACCAATGATGGGACCAGATAGTGACAAACAAAAGCAGCAGCAGCTTTGGGAGTTTTCAAGTTAGAGATGGTAAAGGTACCTGAAAACTGATAGGAAAGAGCTAACATGGGAACCCTGTGCTAGCACTGAAAGCAGGACAAGACACTGTTTGGTTAAATCCATTGGCTCATCTGGGTCATAGTTCAAGGGTGGAGAGGAGTACTTTTGGTCAAGAGGGATTGGGAGCCCTGAGGAAAAGTACCATTTTTGGTCACAAGTGTTTAGGGACCCTGAGGAACAATACCATTCCTAACTCCAAGCAATCAGGTACTCTGGAGAAGAATATCATTTATGGTCCCAGGGGAACAGGGGCCTAAGGAGCAATATAGATTGCAACTCCACGGGTTCATGGGAATTTTCTGGATAGGGAACAGAGTTAAGAATAGAACAGAGACCACATCTATCACTAAATCATACTACCTTGGAAGCACCAACAAACTTCCAAATCCACAGAATTTCCTTTTTGCATGTAATTGGGAAATATTTAATGAAAAAAATAAAAATATATTTAAATGTCTTTTCTAAAACAAAATGAATAAAATCAAAACAAAGAATTAAGATACTTGTTTTCCACTTATTAATAACTCACCAATTCACAATCATTTAGTACATATCTTTTATAACTCAGAAACTATGAACACCTGTTAGAGATATAAAGGTGAAAAATTAAAAGCCTCTACCCTCAGAGAGGTTACATTTCCATACCCAGATAAGGAATTCTTAACCATTTTTGTGTCATGGACCTATTTGGCAGTGTGATGAAACCTATGAACTCTTTCCTCGAGAGAATACTTTTAAATAATTGATGGAAATACTTAATTTTAGTAAGAGATTAAGGAAAATAATGATATGCTTTTCCCCGTCTGAATTTATGAGCCCTTTGAAATCTGTCCATGGTTGCCTTAGGGGTCTGTGCACTCCAAGTTAAGATGCCCTGTCCTAGATGTGTGTTCTCCCTTTCTCACCATGAGGCAAGATAGAACAAAGACAAATGCAAGGCCCAAGCAATGAACTCCTAGCTGACCAAGAATAGTAGTAAGAGCAACTAAAGCTTTGCCTCTCATTAATTATAAGCAACTAAGCAAAATGAAGAGATTGTGTGTGGATATGATAAAGAAGAGATTCCAGAAACATATTTATCACGCTATGAAGAAGACTATAAGATTTTCATCTCATACTCATTATGAGTAGTATTTTCATCAATTAGCATGGCACCCACACTATTTAAATTGTTATAAATATCAAGCAATCAAGAACTCTATAAACAGTTATTGTGCATCTACTATGTTTTCTACTGTAATTCTACTATGCCTCTATATGCTAAGCACTGGGGATACTAAAAGAGGGAAAAGACAGTCCCTTTCCTTAAGGAACTTAGAATCTAATGGAGAAAACACTATGCATATGAATATATAGAGGAAAGACTCTAGAACTAAGAAGGCAAAGAAAAAATGTTATTTAACAAATGGGATTTTATCTAGGATGCAAAGGAAGCCAGTGATGTCAGCAGGTAGATTTGAAAAGGGAGGGTGTTAGTGGCATAGGAGTGTTAGTGGCACAGCCAGAGAAAATGCTCATAGCTGAGAGTTGTAGCATCGTGTTCATGTAGTATCCAGGAGGCCAGATCAAGGAATACTTGGTGGGGAGTAAAGTGTAAGAAGACTGGAAAGGTAGGAGGGTAGATTATGAATGGCTTTAAATGTCAAAGAAAGCATTTCATATTTGATATAAAGGCAATACAGAGCCACTGTAGTATATTTTGTAGGGGAATGACATGGCATGGTCTCCTCTGTCTTTACCACATTCTCTCTGTCTCTGTCTCTGTCTCTTTCTCTGTCTCTCTGTCTCTGTCTCTGTCTCTGTCTCTCTCTCTGTTAGGTCTTTTGGGGCAGGGGTTGTCTTTTGCTTTATTTTGCTTCACACTGGCACAGATCTATTAAAATAGATATGTCAAATTTCCTATGAATATCCTATGATGTAAATCCTTTTTTGCATTTTTTCAAATTACAAAACTTAGGATTTAAAATATATTTTCAAAAAACTTTTGACAAGGGAATATAAGCTCACATCATTTCTAAGTGATCATAGATATCTTATAAGCAACTCTTTTCATAAAACATGTAAATGTTTTCCACTGAACACAGATCCAGTTTAATCATTACTTTCTAACATGTGTCTTCTTACAAAACTGGCAGTACTTATGGGACTAAAGATCTCAACTGGAAAAAGTCCAGAGCAGTCCAATTGCAGAGTGAGTGGTGCTTTTTGCCTCCTACTTGTCATTATTTAATTCCCAGCATCCCATCCATCCCTTGTGACTGACAAAAGCTCCAAATATCACTTAGGCTGTGAGAATAGCCTCAGGAGCTTTGAGACTGGAGAGTCAGCTCACTTTGTAGCGTCACCATTAGCTATTTAGAGAAGCCTTTGTGAAATCACAGTATTGTGCAACTGTGCAGGCAGAACAGTCTTTTAGCCATAGCTTCTAGTTCAAGAAGAAGGGGGGTGTGGAGAGAGAGGGAGAGGGAGAGAGAGAGAGAGAGAGAGAGAGAGAGAGAGAGAGAGAGAGAGAGAGTTGTTTTGGGAGGAAAGTAGGGGAGGTTTGAATGAGGAGAAGGAGAGATGTCTAAAATCATTTATTTTTTCACATAGATTTGTTGACACTGATTTAAAATGTTGGGGGACCAATGTCAAAGGATTGACAGGTTAGGATCATAGGTTATGCTTGTTTGGAAGCAACAAATATAATCGTGTAGCCAGTATGTCCTTGTGCAAGCCTTTTATATATTGATCTTTCCAGGGGAAAATTTATAGCACTCTCAGAGTGCCTGAAGGTTTGTTCATGTTTAAAATTAGGTTTGGATAGGATTCCTGTCCCACTGTAACAATATAGTAATTGTCATTTATATTGACCTTTAAGGTTTACAAGGCACCATATAGGCCTTATCTTGTTTGATACTCACAGTACCACTTTGAAATTGGGATAATGAGTAAACTGAGGCTCAAAGACTTGCCCATTGTCGCATAGCCAATAAATGTCAGGGAACATTTAAAACTCAAGCCTTTTCTAATTTTAGACACAGAGTCCTTTCTACTAAAACACACTGCCTTTCATCAAAAATAAGCCGGGAAATAATTGAACAATTTGTATTAAGCACACATAAGAATGAGAGAATATTTCTTTACTTAAAATAATGATAAATATGAAGAAATCAGAAAAATGAGGATACAAACATTTCAGTTTGTAAGTAAGAATAACAAGAAAACAATACATATGACTGTAACAATGTAAATTAAGAGAATAAATTATTGAAACTGAACACCGTAAATATAATGACCAAGAAGTTTATTCCTTGAGAAGTGATGAGAAAATCTAACTCCTTTCTTTCTTTCCAAAAGTTGGGTACCATGGATAAGGAATGTTCTCTGTGATGATTGATTATATTGATTTTCCTAAGCACTGATATATCCATTCTCTCTCCCTCTCCTTCTCCCTCTCCCTTCGCCTTGTCCTCTTAAAATTTTTCTCAGTAACAATGGACACCCTGAATGGAAAGGGCAGTGGAATACATACAGATATGAAAGTGATTTTGAAGAATTAATTGGGGAATGGATGAATAAGTTGTGGTGTGTGAACATGGTGGAATAATACTGTGCTATAAGAAAGGATGAGCTTGATGATCTTAGAAAAACATGGATAGACTTGCATTAAATAATGAAGAGTGAAAAGAGTAAAGCCAAGAGAATGCTGTATACAATAATAGCAATATTGTTTTAAGAACAACTTTGAGCAACTAAGTAATTTTTTACTATTATGTATACCCAAAGAAAATACAAATGACCTATGAAGGAAGTCACTATCTGCAACCAGAGAAAGAACTGATAAATTGAAGTATGTATAGAATGATTTTATACACACCCACACATAAAGTGCACATATATATAAAAAATTAAAACCTAACAAAGATAAGTAGTCATAGAAATAAAAAATGTTGTGAACCCAGCCCCACAAAACAAAATTTCTGTTAGATGATATATACATACACTCATGTTTGTGTTTTATGTCAGCTAAGATAATATGCAATAATATAAACTCTTGGATAGGTAAAATACTGTAGCAATAATCTCTAGATGAAATTTTTTAAATATAGAGGAATAGAAATAATATACACCAATGGGGAAAGCATCCATATTGATATAAATAAATGGTAAAGAAGCAAATATGACTGCTTTTCTATCCAGCCCATGACTAATATAGTGCATGTTGATTTTTTTGTGTTATTGTACCCCTTTCATCATGAACACATCTTTCTTTTTTCTTCTTTCCTTTTAAGAATGTATTAGAGTGCTTTGTTGTTGTTGTTATGGATGTTGTTATTGCTGGTGCTCTCACTTGAAAATAGTCATCTATAGCCCAGATCTAGATCTAGGCAAAATTGTGAAGTGAACTTTGAGTGTTCCAAGCCTCCCTATTCTGTATCCTGAGCATTCTCTGGAGGTATCACACCTTACAAAAAGAATTCAAGGGTTATGACCCACTGAGGACCTTTCTGGATGTGCCTAATAACAAGTATGGTTTCCTTCTTGAAATAATTTTATATTCACTTACTTAGATACAAACATGGATATATATATATATATATATATATATATATATATATATACACACATACTGGAACATGCATATGCACACACACGATATACATGTAATTATGTATGTATATATGCAAATACATATGATATAGATGTAATCATATATATTAGAGCTGTATAATTACAAATATACCTATAAATGTGGATCTTTCTTATCTACTTATGAAAGTAAGCTCATTGAAGTCAAACTGTTCATTTTTTAAAATTAAATCTCATGGATCAACATTGGCCAGAATACAGTTGGTGCTTAATAAATGTTTATTAAATCAATTTAAATAATATGCTGCCTATCAGACCATAGCACAAAGCTGCCTTGGGGTCCTGGGATATAAGCAAGATTATGTAGCTGAAGGCTAGACTTACAGACAGGAAATTTGAATCCTATCCCTGACATTTATTGGCTATGTGATCATAGGCAAGACTTAAACATTCCAAGATTCTGTTTCTTCTTCATCAATAAAAGAAGAGCAATAATAGTAATAATACCTGTAAGTTTTTTTTTCTTTTGGTCCAAACCAAAATAAGTTCACTGAAGTATAGGACTCATTAGTGAGGAAACTCTCTTCACTGCTATAGATTAACAAGAAAACTGGTTAGTAGTTTACTTTCTTGGAGAGTTTATGTGATTTTCCCAGAATAACTTGGAAAGTATGTGTAAGAAGTGGGTCTTGTATCCAACTTGTCTTGATTCTGTATCTCATATTCTATCTGCCATATTATTCAGCCTGAAGGAATTTGTTTTGTTTGACAATTCTGATGTGTTACAGATATTTGGTCTTTACTTTTTCAAATGGAGTGGAAATTGATTTTTGTTAATTTGTTAATTTTATTAATAGAGAGGTGAGAGTGTCTACAGATAAAATGTCATATGTGCATTTTGGATGAGGACACTGAATTATATATTTTATTTAACTGTTTTTGCTTAGTTACAAAAGACCTCACAGGAAGTGAGAGTAATAAATAAATGTTTATAATATAAAAATAGCACACATCAATAATTTTATAAAAGACTGATAGTTACATTACTCATAACAGATAGTTGTCATGTTATCATAAAATGTCCAAACCCCAGGGCAAGACACTTGAAATGAATTATTGAAATATGAATATCTAAACTGAATTAAAAAATACCTGTGGATTTTGCAGCATATGATGTTGAAAATAACACAGATACAACTAGATGAAAGGGGAAAAGACAATGGCAAGAACAACAAAAAATGTATGAGCAGCAAAACTGTTGGCATGCTACTATTTGGCAGGTCCATATTAGAGAAGTTTATGTGCCATCTGCAAGTTTAAAAAGCAGTGACATGCCCTCCAGGCAAAAGCAATCAATATTAGATCAGTTTGGCAGATAAAACATTGTTTTATTTAGCTCCTAGGAATACACAGAGAAGAACAGTGAGCTCTTCCTTACTGAAACAAAACATTCTATAGACAGGGATGTGAGGGACAGCCCTTCTCACTCCATCTTTTGCATTTGCTATTTCTACCCTCAACACTAATAGTTTTCAGTAGTTTTAAAAATGAAGCATATCCATTCTTTTTATAACACAGACTCATTTAGCACAAAATGGATAGCCACATAACTATTACTTTCCCATGAGAAATTATAATTCACACATGCAAAAAAGTAAAGTAACTTCATGATTGCTAGAAAAATTTTTCACACTGAAAAGTATACAATTTTAACAAAAATGAACTTTCCTAAAATTTCCATGGCCATCTGTATGAGTAATGTTCAGTATACCCTTTAGTGCCCTCAGGAACAAACCTTCCATCAATATCAATCATGCATGTGTTGTTCTACCTTTGATCCTTAAGCAAATATTTTATTTTGGCTAGCTCAAATGAAATCCTATGCTCCATTTCTGCTTGACTTCATCTGTATCTCTTTTGCAGCATTTCATGCTATTGATGGAGCGCAGAGGAATATGTTCTAGGGGGAAAAATAGTATTTGAACCATATCCCATCCTCCTTTTTTGTAGGTCAAAGTCATAAAGAAATGCTTTTATGAAGCCCCAAATCTCTTTCTAGTGACCAGTGACCTGAAGTAATAAAAAACATTTAATAACTTTCTATAGTAGCGTTTCTTGGAGGCAAGTCATCTTCCTTTTTACTATTCCAAGGTAGATAAGTGTTCTGAAAATCATGGTTCAAATATTTTTTAAAAATTATAAACATTCTCAACTCCACCTCCCAAATTCATCAGAAATGATTACCTCTAGTACCACATCTCACCAGTCAGATTGGCTGAGATGATGAAACAGGAAAATGACAAATGCTGGAGAGGATGTGGAAAAATTGGAACACTACTGCATTGCTGGTGGAATTGTGAACTGATCCAACCATTCTGGAGAGCAACCTAGAATTATGCCCAAAGGGTGA
Source organism: Gymnobelideus leadbeateri (assembly GCA_011680675.1). Taxonomy (NCBI): domain Eukaryota; kingdom Metazoa; phylum Chordata; class Mammalia; order Diprotodontia; family Petauridae; genus Gymnobelideus; species Gymnobelideus leadbeateri. The sequence continues at coordinate 51,714 of WOXC01004897.1, read as the reverse complement.
TAAATAGTTTCATACCCTTTGACCCAGCAACACCACTTCTAGGGTTATTTCCCAAAGAAATCATAGAAGTTGGAGGAAGACCAATATGTACAAAAATATTTATAGCAACTCTTTTTGTGATGGCAAAGAACTGGAAATTAAGGTGGTACCCATCAATTGGGGAATGACTAAACAAGTTGTGGTATATGAATGTAATGGAATACTATTGTGCTATAAGAAACGAGGAGTAGATGGACTTCATATTTACCTGGAGAGGCTTATACAAACTGATGCTGAGTGAGACGAGTAGAATCAGGAGAAATTTGTACATAATTACACACACAATGTATGTTTGATGACCAACTTTGATATACTGGACTCTTTTCAGAAATGCCATGATATAAGTCAACCCCAAAAGACTTATGATGAAGAAAGATGTCTACATCCAGAGAAAGAACTAGAAAGAACTGAATTTGAATCCAGATTGAAGCAAACTACCTGATCTTTTTCTTTTTCTTGTTTGGTTTTGTTTTCTCTTTCCCACTGGTCATTCCATCTGATACAATCCTTTATAACCTGACTAATGTCTAATGTGAAAGTAATTGCAGATCCTATACTTTATTTTATGCTGTCATGAGGGGGAAAGTGGAGGGAGGGGGAGAATATTTGAAACTCAAGGAACTGTGGGACTGAATCTTTTAAACTAAAAGTAAACAAACAAATTGATAAAGACCAAAAAAAAAAAGAAATGATTACCTCTAGCTAATATGATTATTTGTATGAGGAAGTCAAGTATTTCAAGGATTATTCAAGCCCATAATGAAGCAGCATTAGTTATAATCACTTTTCAAAGGACAGTTAAAATGAGGCTAAAAGGAGGTTAAAATGAAAAGCAACTCCAACTGACAACTACAATATTATAAGAAACTAGGCAAATTCAATCAATTAACACTTGTTAAGCTCCTATTATCATTAAACAAGTAGAGACCTTCAGATTTGGCAGCTGGAGGGTTTGCTACTGATTCCTCAACAGTGTAACTTCTTGAAAAGTGAGAATATCTTGAAAGAAAACAATCTCACAAGAGGTTATGGGACTTTTGTCTTACCAATCACATTATTACTGTATCTGGTTCATATAATTTGGGGCATATAATTTGACTTGCTTTTTACTGGGACCACATAAAAACAAGCAATTTTAAATGAAGTTCTATTTTTCCTACTGGAATTTGGGATATAAACAGAATATGTGCTGCATTTAGATGATTTTACAAGAGTAGCATTTTTGAAGTATCACCTACTCTTCATTCTACATGGAAATTCAAGTATTTATTTAGACATAAGACACACACCTATCCATTTCTTTTCAGATGAATTAAATGAAGGCCTTTTAATATCTTTGTTCCTAGGTTAGTATGCATAGCATTTCTATTTCAAGTTCTCTTGCATGATAAATTGCCTACCAAAATTTGTTATTTTTAGATAGGAAAATTATTATTTGTATACCTTCATTAATATTACATGAGTTTGTACTGTCTTAATCACAACCAAACAGTAAAAATGCATACAGGATGAACACTATATTATTTAAGAGCCCCAATTTTTAAACTTTATAATGACTTATTTCTGAGCCATCTGGATTCATAAACTAGATAGTTTGGCCAAAAGCACTTCATAGCCTTCAGAAAACGCTATTCAAAATGAAATGATTGAGCTTGAAGAGTGAAATCCAAATGTAGGCTAGAGGATTTAGTCTTCAGATTGTGTGTGTGTGAGAGAGAGAGAGAGAGACAGAGAGAGAGAGAGACCGAGAGAGAGAGAGAGAGAGAGAGAGAGAGAGAGAGAGAGAGAGAGACAAAGACAGAGACAGAGAGAGACAGAGAAAGACAGAGAGGGACAGAGAGAGCGAAAGAGAGGGCATTTTAAACCCCTACCACCATCACCACCAAGTTTTAGAACTTCAGTATAACTTGGTCAAAGGAAACAAGAGCCATACTCAGTGGAAAGCAAATACAAATACTAAAAATGTTAAATACAAATAGAGAAATTGGGTAGGCATTTTCAGCATGCTTGTGATAGCATATAAGTAGAGAAAAGAAGAGAAAATGTTCCATTTTTTATATTGGCAGTTTGGATTCTGTGTGGTTTCTTCCCTCCTACATACCAACATGGTAGCTATTTTAGGGAGAAAGAAAAGTGTCAAACATGAGGCCCTCCTGACTTCCTATTCACTTCTATTTGAGTTTGATATCACTGATTAGAAGACACATATAGATTTTATGGTGTCATCACAAAGTGGTTAACAACAATGCTACCACCACCAAAATAGTTTAGTTCTTTGCCCTGTCCCCATGCTCATGTATACTACACTTCAAATGACAAATATATAATTTCCAACATCTCTTAAAGCCTATAACGGATTAAAATCAAGCAGTTTGATAATATGACATTCCATACTTGATTTTCAAGATCATATTAACAAAACCTAATTGTCATTACTATGCCTGCAAGCCTCTTTTCATCCTATTCATGTTCATGAAAAGGGGCACAGTTAAAATCTATGTTTTTTCACTATTTCCTTGCATGATGTGCAACCGATGACACCTAATGTTCTTCTGGGTTTGTATGTCAAGATTCTATCAACTTCCTCAACAAGATGCACACAATTACTGCCTTCCACTTGGCTTGGAGGCTTTAACTTGAGGAGAAAAATGACAGTAATGACTGCAGCCCATCAAACAGTAAAGCCTCTAGTAGTGATAGGCATTATTGGACATGTCACAATACCAGTGCAATTAGATGAAAGCAATGGACAGAGTGTAGGACAGTATTATAGAAACAAATTATATGAAACTTTTCATTAAATTAGTTGGAAATATTTTGATAGAAATCATACCATGAAAGGCAACATGTCTCTAGAGTCAGAGAACCCTGGTTCATAACCCAGCTCTGACACTTATTGCCTATGTGACCTTGGGCAAATCTCTTAACTTCCCTGGGTTTCAGATTCCCCATTATAAAAGAAGGGAGTTGGACAAGATGGCCTCTGAGGATGCTTCCAACTTGAGGTCTATGATGCTCTTACATAGGGTGGTGGGTTTCATTTCTTCTTTGCTTCTTCTAGCAGCAAATATAAGCATATTATTCTTGACATTTAGGAAAATTTTGTCTTGAACATCAATAAAACCATGCCATGTCCATCTTTTTATATCTTAACATTATTTCCCTTATGGTTCCCCTAGAGGGGGATTAACACAAAGAGTATGAGTCAAAATTGTTATATGTAGATAAGCAAATCAAGAATATAATTTATTATTACGTAGGTTCATGGGAAGAGATAGGACAACAGTGAGGAAACTGTGGCCACATGTGGCCTTCTAGATCCTCAAGTGGAAGGGGAATGTCCAAGGGCTGCACTTGAGAATCTAGGGCCACATATGGCCTTTAGGACATAGATTCCCCACCACTGAGATAGGAACTTAAAGTATAATGATCCCCAGAAGCCCTCACACAATGTTACCCCTTGCTCAATAGGGTTCCCATGGCCTAAATTGTTTGTATGACTACAAAGAAATCAACTATATTTATTTCAAAACTGTGTGTGTTATTTATGTAGAAAGACAATATGGATAGAGATCAGGCCTCAAAGTCAAGAAGAATTCAAGTACGCCACAACTGTATTCAATACTAATAATACTAGTGTATTCAAGTACTACCACTGCCATATAAGGGATATGTGGCCCTGGGGAAGGCACTTAACCTCTCAGTACTCTGCACAACTCTAAGAATTTAAGTTGCAGAGAAAGTGCTGGTCAGCATCAAAAACAAATTTTCTTATTTAATAGTTTCCTATTTGTCCATGCAATCACAGGTCTAGTCCCTTTCCATTGTATTGTATCAATAGGTAATTAAGCTATATGGAAAAATCAAGAAAGAAATATATGGTGTAATAATTATAAAATGATTACCTATGTTAAACTGAAGTTTTAAGTGCTCAACAAATCTTCAACTGTAATTAACCAGTTACTAATTCAAAGGCTTTAGTTATCTTGGAGGTCTGAAACACTACATGTCAAGGACCTAGGTTCGACTCAGGATTAGTCAGAGGCTCAGGACAGTCCACATGTGTTTCTAACTCCTTATGTGACAGAGGAAATTAAAACACATTTACAAGGGGACTGGTGATGAGAATCTGACTCTTTACACACAGCAGACAACAATAGTATATTAAAGGAATAGTTGAATTTTAGTGAGATGCCTTGACATAATTTTTCTTAGTAGCCCAGGATTGAAATGTATTCCATTAATTTGACTGTTTCAGTTGTAGGTATTTATTATAGACTTAGAATATCAATTAATATAAAAATGAACACTAAGCACATGACCTGTGCATTTACTTGCTAAAGCAAGTGACATACAGGATTGTTGGATTTTTGCCCATGGCACTAAGTACGCAATTTTTAATTCAGATTTTTTATTTTAAATGAAAATAATGCTAAAGTAGTTTGTGCATGCATTAGAAAATTAAATGTTAATAAACATTTCACTGCTTCTGAAAAGCAAGCCAGGCAGATTTCTTTTATGACAAGCCATAAGACAGTGTTTAACAAGAAAGCATCTATGCCTTCCATTTGCTAGTTTGAATATTTTATATAAGAAACAATTGTGAGCTTCAGCTTGAACCATGTCTCTGAAGTCCAAGTTGCTTTTGGCATTTTTGAAAAGCTAAAATAACTTCTAGTTAAAAGAAAGAAGTCTGATTTGGAAGATTCATCAAACGTTTTGAATTCTAATTCTTTTTTTTTTTTTCTAAAGCACAGATGGTAAGAAAGCTAATTATAATCTAGACACTAGGTTTGATGTTTAAGGTGAAGTGGCATATGCAGTGCTATGTAACATTGAAATGACATTCACCTTATATCATTCACAATTTGCTTAAATAAGGAATTTTTAAAATCCTATGGAAAAAGTGAAGATTCCAGGAAGATGGAAGAGTACGTCATAAAATTCCAAACTCTCCAGATTTTTTCAACAAATAAGACAATATAATACCTCATGGTGAATGTAGAGCAGTAAAAATAAAAAAGAGTTGGGACAGAACAGTGGTCCTACTAAGGCAACAGGAGAAGATCCAGAGAAAGATGCTAGAATGATTGATTCAGTCTGAGTGAAGTGTAAACACTTCCAGGTTAGCTCTGCTGGAGACCCCTGAGTTGGGAGGTAACCTTGACTGCAATCACAGGAGTTTTCACTTCCTGGACAGGGTGGGGAATCAGGTGTCTGAGTGATAGAAGAGTGAGAGAGCCTCTTCTGACAAGGAATGCTAGGTCCTGGATGAGAAGGAACCAGCACATGCCTTTCTGAGTGTAGAAGCAATGGGGCAGGGACATTGTTGGCTGTGGGCATTTACAAGAGAGCTGAGTTCTTGGTTTTGGTTCCAGGCCAGAGGGGATAACTGAAGGTCATAGCCAATGGATGGTTTTCAGGGAGTAAGAGCATTTCCAGTATAATGTGCTAGGGTGGGGACACCTATGACTTAGAGGAGTAAAGGATTGCAGAAGTTGGACCCAGGACAAAGCTCAAAAAATAATAGCAAGGAGGACCTTAGGCCAGAGGTACCATCCTCCACTCTTGGATTAGAAGGGATTAAAATAACAAACTGCTAATTTTTTAGTGAGCAAGAAGAGGAGAAAGCACCCAACCATAGACAGTTATTATGGTAATAAAGAAGACTGGGGTCCCTCTCCCGAGGTGGCTACTGAAGCAAAAGTAAAAGAAAAAGAAAAAAAAAACACTCTCCTACCCCAAAGAGTAACATCAAATGACCACTTGCCCAAAAATAATTCATAGAACTCAGAAAAAGACTTCAGAAATGATTTGAGAGATTGAGGAAAGTTTTTTATTAAAATCAAGGAAAAAAACATGAAGATTTTGAAATGAAAATCAATCAACTGGAAAGGAGACCCAGAAACGTAAGAAAAGTCAGACAAAAATGACTCCTTGAAAATTAGAATTGGTCAAGGGGAAGCCAGTGAAGTTATAAGAGACCAAGAAATAATAAAACAAAATATAAAGAATGAAAAATGGAGGAGAATATGAAATATAAGAAAATCAACAGATGTGGAGAACAGATCAAGAAGAGAAAACATAAGAATAATTAGACTACATGAAAGCTACCATCTAAAAAAAATCTTGATACAATAATGCAAGAAATACTTACAGAAAATTGTCATAAAGTGTTCAAAAGGGGAAGTAGAAATATAAAAAAAGTCTTCTAATCACCACTTGAAAGAGATCCTGTGGGGAAAACCTACAGGAATGTCATAGCCAAATTCCAAAATGCACAGGTTATATAGAAAATATTATGAGCAACAAGAAAGAAACAAATCAAATATGGCAGAGTCATAATTATAATTATACAAGAACTAACAGTGGCTACACTAAAAGATCACAGGTCTTGGAACATTATATACTGACGAGCTAAAGAACTGGGGTTCCAGCCAAAAATATCATACCCAGCAAAATTAAATAGAATCCTGAATGGAAAAAAAGGGATATTCAAAGAATTGAAATACTTTCAGGATTTCTTGCAGAAAGAACAAAATTTAATAGAAAACTGGACATACAAGATCCCAGAAAAATACTAAGGTAAATAAAAAAATAAGGTAAAACATCAATGACTTACAAGGGACTCAGTAAGGAAAAATTGTTTACTTTTTATATGTGGAAATATAAATTGCTTATCTAAGATTGTCAGTAATTGGATAGTTTGAAAGAAAGAGTGGAGTACAACTGAGTATTACATCATTCTAAAAAAAAAACAAAAACAAAATGATGTAGGAAAAGGTGAAAAGAGTGAACATCTCATACAAATGAGTTTTGAGAGGAAGAACTGATAGAGAAGAATTAGATGTGGGAGGAGGGTGGGTAGTTCTGGAACCCTAATCTCATCAGATATGGGTTAAAGAGGGAAGAATGCATATATATCCAGAAGGGTATAAAAGTCTTCTAAATTCAGAAAGAAATAAGAGGGTAGAGGGATAAGGAGTAGGATAAGGGGGGAATGGGGTAATAAAAAGGTATGTAGATTAATGGGAATGGGATAAAGAGGAAAATATATACATATATATGTACATTTGGAAAGTTATAAAAATCTTCTAAATTCAGAAAGAAAAAAGATAGTAATGGGACATGGTGGAGGGAAAAGGAGAGAAGAGAGAAAAGCACATCTGACCAATCAGTATATGCAGCATATTCCAGGAATGAGAGCCCGCCCTGCCAATACGATTATTAACAAGTTTCAGCCAACTCCTGGGGGGGGGGGGTACTTCATGCCAGCAGTACCCCAGGCTCAGAATAGACCTTATTACGCTCCCAATCAAACAGCCCAGATGAGAACTAATCCATGACGGCAACAAGGTAGAAGATATCAAAGCTTCCAAGGAGTGCCAAATACCATTCACCAGTCTGGGCCATGCCCAACTCTCCACCACCTGACCCCCTCCAGTAATGCCCAGGCTTCTCCAGGTCCCCCTACTACACCTCAACAGGTGGGTGTGCCTACTGCTATGCAAAATTATCTCCTAGACCTTCTGTAGCTACCCCTGCACCTAGAGCTGTTCTTCCTTACAAATATGCTGCAAATGCCCGAATCCCCCATCCAGCTATCAAGACACCTCAGCAGGTAGTCCACGTGCAAGGGCAGGAGCCCCTGGCAGCTTCCACGCTGTCCACCACTCCTCCCCAGGAACAGAAGCAGATGCTGGGAGAGCATTTGTTCCCAATGATTCAAACCATGCACAATAATTTAGCAGGGAAGATTACAGGTATGCTGCTAAAGGTAGATAATTCAGAATCGCTGCACATGTTGGGGTCTCCAGAATCCCTTCAAAGGTGGAAGAAGCATTTGCAGTATTACAAACCCATCATGCCAAGAAGGAAGCTGCTCAGTAGGTGGCCATGGTTGCTGCTACCTCTTAGATAAGAAAAACTGGATACTCTGAAGTTAAATAGCCCCTTTATTAGATGTTCATTCACTCAACAAGGGTAGACTTCTTCAGGTACTGCAGACTGTACAATAGATGGCAGAAGAAGCAGCTGCCATTGTGGATGTTTTTTCTTTGGGAAAAATCAATTTGAAAGGTCAATTCTTAACAACCTAAGATGTTTTTTAGTGGTCAAAATTTGCAGGTTTCTTGTGTGTTGCCTGGACCCTGTTAGCCTTTAATTTAATTTAATTTAATTTTTCTCTTCTTAAAAAAAAGCTTTTCTATTTTTGTTCTAGTTTTATTGAGGGAATTGGTTTTATTTGAAGTATCTGATTTACAGCATCTGTAAAAGTGTTTTTCAATAAAGAAATAAGGCATTCAAAACAAACAAACAAACAAATAAAAAATAAAGGAATGATTGCACAGCTTAAGGAATCACCATTTTAGAGTAAAAAGTCATTTAAATCCAACACTTGGTATTAGTAAGAGGATGATGGAAAATTACAAGTAGCATTATTCAACTGGACACTGAGAAGTGGTTAAGAGGAAAAAATATCCTGAAGAGAACTTGGCATTAGAACCAGCTGAGCTAGATTAGATTTAGCACATTTAGAAATAAAATTGGAATGAGTATAATGGGAAAAAAGATGTAAAATTGAAAATATCTGCTAGTATTTTGTGGTAATTCCTTCTTACTGCTAACAGTAGTGGAATTACCTACCATATTTTGGGTTCTCAATACACAGCTATGTATATGAACCAGTGAAAGCAGTTCTTAAGAAATGAAGTCAAAAGATATGGTTTGACTTTACCAAATACCTACACAAGAAATCTGTTCTGGAGATAGAACAAAAAGCAGTTCATTACCAAGATAACTTGTAGAGGAGAAGACTCCAAGAGAATGGCAAATATCACAGTTATTTTATGAATAACAGCAAAAACGTCATGGTGAAGACATCAGACTATATTAACATTCATATGTGCTTTCTCTTCTACAAAACAAACCTTTATAAGACTGCTCTATGTATGCTCATTGAAAATCTGGAAAGGGATAGACAACATTTTACAACTGATTGCCATGAATAGATAGATCACATCTTCACATTTCTACAACTGTCTAAGAGATAGGAAGATGTAAAGCCTGACTTTAAAATAATTTTTAGAAAAAAAATACTTTACCAACCTGAGGCATTACAATACCGTAAGAAACTGAAATGTGTGACTGGAAATGACTATTCTTTTGAGGTAAGGACAAGTGGATGTCCAAAAAGAGCCAGGACCTGGAATCAGGAAATCTAGGTATTTACCCCTTCCCTACTTCTTTCTAGGTCAATCAAAGGCAACAAATTAACATTTGGTGGCCTGATTTTATTCATTTTTGAAATGAGAGAATACCAATTACATAGGTGTGTTGGGAGGAACTATCCCTGCAAATCTTACAGCACTATATAAATGTGTTTGACTATAATGACAGGACGTTTATGACAATGATGATGATATAAAGGAGATTTTCATTGAGGATGCTTAGCAGTGACATGGATGTCCTATACAAAAAAAAAAAAAAATTAATGTCCATTGGCCAGCTATTCCACTTGACCCTTTACTAAAGGTATCACCCTAATTGTGTCAAGTTTTGTAAGGCTACAAAGCTTCTAGAATGGAACCTACAAAACATGGAAAATATAAGCTTAAGCATCTTCATTAGAAAAAGTAAAGTTAATTTTAAAAATGCTGTCGAGATTTACAACATGCTACTATAGACTGATATTCAGCATATGTATACCAAATGGCTCTATAGTCAAACAAATCTTTTGACATAGAATTTGGAAGTGGGACATGAATAGGCTGGACTACATTGGGGAATTGCTCTATTGTTTCAATGATAGCAACTGCTCACTGTCATAAAATAATCTCTTCTTTTTCCTTTGTATTAACCTGTGATTTCAATCTTATTAGGAATTCCTCATGAGGAAATTGTCTCTACTAAAATAAATTAACAGCTATTCTGCAACAAAGAGGTTTAGAGAGTTGCCTTGAACACACAAGATATTAATTGACTTATCCAGCATCACACAGTCAGTACATGTCATAGATTTGACTTGACCTAATTCTTGTGACTCTAAGGTCACTGTCTATTTAGTACACCATGCTATCTCTCATTAATATTCCCCAAAAATATTTAATGTGATATGAATCATGGAACACTTAGATTGCTGAAAAGTAAAAATTTCAAATATTCCAAAAGGTCACAGAAAGATATTTGGTGGACAAAGATAGTAGCAACGAGTGTATTGTAAAAGAAATGGTATAGGGGGTGGCTAGGTGGCGCAGTGAGTAGAGCTTCAGTCCTGGAGTCAGAAGGAACCGAGTTCGGATCCGACCTCAGACACTTAATGCACACACAAACAAAACCTAGCTGTGTGACCTTGGGCAAGTTACTTAACCCCAATTGCCCTCCAAAAAAAAATGGTATTAACAACAGCCATCATCCAAAATGGTGGCTCTGAAAAGGTACTTTCAGAAGTGAATTAGTCATAGAATAAGGAAGAGAAAAAAAATGAAAACAAGAGTTCTTATTTAACATATTGAAAAGAAGGTCTATAGATAATTTCTGAAAAGATTCAAAAAAAGAATTGAACAAGAAATATGTGAAAGTGAGGAATGGACAGGATCTACATTCGCACAAGATGTACAAAGTATTGAATGTTATTTGCCATTAAAAAATCACAATTTATGATTCTAAAATGTGCGCAATATATTTTTACATATCGATGATGCTGGGTGATTTCGGAGAAATCATGGAGTTAATAGTTCTCAGATTTTTTTAACTGTAAAATTAAGAATATGAAATAGACAATGTCATCAGTACAAGGGAATACTTTTATTCATTCACCATTTGATTAGGGTCTCTTAGGTGATGTAGTAGTCCCTGCTGTAGTAAGAATAAGTTTAATTCAGTAATATTGGCAGTTCCACTGGAGTAAGGGAACCAGATAAGAGGAAGGGAGTTCAAATATTCTGTATCAAATAAATTGTACTATATTTGATCTTTACAAATAGTATGTTAAGAGAGTTAGTCTAGGGTGTGCAATAAAGAGCCTGGTCATTGCTAGAAGGTATTATATATCTGCCATACTTATGGTATTTAGTCCTGGATTTCCTCTTCTTGTGTTGTCATTGTGTTGCACCTAAGTCACCATGGATGATTATGCTGATTTGACATCATAGCTTGTTTTGTCTCAGAGAAAGGAAAGAGAAAAGGAACAAGTTTTTGTTAAATTTCCACCATGTGCCAAACACTGTATTAAGCATTTTCTAATTATTGTCTCACTTGATACTGCAACAGACCTTAGAGAGGAGTGCTATTTATATTCCTACTTTAAAGGTGAGGAAACTGAGGCAGACTGAGGTTAAATGAGTAATCTATGGGCACACAGTTCATAAATGTTTGAGGCCCAAAGACCACTAAAGTGTGAACCAGACAAAGAGAAATAAACAATGATACAAGCTGTGGCTATAATATTCTTACAACTATCTATATGAATTTTACCAGATGAATCTAATTCAAATTTCACTTCTGTTCAGAAGTAGCTATTATGGCAATTCAAGCAAAATCAGTATTTTTTTGTTGTTGAAAGCATAGTCAATAGAAGTTGGATTTATTTATATCAAAGATTATCCTTCAACTTTTAGAAAATTGCAAGTTGTCAATTTTCTAAGAAAAATTTTTAATCAATCTAATTCATCAATCATGGATTTATAACTAATCTAAAAGTGCTTATTTCATTAATTCAAAGAAAAAGGTTTTATTCAAAGGAAATGTTGGAAAATTCCATTTCTTAGTATTGACTCTGGAAGAATTCTAGTGCCATATATTTGATCATCTGATTAGTACCATAGAAAATTATATTTGGATAAATTAAGGAGATGACAAATCTTCTCTATTGAATGAGGCACTGTCTATATAAATGTGCAAATAAATAGGATGCTCCAGTTACTCTCAAAGACAATTTAGAACTTTCTCCCAAACCTTATCAAATTATTCAAACCCTTAGACTCAGCAATATCAGTATTCAATCTATACCTCCAAGAAATCCCTCTCACTTCCCACTCTCCAAAGAGGAAAAGAACCCATATGTGCAATATGTGTGTATGCACAAACACACACACACACACACACACACACACACACACACACACACACACACACATATATATATACATGCACACACACATCAATTCTTTTTGTTGCAGCAAATCATTGTATGGGTTCACTATCAATTTGGGGATATTGGAAACAGTTATGGAATATGAATGTATTCTAATACTGTTGTACTTTAAGAAATTGTTGAGGGGACAGTTTCAGAGAAATCTGTGAAAAAATGTTTGGTGTGCTGCATAGTGAAGTGAGGGAATAAGAAGAAAAATTATATAATGAAAACAATGTTATAAATACAAATACTTTGAAAGACTTAGAGACTCTAATTAATGTGATGACCAAAGACAATTCCAGGGAACTGATGGAACGTGCTACCTACCTCCTAAAATTGGGGTGACGGACTTAGAATTTAGATTCAACCATATGTTTTTGGATGTGGCCAATGTGAGGATTTGTGTTGCCTGATGATACATGTTTATAACAAAATCTTGGTTTTCTTTCTTTTTAAATTGTGGAAGTGAGGAAAGGAGATAAAGATGATTTTTTTGACTGAAAAAAATTAATGTAAACAAAAAAGGAGCATATCCTGTTTCTCACCTGGCACTTTCATCAAAGCTTTTGGAATCCATTACTACTCTGCTCCACCCCCACCCCCATGTACTGCTTCAAAAACACCAGTCTTTAAATTCCCATTCCTCAGTCTAACCTCTCCTGATTCTCAGATCAATACCTAGACCTCCTATTTCACTGAAGCCAACATCTATGACCCTAACACTTTAAAGATACTGTCTATATACATAAGCCAAACCAAATGCTACAAAAGAAATAGTTATAACAGAAGTAAAAATGCTATCAGAAAAAAAGAACCAATAACTCATAGGAGACAATATCCATGAAGAGAGAAAAAAAGATCGGTGGCCTCAGAACACTAAACAGCAATGGAACAAGCATGGGCAAGAGTCAAAGTAAACTAGGTCTATGAAAGCAAAGAGTGAAATGTGACCTCCTGGGATTACTTTTGCCTCATGGACATCACTGAGACTTTGTGGCGGGTAGTGATGAGATCTGAGACTGAATATGGCTTAGAAAGGGCATACCTGATTCAAAAGAGATAACAGGGTAAATGGCATAGCATTATTCTTTAAAAAGGTTTATTTATGTGAGAAATCCATGAACTAAAGAACTATGGTAAAGTATTTGGATGATGATATACACAAAAACATTTATTGTTGTTATTGTTCAGTTGTGTCTGAAACTTTGTGACCCCATTTGGAGCTTTCTTGACAAATATACTAGAGTGCTTTGCCATTTCCTTCTTTATTTCATTTTACAGATGAGGAAACTGAGGCAGAGTTAAATGACTTGCCAAGGGTCACACAGTTTTTTAGTGTTTGAGGCTGGATTTGAACGGAGGTCTTCCTGAATCCAAGCCTGATATTTACTAAATCACCTAATATTTATAGCAGCTCTTTTTGTGGTGGCAGAGAATTGAAAATTGAGTGTATACTTATCAGTTGAAGAACGCTGAACAAGTGATTGTGATGCAGTGCTACAGTGGTATAAGAAATGATAAGGTAGTGGTTTCAAAACCAAAACAAACAAAACAAAAAAAACAAAACAAAACATGGCAAAACCTAAATGAAAGTGCACAGTGATATGAGAGGAACCTAGTAACAGCCATTTTGTAATTAGGATCGCCTGTGAAAGACTTGTCTACTCTTAATGAATTTGATGATCCAAGATAATTCCAAAGGAGTCATGATGGAAAAAAAAAGTTATACACCTTCAGAGAGAGAATTAATAAACTCCAAATAGAAATTGAAGTATAATTTTTGCTTTACTTTTTTCTCTCTTTTTTTTGGTGATACAGCTTAGTGTGGTTTCACATATGTAATCGATATAATCTTCTTTACCTTCTCAGTGGATGGGGGAGGAGTGGGAGGGAGGTAAAGGATTTGGAACTCAATATTTCAAGAAAAAAAAAAGAACGCAATAAATAAATAATATATATGTGTATGTATGTACATATATATACATACACATATACATGCATATACACATATATGTATACATATACATACACACATACATGTATATATACACATACACATGCATATACGTATACACATACACATATACATATACATATACTCAATCTGGCTCTAGCCCCTCTTCTTAACATTATTTGACATTTCTCTCCTTTACATAATGCACATTTAAGCCAACAAGGAATTCTACCTATTACAAAAGGACATTCTCCTTTCTTTGTGCATTTATATACAGTATTTACCCTGAAATTTATATATCTATCAGAATCCTCATTTTCCTTGAAGTTTAAGACGCCACGTTCAACTTGAAGCCTTCATTGATACTGCTTCAGGTCTTCTATTTTTAATGTCTTAATCCACCAATCATTTTGTTATTTACTTATCTCTTTATATATCATATCGTCCACCCCACCCAGTCCAGTAAAATGTAAGTGCCTTGCAGGATGGGACTGTTTTATTTTTACTTCTGTATTCATAATACAGCAATATACTCTTATTTTATAATAAGCAGATGTAACTTATAATATACGTATATATAGTAATGTATAGTGTGCATTATATACTATACACACATATTTTATATAACTATGCATATATGCATAATTATATTAAGCTTCTACAAGAAGCTTATCGATATAAATATAAATAGAGGCTTCTTATAGATGGCTAATGCAATTGTCCAACTCTAGAGTTAAGTGCTTGAACTTAGGTTCTAGCATTATCAGTGGAGAAGAGTGGGCATATAAAGGAGATATTATGAGGGTAAAACAAGGATTTGGCAACTGATTGTATGTGGGGGAAAAGAAAGAGATAGAGAAGAGGGAAGGAAGATATGTGTGTACAAACGTATTTTTCTTCATTCATTCTTCTTTTCCTCTATTATTTCCATTTTCCTCCTCCCTATTTCCTTCCTTCCTTCCTTCCTTCCTTCCTTCCTTCCTTCCTTCCTTCCTTCCTTCCTTCCTTCCTTTCTTCCTTCCTTTCTTCCTTCTTTCCTTCCTTCCTTCCCTCCTTCTTCTTTTTCTCTCTCTCCTTCTTATCCCTACCTACAATCAGTTGCCAAGTCCTCTTGATTTTACCTTCATAAGGTCTCCTTTATATGCCCAATTTTCTCCTCTGACAATGCCATAGCCAAAGTTCAGAACCTCATAACTTTAGACTTGGACTATTGCATTAGCCTTTTTCAAGAAGGCTTTTCCAACACTATTGCAATCCCTCTTTGTTTATTTACAATTTATATTTATCTATCTTGTTTGTACATAGTTGTTTGCAGGCTTACACCCCCATTAGTCTGTTCATTCCTTAAGAAGAGGGTTCTGTTTTGTATTTTTGAATCCCCAGTACTTAACATAGTGGCTGGCAAAGAGTAGGCTCTTAATATTAGCTAGTTGATTTTAGATAGATAGATAGATAGATAGATAGATAGATAGATAGATAGATAATCAGTTACTTAACAAATATCACATGAATTAAATTGTATAAGTATCATTGGTTTGTTTCATTGCAGAGAATACTTTTGAGTGAAAAAAAGTGTTGATTTGCATCAATATGGGTATTTTTCCCACAAGTGTATATTGCTAGTCCTACATTTATGGGTTTCATAAGTTGTTATTTCCAAAGTTCATTACCTACCAACAAAATTTTGAGCATCATAAATATGGAGCTGCAAGGAGCCACAGATACTATCATTTCAATCTGCTCTTTTTATAGGTTAGAAAACTTAAATAAAATGAGTTTAAGTGATTTGCTCAAGACAATTTCCTAGTAGGTGTCTGAAACAGGATCTGAGTTCTCTTGTTCCTGACTCTGACCATACTATTTGCATTTTTTTAGTCTTGTCTGTAGTCTGAACATGCTGCCAATTATCCAATGTATCCTGAGAGATTTTCTAGTTTGTTAGAATCATAGATTTCTAGCTGCAGCAAAATTTTTATAGAAACTCTGCATATATTGTTTATGCAGAAGTAATATTTAAAAAGTATATCTGAATGGTTGATGTTAACATAGATAGTTTGTATCAACCAGACACAATGTCATGCAATCAAGAGGGAAACATCTTTGGGTGAAGAGGTTATGGACATAACTAATTGACTGTGGCGTTCACATTGTAGGAATAAATCCCTTCAGTCCACCATTTTTCCCTAATAGGACAAAATTTAAAAATTTCCATTGTTAAGTCAGAATTTGTTTTCTTAAGGATACACAGAAAATGTGTCTACCTTGGTATAAGAAGACATTCTGGGTTTCAAAATAATATGTGTCAAAATGGTTAATTTTATTAAGTGCATAAAGAAGCAGTGCAATATCATGGACAGAATACTGATTTGGGATAAGTCCTAAAATCAAGTCTTCTCCCTGATGCTCTCTAGCTGTGTGTGTGTGTGTGTGTGTGTGTGTGTGTGTGTGTGTGACAGACGGACAGAAATACAGACAGAATATGGTGAAGCCTCTCATCCTTTAGTTTCAAGAGCATCTCTAAAACTATATAATAGATGGGCTGCTGGATATGTTGTTGAATGGTGTTCCTAAAAAAACAAAATCACAGATCCTTGATGTATAAGTACAAGAAAATCTGCAAATCATTCACAGTCTATATAGATGAACAATATTAGTTAATAATCCACACTGTTATTTAATGATAGGCTCATAAGAGAATTTAAAGAACCAATTTATCTAAAGAAACAGCTGTAGCACTAAGGAATTGACTGTTGTAACATTTAATTATACATGTTCTGATTTTTTAAGTTCATATTTTACATATAAATGTTCATTATGTCATAATTTTAAAATAGTTTGTCACAATACCGGAAAAGGATACAGTATAACCTTAATCTGTACTGTAAAAGATATTTTAAGACTCAGCGACATTATTTGCAGTAAGATTTAATGTTTCATTCCTCCCACGTAACTTATTGTAACCTTCTAAAATTATCTGCTGACCACTTAACTTAGTTTAATAACTACCTGAGTACCATTAATTTTAAAACTGATTAATTTATCCTTCTCATTTCTCTTTCTAATTTTTCCTCCACTTCTCTTATTTGATTTTTAAAGTCCTCCTTAAGGTCCTCTATGGCCTGCAACCCGCTCATGTTTTCCCCTGGGGCTTTTGGACAGGCTTCTGACCTCACAGTCCTTTTCCCCTCTATGCCCCCAAAATAGGAGTCTAGGTTGCATTTTTCTGTTCCTTTGCCTTGGCATGTTGCCACTTAATTCTTGACTTTGGGCTTGTTGCCCACTATGGCTTTAAGGCCAGTAGAGGAATTTTCGCCCGAACGTGTGGGGCAACTTCCGTTTCTGGCAAGTGTAAACCCACCCACAACTTCCACCCTAGATCACAATCCAGATCCGGGAGGTTAAAGCAAGAGCGATTACCCCCAAGACTGATCGCTGATCTCCCCACATTTGAGGCGGGAGCCGATGCCTCTGAAAACTACAAATCTGCTCCTCAGCGCTCTCCCAGAGGAGCTACGCATTCAAATACAGGTCCCAAAGTCCATAGGACACTAACCTCTTACTTTGTCTAGCAGCTATGTTGATAATTCTGGCCTCCACAGTTCCTGGTGTTCTGGGGTCCTCCAGCCGCTGCTGGCCCTCCGCCCTGCTAAAACCTCGGCTCACGGACCTGGGCTCGGCTCGGCTCCGCCTCTGCGCGCTGCGGCTCCCAGACCACTGCGCTGGTCCTTCCTGCAGGGTGCTGGGCTGTCCTCAGCGGGAGGTAGCTTCTCTGTGTCGTCTGTGGGTGCTGGGGCTCCAGAAGATTTTCAGAGTCCTTTTTACATAGTTTGTGGAGAATCTGGGGGCAGAGAGGCTTGGACGAGCTGTTTCTACTCCGCCATCTTGGCTCCCTGATTAATTTATCATAACATAATTATTTTTATAAATATTTCGTGATATATATCCAACTATTGCTTTTGAAAATGTGTCTCCCTTTGAATAATGGTAAAGTAGTTAATTATACTATTGACACAAAAATGTATAAAATATTTTTTTCTAAAATATACCAGAAATATCCATGACAGAGAATTATTTTCTGACCCTATGTACAGGTGGTCATAAAGGGTTGATATAGACCATCCAAGGCAGAAATCCATCAGACAACCTGTGATTCTTTGGTTGGTCCCAGGAAAAAGAAAGGTAGGAGGGCTCCTGATAAGACAGAGCTATGTAATCTCTCTGGAGTAATTATCTAGGGTCTGACAAGAAGAAAAAATAACTCTTTAGATCTGTTGCTTTCTGTTCCAGTTGTGTGTGTGTGTGTGTGTGTGTGTGTGTGTGTGTGTGTGTGTGTTTGTATGGAGTTGGGAGAGGCAGTAGTGAAGGATTTATTATGTTAGGAAGGAACATTAGCATCATTAAAAAGAAAAGGTTAATTATATGGGGATTTAATATTTGCAAAGAAATTTATATACATTACCCCCAGTTGATCTTCATAACAACCCTATGAGGTAGATGCAATTATTATTATGTCTACCTTAATGCTGAAGAAACTGAGGTTTAAGGTCTTAGCCACATTCACAAAAGCAGTGGTAGGATTTGAACCCATACTTTCCCTACTCCAAATCTAGCATTCTATCCTTTAATCTAAGGTCTGTGTTGGAGATGGAATGACCTGCAGGCACATATGATGATTTCATCCCTTCTTCCAAAAGAAAGTTAGGATTTTAGAAGGAACAGTATGATATATAAAGTAAATAACTGGCTCCTAAGATGATGTTGAAGAATAGGATATGATTTTCTATATTTGGCTTATAGTACTGTGTTGATTCATTCTTGATCAGAGATGAAGAATATCCAGGGACCTAGGAAGAAAATATCTGCCCAGAAGCTTTCTGATCAAGAGAGTTTTACACTAAAAATGTAAGAGAGAATGTAGAAAAGTAGAAATTATTAAAATTATTCTTTTCAATTAATAGGCCACCAGATTTTTGCTAGGCCTAAGAGATACAAAGACAGAAACATATTATGTTCTACTGATGGGGGTGGGATGGGGTATGATTCCTATACAGATAATTATAACATGATCTAAAAAGAGGACACAGAAGAGGGGAGAGTCCTTAAGTAACAATTAAGAAAGATAGTTTTATGAAGAAGTTGCACTTGAGCTGAGCTTTAAAGGAAAATATGGAATCTTAAAGTGTACTTGAGGAAAGAAAGTATTCCAGCTATGAGAGGCTACTTGCAAAATTGCAAGGGGTAATAAATGGCATACAGAGTTGAGGAAACAATTCATAGTGTATTTTATTTGATCCATGGAATACATGAATAGTAATATGAAAAAACTTTGGAAGGGGAGGTTGGCAGCAGATTGAGGATTAGCCAAATACCAGGCCAAGGAGATTTTATTTTCCCTACTTTATCTCTTATACTTCATCTACACTTTAAGAGGGAGTCAGTAAAAGAATTTGAGCAGTGATGAGGCATGGCTAGACCTTAGGATCTTTATTTAGCCGCTGGGGGATGGATGAATTGGAAAGTAAAGGCCAAAAATGAGGCCTTCCAATCCCGTGTTCCCTCAGTCCTCTCTCCCAGGAGAGAACTTTCTCCTTTTCCCCATCTTGACCCTTTGAAGAGCAAGGTCAACTCTATGCTGTCCTTTTCTCTTAAGTCCTTGATATCCTAAAAATATCACTGATTACACCCTGCCAAACCCCAACCCTGGGTGACTTCCCCCATCTCTTTCACTCCAACATATACTGCTGAACAAAGATGGAAAAAGCCACATAAGCATTCTGACCTGGTTCTCTAAAATTTATGCAACACAGCCTCAACTAGGTGTACCCTGCCACAAGGCAGTTCTTGTACTTATCAAATCATTAGCCTACTCTTCACAGAAACTCTTCCAAACTCTTTCATCTCTCTTCATGCCTCCCAAGGATCCCCTTGCTTTCATCCTCCTAGCTGAGAACTTCACATAATATTTTGTAGAAAATATCAAAGCCATTTGAGGACATTTGACATGAGGTCTTTCTTCTTCCCTCATCCTTACCTCATACCACTTCTATGTCTTCTGCCACTATCTCCTTCATCCTTATCTCACCCAAAGAGGTGATTATTACATACAAAGAACTTTGATAAGTACTAATAATGCAAATAGAAAAGATGAGACAGACCTTACTTTCAAGGATCTCACATTGTAAAAGTGGAACACAACACATAAAAGAGGTTTGGATTTCAAGTCAGCTGGAAAGGTTCCCTGGTCCATATGATAGGGCAGAAAGAGCAGCTAGTAGAGGTGTTACTTGCCCTGATAAAACCATATCCATTTCTGATGCTTAATCATTTAACAGTGCCAAAAGCCTCTGCTAAGAATGTTCTTTTCCATTTCTTCAGTAGCTAGGATGGCTGAGGAGGTGGAGGCTACAGAATTTGCAGAACTAGTTGTTAGATTGCATCTTCACAATGGGTGATTCCTTAGATGTTCACTTCAGGATGAGCCTGGAAGCAGAACCAGTGGAACATTTCTCCACAAAGCCTACTCCCTTTCTCCCACTATCCATGAATTCTTCCTGAAGCCTCCATTTTGTAGAAGGGATCAGGATAGCCTTCCTTTATTCTTCCCCTGACTGTGTCATTGACTTTGTAGACTTTGAAATAAGTCCTTTTTTCTGTGTGTCTTCTTCCATTAGCATGTGATCTCCTTGAGGGCAAGGACTGTATTTAATTTCTTTGCATTCCTGTCCCTAGTGCTTAGCATAGTTATCTAGAACACTTACTAAATGTTTATTTATTTCCTTTCTTTTTAATCTCTGGTGTAAATATACATTTAGATAATTCATAATCCATAAATTAGGCAGCTAGATAGCATAATGGATTGGATGTTGGAAGACCTGAGTTCAAATCCTATCTCATAATTTACTTACCTCTGTGATCCTAGATACCTCACTTAATCTTTTCCAGTCTCAGTCTCATTTTGTGAAAAATCATGATCCTAATAGTGCCTATCTCATAGGATTTGGGGGAGGATTAAATAAAATAACATGTAAAGTGGTTTGCAAACTTTAAAGTGTCATATACATGTTTATTATTATTATTAATACTATTATTTCCACCTTGATGAAGTTTACAATCTACTGAACTTCAGCAATGCTGACACTATTTTGATAGGACAATAGCATATGTTTGCACATACATATTTGAAATAGGGGTATAAGACACTAACTGAGATCAATGTGATATGCAAAATTAAAAGCCAAGTGCACTAGAGAAGTACAAAAGAAACTACTCTGTGAACTCTCATGGGAGAACAACTAAAGTAGAGACTCTTACCCTCTTTTGTATGATGGATATCTTTGGCAGTCTGATGAAATCTATGAACTCTTTCTCAGAATAATCTCTTTAAATGCATAAAATACAAAAGTAGGATTACAAGGAAACCAATTATATTGAAATGTAGCTATCAGAAAATGTTTTTAAAATCCAGTTCACAGAACCCAGATTAAGGACCCCTGGTCTGAAGAAGGCATAGGAATTCAACAGGTAAAGGCAAGGCTAGATGACATTTTAGGTTCAGCATAAAGTAAGAGCAAAGATAATTGAGATATTGAGAACTTGGAGCACGCTCAGTATCAGAAAGTTGTCTGCTTTGTCTAGAGTTAGCATACAGAGCAGAGTAATGTAAAATGAGGCTGTAAAGTTAGGGTGACACTAGATTTTAGATAAAGATTAGGAAAGGCATTTGAGTATTACTTCCTAAGCATTAGGAAGGCATTGAATGTCTTTACACAATAATGTTCTTACATGAATGTATTAGAACTTTGTTATTGGTATGAAGGCTGGATTGGTATAAAGAAAGACAACTGAGGGGAAGAGGCCTAGAAGGGGACTTTGAAAAAAACAATATTAGGGGCGGCTAGGTGGCACAGTGAGTAGAGCGTCAGCCCTAGAGTCAGAAGGACCTGAGTTCTGATTCAGCCTCAGACATTTAACACACACACAAACAAAAACCTAGCCGTGTGACCTTGGGCAAGTTACTTAACCCCAATTGCCCTCCAAAAGGCAAAAAGAAAAAAAGAAAAAAACAATATTAGTACTAGTATTTATTAGTATATATACACTATAATCCTGGTGGCATTAGACAGAAGGGATGGGAATTTCAAGGAGGCAACATCAACAGAATTTAGCAAATAAGTAATTGGATACAAGTGATGAAACAAAAAAAGAAGGAATTAGGAAGGGGCTGAGAAAATATTCTAAAAAACAAATAAATCCTAAAAGCACAAAAAAAAAGGAAATCATTCTGATAAAGAGTAAAAAGCGATACCCTGAAGAGAATGAATATAGATATGTAGAGGTAGATGTAGGTGTTAGAGAACATGTGTATATGGCATATATATGTGTGTGTGTATAAACATATACATATGAATTTATATATACAACATAGGCAATATAGATATAACATCTATTAAGTAGTACTTGGTGCCACAGACTTACTATGTGCTAGGGATTCAAATATAAGTAAAAAAAGACCCTATTCTTGAGGACTCTACATTCTATTGTGAGAAGGCACCCACATATATAGGAATTAGAAGTGGGACAGAAGGGAAGGGTATACTGGGAAGACATGGTTAAGTGGCTACAGGAAGTGCCTTGGTTTTCAGCAAGATAAGTCAAAATAAATTTTGACTATTATTAAAGAGTTAGCGATTGGATATATAGAGGAAGTGTGGCATAATAGGGGGAGAGCTGCCCTCAGAGTCAGAAAACATGTTCAAATCATGCCTCCCTCATATAATGTCTACATGAGTGAAGGGAGACAAGACATTTAACTTCTCAGTGCCCAAGACAACTAAGACAGTGAGATGCAAATAAAGTGCCAATTTTCATTAGTAGAGGAAGTTCTTCATTGGGAGCTCCCTATGCTATGGAATCACAAATAGTATCCTATCTCAAATTAACATCTAAATAAGGAAGCAATAATCACAAAGACCTAGCATAGTTTCATCAAGAACCAATCATACCAATATAATCTTGTTTCTGCTTTTGGAAAAATCACCAAACTGGGAGATAAGGGGATTTGTATAGATATCATTTGCCTCGGTTTTTGCAAAGGGTTTGATACAATCTCTTGTTCTATTCATGTAGAATTGATATAGAGATGTGATTTAGATGACAGTGTAATTACCAATATTCAGAATTAACTGAATGTCTCGAAATCTCAAAACTTAGTCACTAATATCCTTTGTCCATTTGACACTGTGATATTTTTTTTTTTTTTATCAGTGACATAGATAAAGGTATGGAGCATACCTTTATCAGACTTATAGAGAATACAAAGCTGGTAAGGAAATCTTAACAGGCTAAAAAACTAGGCTCAATTTAATAAGTTACAATGAATTAGAGATAAATGTAGGTAAATGTTAAGTATTATATAAAGATGGGAGGCCAGTTGAATCAATTAATCATCAGACTCCTTAGACATTACTCTTTTATCAGGTGAAAATACATCTTATTTGAATCAGTTGATCAATCAAAGCTATTTCGGCTATTGTTATAGGAAATGTCTTTGTATTGGTTAAGAAGTTTGACTGTATTCTATGCGCTTGTATAAAATCAGTGAATTAGTTTATAATTGACAATTCAACATTAGAACTTGTGGTAGAAGCCATTTCAATTGCTCAAAGGCAAGGAATGAGCCTTGTATCCCTCCTTATCCAATGATTGAACATGACCCTGTGAACTTTGGAGATTCAGAGAATTTTTGGATTTCAAGTTAGTGTCCCGTTGCTAACAGAATCCCCAAAACAGCTCACATAATGACTGCATTGGGAACCAATGACAAACTGGATACAGTAAGGAAAGGCAGCTTCATGATTATATAAGAATCCCAATAGAGAAGCTATACCACACCTGAGAGGAACTTCGTGAGTACCCTGTGAAGCACAGATAAGGACTTACAGGAACTCTAAGCTGGGCGTAAACTTTTCTCACATATATTCCCTCAAACTAAGTTCATTTTCCCCTATACTCTATAGGTATTAATGGGAGATGGTCACAGGTTTTATTTTATTTTATGGAAGGCGTTATACTACCTGTTTAGCCTACAACTAGGGGCTTGTGATCCATGATGCTAGAAAAGGCAGATTTATGAAGGCCTGAAAGAAGTGTAGCTGTCATATTCTGGCAGCCAAACCTTTCAGACCAAATGGGTAATAGGAGAGTTCTTATTATTTGTCCTCCATTTTTGAAGAGGACTGATGATATGTTGATGTTGATATAAAATAGTGGATGGTGAGTGGTGTCTTAACTTTCACATGCATTGTATTTGTGAGGGAAAGTTGTGCAAAATCATCAACCTCACTCTCTCTTCCAGAATCATTGAAGTCCAGTGGCAAGACAAAAGTCAAGGTGACTGGTGATGTGCAGGTTGCAGTGGATGGCATTGGAATCTTTGATATCTGACCACACTTGGAATGTTCCATAGCTCCTACTTCAGCTACTGACATGGCTCTTGGGGCATATTGCTCTCTCCCACCCATCCTGCCACTGGGGGAAGTCTTCACATGCTTGAGGTTAAATCCACCTAGCTCACTGACAGGTTTGAAGCCCGTTGGCTACTTTCAACCTGTTTTAACCCATCTGCCCAGATGATTTTACCGGAGTGTGTGGCTTCTGTGCATGCTCTATCCTGGAGCCACAGGTAAAAAAGAGTTAGCTCAGGAGAATACCTTCAGAGCAAATGCTATATTTGGGATAAAAAAGAAATCACCTTCCTAAGATAGGGAAAGCATGACTAGATGCCAGTTGTTCTAAAAAAATATTTAGGGGCTTCAGTGAACCATGAGTTTAAAATGATGCCTTGGAGAAAAAGCCAATGTGCCTTTGGACAATAGCAGGACACCTAGCTTCCAACAACAAGCAATGATAGATGATTCTTCATCAGCTCACATCTGAACTATCATGTTTCTTTCCAGTCACCATGTCTTACAGAGGACATTGATAATCTGAAGACAATTGTCATGATGGAAGACTTTTATTCCTTCCTCAAAATATTGGTGCTGTGACATCAGGAAAATGAACAAGGATGACTTGAAGGAACTGGGGGTGTTTAATGTGAAGAAGAAAAGGGTCACAGGTGGTGCATAGTATACAGCAACTGTCTTCAAGTACTTGAATGACTGTCATATGGAAGTGTTAGGGTTCCTAGGTTCTCGAACCTACAAGAACATATTTACCTTTTCCCAGCTTTGGACATCTCCAGCTTCTAGACTTTCTAGAAGATCTTACCCACGCAGAACACCCTTCTGATTTTTGATAATTATCTTTATTTGTCTCAGGACATACACACGAACTCAGCCAGGTCTCTCCCTGGACTCCTCCCAGAACTCCCCGCCCCGTCAGGCAGCCTCCTTTTATCTAGCCTCCAGTTCCGGGTCATTAGCACCGCCTTCCCCGCCACTGCGAGCCAATCGCGTACTGCCCCGAGAGTGAGGGGTGGTAACCCACTGCCCACATGGACACGTCAGCTCATCGGGCTAAGAGGTTTCCGGTGTAACAGACCAGGAAGTCTCCTAACCAGGAAGTCTCTCTACTGCCACGTCGACACTTAAGATTGTTTTGCTGACGGTCCTTTTGGCCTTCTGGGTTCCTCCTGTAGCCTGTTACTGATAGGCCAGGGACCCTCCTGCCACTCCCAGGCTGTCGCGCTGCACCCCAGTTGGCTAAGGACTCTTCAGGAAGAAACAGCAAAAATCATACCAATGGATAGAAATGACAAAGATAATTCAGGTTTGGTGTAAGAAAAAACAAACAAGCAAACAAACAAATTTTCTAACAGTGCTATTCAAAAGTAAAAAGGGTTGACTTGTGGGTTTATGGAGGCCTTTAAACAAATATCAGATACTGTAAATCTTGTCATTGGTGTGGCAAGCTCCACTGATGAAAGACTTGCAGGACAAATTAATTGTATTTGCAAACTGAATTTGGAATGTTTGTATTTAGGTATATGTCTCCATACGTTACTCCCACAGTCACATTTGACTTCTTAATGGAGAGAGCTAGAGCTCTGACTTGGGTCAGAGGACTAGCTGAGTGTTGATACAAAAGTGAACCTCTAAAAGTCCAATCCTTGAAGTGTCTCTTAAGCTCCTTCTTCCCACATGCCTTCTAGCTCCTTTACTGTCTTTGCTATTTCTCTCTGTCCTTCGGAAATCTCTTCTACTCCTAAAGCATCAAATAACCTCTCTATATAAAACACTCCCGATGGTCTCTCTTCTAAGGCTCCACACGAGCATGTTTCTGTTTCTTTGATATCTTCCCTTGAATGTTCCACCAATATTTCTAAATCAGTATTTTCATAATATGATAGTTTTCCTCTTGAACTTTTTCCCTTTTCCTTTCAATTACTTAGCTTCATAATAAAAATAGTTCTTGCTTTCATGTACATTAATATTTAGTCAGTTGTTCATTCCTTTTATACCTTTATTGCACATATCTCTTAATCACCCTTTTTTGTGCTCATAAATGCTACATTAATCCCCTGCCTACTAAGCTGTACTATTTCAATAGACTTAGAAATGATCTTTCTCTAGTCTCCTTTCCCTTGCAATCACATATCAAAACACACATTCTAAATACATATTCTAGATTATTTTTCCTAAAATATAGTTCTGATTATGTCACATTCTTGTTTTAATCCTTCGTTAACTTCCCATTACCTATGGAATAAAATTAAACATCCTTCACTTGGCATTAATCAAACCAATGACAACACTCTTCCTACTTTTCTGACCTTTTGTCCCACTCATCTTTCACTAACCCCATAGTCCTGCTAAACTAGATAGTTTAATTTTCAACTAATATATACAGAGTTTCCATTCTCTGTGTCTCTGTGTAGAATATTCCTACTTCCTGCAATGCCTTCCCTTCCAGCCCTGACAATCTAATTCTTCATGGCCCATTCTTTATGACAAAGTTCCAATGCCATTTCTACCATGAAGTCTTCCTATAGTCCCTTAACTAGACATACTTTGTACCTACTTGAATTAACATAGCACTTTGCACCATTCTTTATTATATGTTAATAGTCTCCCTTATGTCAAATTTGAGTAAATTTTGTATCTCCTTGTTGTTGTTTAGTTGTTTTCATGTCTGACTCTTTGCCCCTTTGGGTTTTCTTGGCAAAGATGCTGGAGAGACTTCTCATTCCTCCTCCAGCTCATTTTATACATGAGGAAACTGAGGCATACATGTTTAAGTGACCTGCATAGGGTCACACAGCTAGGGAGTGTCCAACAGTGAAGTTAAACTCAGAAAGATGAGTCTCCCTGACTCTAGGCCAAGCACTCTATCCACTGTGATACCTTGCTGTCCTTTAGTCTTCCTAGTTGATTCTTTAAGCTTCATGAGGGCAAGAGGTATTTTTGTTGATATCCCTGACAATAGTGAC
Source organism: Gymnobelideus leadbeateri (assembly GCA_011680675.1). Taxonomy (NCBI): domain Eukaryota; kingdom Metazoa; phylum Chordata; class Mammalia; order Diprotodontia; family Petauridae; genus Gymnobelideus; species Gymnobelideus leadbeateri. Next base: position 24,156 of record WOXC01004897.1, on the reverse strand, counting down.
CTCAGTTCCTTGAGTGTGATAGACAGATGACAGATGGAGCAGCATATTAACAAATGTATTTATACACTCACATAGATAAATAGTTATGAAAGGGATTGTCTAGTTAAACTCCTTCCTCTTCCAAATAAGGCAAATGAGTCTCAGAGTAGGAAAATGATTAGGCCAAAATCACATGCATAATAAATAAAAGGCCTAAAACTGGAACCCTAAATTTTCTTCCTGCTTATTCAATAGTCTTTCCACCACAATCATTACCAATCAGGTTTCCTTGAAAACAATTGGGAAGAAATCAAAAGATTCTTAGATTTGTCTAATTTTCATATGCTGCCTAGGAAGACAGAGGCTTTTTTTCTATTGCAAAATATCAAATCACTAAAAAAAAGGAGCAACAAAGGGCCAATATATTCTGTTTAAATTCAATGTTCCAAAGCATTATGCTCAAAGTTTGGGAAAACCAAACAATATTCCTCCCATCAAATAGCAAAATAATTTGCAACTTAAAAAAAAAAGCAGAAAGAAAGAGGATTGTAAAGGGTAGCCTACAAAAGCAAGCCTTTATTATGTTAACCCTCTGGGGATATAACAATGTAATAGAGGTAGAGAGAAACAGTTCATAAAAATTCATTTAGACTTACCAGAATGTTTTATCCAACATAAGCAAATAGTCAATCCAGAGAAAAACCACCTTGGGTAAAATATTGCATGAGCTCTGGGATATGAAACAGCAATATCCTTTTATTATTTTATTATAAGTACTGTTTTAGTTGAATTCATTTAAATTCTTACATTTCAGTATATTGTTTGTAAATGTTTTTCCCCCTAAAGGTGAGGAATAGGAAAAAATAATTTATAAATGCTTTTCTTCTGCCACTCTTCTAGCATTAAGGTAGGTCTTTGATTCTACAACTATAGACATTCAATGTATGTAAAAAATACAAATGGAAAACAAAAAAGATATCCTATGATTGAACCATGCTTCCTCCTTATTTCACTAGGGAGGCATGGCCCCTCCTGGGTTATTGCTGTGTGACTCTCTTGCCTTCTACTCCAGGAGAGTAGTAAAAGGAGCAACAAATAAACAAAGGGATTTTTCTTTCAGTCCAACCAAAAGCTTTTTGGGAAAGGATATCTGTAGATTCACTTGGGGGAAAATTTGCCAGCATCCTTAGCAAACAATGATAAGTGACAAGGAGTTGTTGGTGATCTGAAACTAGATTCAATTCAACTTTTGATCTGAGGTGTCCAAAAGTTTCAGGATAAACACACAAAAAAGTAAAACAATTGATTTACATTTTAGAAAGAATATTAAACATATGTTAAGTGTGGAAGATAATAATGTCACCCAAATGCTATGTTTGTGGAATGAATGAATTGATGGAGAGCAGTGGTGGAGATTAATGAAGAGATCTGATTCCATAGAACTGGCTCTTCCACTGAACTCATGTAACAATCATATATTTACAATGCTGGAAAGAATTATCTGTGTGTGTGTGTGTGTGTGTGTGTGTGTGTGTGTGTGTGTGTGTGTGCGTGCGCACACGAATGCTCTGTAAGGTCAAGTTTGTATCTAGAAAGAATAAGTCATCTTAACATTATGAAATGCAGCTGCCAAATTGAACATTTGACTCTTATTTGTATTTGAAAGATAGGTTAGGTTTCAAAATCTGTCAAGACATAAATTTAGGGGATTGTTATGTCCAAAATTCAAATACTATAGAAATGTATGATAGCCCAACTAACTGTTATGCAAATTCAGCCCCACCATTGATAAAAAAAACAAAAACAGCCAAAAAAAATCTGTGTTTGAATAGAGACTGTGCTGCTTAATACACATTTCATGTTGGCTAAGATGATATCTGAGAGCCCTTTGAAATCTTAAGTCAGAGATGCTGTGAGTACCTACAACTATCCCCACTAGACTGTGATTTTCTTAAGGGTTAATTTTTCCCCCTCTTTTATCAACAGTGCTGAGCACAGTCCTTGGCACAGAGCAGGTGCTTAATTAATGTTTATTGACTAGCAAGTAAAATTGATAGAGTATATTGTCACTAAATCTCATGAGTTGGTGAAAATATATATGTAAATATGTGTAAATATAAAATATGTAAATATAGAAATATATGTAGATAAATATATAGGTATATGTGTACATGTATGTATGTATGTGTGTAAATATATAAAGTCTTATGCATATATACACACACACACACACATATATATATATATATATATATATATATATATATATATATATATACACACACTCTATATATATGTATGTGTATATATATTGTTATAGGAATGGGAATCTGAAGATCTTCCCTACCCCTTGGCCCTTTGATGGGTTTAAATGACTTTGAGAACCTTCCCAGATTTGAAAATATACTCTGCCCCCTAATAGGCTGAATGTGGTCACATGGAGCCTGTGGTGGGAAGCTTATTTTTCAGGAATGCCCACATCTAGTTACTTTGTGATTGGGCAGTGGGTCAAGAGGGTTGTGACATTCTCTGACTCAGGAGAAGGCTATATATACCCTGATGTGAGGTTTTGTTTGGGTGCTCACTTTGAGAAGAGTTGTGTGATTTGAACAGTTGAGACTCTGGGCAGCCATTTGAGGCCCCAGCTTTGAAAAGCCAGATGTTGTTGCTTTCCTCTCTGGTAACTGACTAGGTATGGATTTAATGGTCAGACAGTTGGAAGCCTGTCTTCTGATCTGTCTCTCTGTCTATATTTTTTGTCTGCTTGTAACCTCTGTATTCTCTGAAGTCCGAGGTGCTGACCTTTTTACCCTGGACTGGGTAAATGACATATGTTTGATTAAAGCAAGATTGTTAACCCATTTTGAGTTGCTTTGATCTAAGAAACTGTGCTAGCAGCCATCCTGGGGATGCTAAGGCACTTGCTGCTACATATATGCATGTATACATACACATTTATACAATATACATACATGCATATGTGGTTTTCTTTGACCAAAACTTTTTAGGGACAAGTAAATCTTTAAGTGGAAAAAAAAAATTCATAATAAAGGGCTAAAATATCTGACCCAGATGGTTCTTACAATTTTTTTGACTCCCAGTAATTAAGCTCAACTATGGATTGGTTAATAAAAAATGCTATGTTTACAGTTTGGTTGAGGGTCATAATCTGAACCCCCACATCACTTAATTTATTGTAGCCAAAAGTGAGACTGAGTCCAAGAAGGAGAGAGAAACAGGGATGTGTATCTGTGAGTGTGTTTGTGTGAGTAAGGTGAAATATAGTCAAAATACAGTTACAGTCTAAATGTAGCCAAAATAAACAACACAACACAAAATTCACAGTGAAGAATCAATGAAGTTGATTAAGGCTGAAATCTACCATTTGAAATGTAAGTTATGATATGATACTTTTTTTTTCAATTACAAAAATTGTATATATGGTAACATTGTTTTAAAGTATCATGAAAAACATTCTGTAGTTGAAGAGGAAATAAGATTGACACGTGCAGGTCAGTGACAGATAATATTTTTGCCAATATACTACCATTATGATATTTGATTCATAATCTCCTTTAAAGTTTAACAATGAATCAGATCATCTTAACCCTTTGATCTTCACAATCAAGTTACTTGATCTTCATTACACATGAAAAAGAGTGCCTATCAATTTACTTAAATGGATATGTCATGTGAAGCTATTTTTCCTTTTTCATTTTAGGACTCGGGTTATCAGTAAAGCTTTTCTAGTTAAAATACATTCTAGCAGGAGGTATGATTTAATAAAATGAATTGCAAAATGCCCCCTGAGCAGTTGGAAGGCCAGAGAATGTGGGAAAAGGGTATTTCTTTTATATATGTAAAAAGGATGAATTTGTTTGATGGAAGATAAATATTACAAAAGGAAGAAAGAATACAGATGGAACCTAAAAGTAAAACCTTTTCATTTAATCTCTGTGGTTTGTTCTATACTGTGACTCAGCTGAATGAATAATTTAGGAATCCTGTAAAATGAAATGGGAAAGTTTATAAATGGAATAAATTTGTTTAAGGATATTACTTGTGGTCTATTATGTTAGTATTATAAAGTTAAAACTGTGCCTTGTGAACTACAGCTCTTCACTAAAGAACCCCTTAGCTGAGCATTTTTCAAGCAGAGCATCTCCAGACTATAATATATAGACTTTAACTGATCAGGAATGGTTTTGATAGATTTTAAATCAAGACATAAGATCAAGGGAAAAAGAAAGAGGCAAGGGGGGCGGAGAGGGGGAGATGGAGGGAGGGAGGGAGAATTTTTCTTGAGGTAAGTGGGTAATATTTGAAATAAGAGGTGTTACAGATGATTTCCTAGATGCAGCTAGGTGGTACAATGGCCACAGAACGGGATCTGGAATTAGGAAAATTTGAGTTCAAATCTGGCCTCAGACAGTATGCTGTGTGACACTTGGCAAGTCACTTAACCTCTGTTTGCCTCAGTTTCCTAGTGTGTAAATTGGGGATAGTAACAAAACCCACATTCCAGGATTATTGTGAGGATCAAATGAGATAATGTTTAAAAAGTGCTTAGCACAGTGCCTGGCACATAACGAATGCTATATGAATGTTAGTTGTTATTGATAAAAGATGTTGCCTGAGATTAGAGAAGAACAGATTAGAAGGAGTAATCTTGAAGTTTATCTATTTAAATGACATCAGAGAATCTCTCCTACAATATCCCCAAGAAGTGTTCATCCAGCCTTAATTCAAAGAGGGAAATCTACCAACTCTTAAGGCAATTCACTCTCCTTAAGGGTTCTTCTACCTGATAGGAATTTCCCTTATATCTCATATCTCCTTGTCTTTAGTTTCTGTCTTCTGTGCCTAGTTTTACTCCTTCCTTTGAAGTCAAATTGAACAATCCCAATCCCTCTTGCATTTGACAGTCTGTCCAATATTTGAAGACATCTATCGTGTTTGTTACTCCCCATCCCACCCCACCCCAAAACTTCAAAGTGAGCATGTTGAATCAGGTTCTGTTACATAAAATTATGGTCAGGAAAAGCTAATGTTTTCATAATTAGTCTCTATACTATCATCAATCCTATTTCATTTTTCTTGTTAAATGTTTGCTAAAATTTATTATCCTTAAAACACTGCTGATTTAATGTTCAAGATTTTAGAAATAGTAGGGAGGTATTTTGATATTACTGTCAGGATCCTTATGCCAAGACTATCCCCTGTTTTTTACTCCTCTCTTTTTACTATTAGGAGACACCCTGTTTTCCATAGCTAAGACCCGGTAAACAAGCTGTGCCCTGAGCTTGGCATAACAATAATCCTTTGTGCTCCCCCTCTGGATAAACTCTGCTGAAGCAAAATCCCAGAACTGTTTCGCAAGAGCCCCACGTGGTCCCTGAGCTCAGATGAACATCTGCAGGAATCATGTCCCTGTCATGAAGTAGTGCCATGAAACAAATTTGTCTCATTGTTGCTGTTACCTATCACTGTCACAGCTACATCTCACTGTGTAACAACTACTATAAGTATTAAGGCTCAGCCACACTAAAGTGGGTCTCCTAGAAAAATTCCTGGCAGGCATGCCTAGTTTCCCTCCTCCAATGGAATAAGGAAAGCTTTTTGCTTATAAGCACTGTTATCTCTTTGGTTTAATTTCCTTTTATTTTATTTTTCAGAGTTAACAGTTGGAGTATTACCTCTGTGAGTTCTTTGGCATTTTTCTGTGACTTTTTGGTCATTTATTTTTAAAGGTTTAACAGTTGGTGTTAGTAGTGGGGTCAGAAAGGAGGGAAGGGAGATAGAAGGTAGATAATGTTTATTGTTCTTTATTCAAACAATGGTAAGCAATGAAAGGAAATTACAGACAAACACATATGTCTTCAGAAGGAAAGGGGGCTATAGGAAAATGGGTGATATGGTGAAAGAAGGGACTGAAATAGGGAGGAAGGAAGGGGGAGAAAACTTTATTCATTCTCAAGAGGGGGATGCCATTGAAGAACACAGTCAAGAGGGTAATGTTATGTCCTAGGAAATGGGAATCTTGTTTTTCAGGTGTGTCTGACTCTTTCTTATCCTATTTGCGGTTTTCTTGGCAAAGATAGAGTGGTTTGTCATTTCCTTCTCCAGGTCATTTTACATATGAGGAATCTGAGGCAAACAGGGTTAAGTGACTTGCCCAGGGTCCCGCATATAGTAAATGGGATCTTACAATGGCTATAATCTGCAGGGATTTGGTGATCAGAGAGACCACTAGCTCTAAAAGAGTCCTGTTGCTTCATAGTCAACATCCTGCCTCAAAGAGAGAAGGGAAATCAAAATTTAATGTTCAACTAGGAATCCCTAAGGGTGAGAGGGTAGGACACAGAGAATATTCCATGGAAAATGGGACATACAAATATCATGGAGAGGTATAGAAATAAACCATATATTCAGGAACAAAACCACATTTCTATTCTGGGACAACATTTCTATCTTCACTTCCTCTCACAAGAATGGAAAGTTCTAAGACTGAGGTACAACAGGGAAAAGGGGAAAGTAAGCAAGATAATAATAATTAATAATAATAACTAATGTTTAGAGAGTACTTACCATATGCCAGGATAAGTGTTTTTCAATTATTAACTGACTTGAGCCTCATAGCAACTCAGGGAATTAGACACTATTATTATCCCCATGAGGAAACTGAGCCAAAGTGACTTGCTCAGGGTTACGGAGCTAGTAAGTATCTGAAATTGTGTTTGAACTCAAGTCTTCTGGATTCCAGTCTGGGCTCTTTATCCATTCTGCCACCTAGCTACCCCAAGACAACATCGAAATTGTTTAAAAGAGGAATCAAGCTTGGTACTTTACAAGATTTATGCAAAGAGACTAAAGGTGAATAAAAAAACCAAAAACTTAGGGGCAGCTAGGTGGTGCAATGAATAGCACCAGCCTTGGAGTTAGGAGGATCTGAGTTCAATTCTGGCCTCAGACACTTGACATGCTTACTAGCTGTGTGACCTTGGGCAAGTCGCTTACCCCCAATTACCTTGCTTTTCCCCCTCAAAAAATAAACAAATAAAGATTAGATAGGAAAGGATTATAAGATAAAGAAATACTTTCTAGAAAAACAGGGAAAAAATTTTAAAAACCAGGAGGTTGAAGGGGAGAAAGAGGAGTTAGTTAACTATTAAATTGAGATTAAAATAGGAAGAATTAGATAATTAAAAGAAGAAAAAGGAATTAAAACATAATCTAAATTTCAAAGTTAGAGAAATGGATAAGAAATGAGAATGGCTAAGAGCTCAAGGGTGAGATGAAATGAGCCTTTCAAAATATAGTTCCTTTGAAATAGATTGAGCAAGTATAATTTAAAAGACAAAAAGAAGAAAGTACAACACCCCCCTTCCCCCAATCAGAAGGCTTAGAACCTGATAATTAAATTGTGGCTTCATGATTTATTAAAATATAATAAAGTAAATAACTAAAAATGAAATGTCTACATAGAAATATCTATAAAGAAATATTTTCTCACTTATCCCCCAAATTCCCTCTTAGCCAGTAACTGGATGAAAAAGCAGAGAAGTGTCTAAGTGTTTGAGAGTCACTTAAATTAGAACAGAGAAAACAGGAGAAACACCTGAGGTTGAGATGGGCTCCCAGCAGCCTGATGTTGTTCCCACCTCCCCAGGCATTGGGATTCCACAATTGCTAGGCTAGTACAATCTGAGGAAGGAGGAAAAGAAATATTTATTCAGTGCCTATTATGTGACAGGTTCTGTGTTAAGCATTTTACAAATATTATCTTATTTGATCCCAACAACCCTATGAGGTAGCAGACAAAAGTCAGAACTTAACCAGAATCACACAGCTAGTAAGTAGCTGAGACTGAGATTTGAAGTCAAGCCTTTCTGGACTCCAGGACCAGCCCTTTATCCTCTGTGCCACTTAGCTGCCTCTGGTCATGGACCATTCTCCCATTCCTAATACCATGGATCCACCTCTGCTATTTGTCATGGCTATACTTTCCTTGCATCAATCCAGTATCTATCCCAACCCTGACTTAGACATACAGTAGTAGCTCAGTGTTTGTGGCAGGAGCTGCAAGCAAGCAGTGACTGAGGGCTGCCTGCTCCTAGGTATATAGAATACATGGAATATTGAAAGTCTCTTTAGGAAAGAAAGTGGATAGAATACCAGGTGTGGAGTCAGAAAGACCTGAGTTCAAAGCCCAACCAGGGGCCCTTTTACTTGAGGACCTAGAGGACCACATGTGGCCTCAAGGCTACAGGTTCCCCACCCCTGCCCCAGATGCTTACTAGCTGAATGACCCTGTACAAATTATTTAACTCACCTGCAAAATGAGCTGGAGAAGGAAATGACAAACCACTCCAGTATCTTTGCCAAGAAAACCCCTAATGGAGTTATACATGAGTCAGACATGACTGAAAAACAACTGAAAGCTAGGCATCATTATTTGATGATGTGGAATCAAACTCAAAGAGAAACAGGGGCCACTAATTTACACCTAAGGATTCCTGCAGGCCCCCATACTGAGAGTTTTAAATTGTAATGTTATCCATGTTTTATTGCATTTTCATTTATTTTGTAAAATATTTCCAAATTACCCTTTAATCTAGTTTAGGCCTCATTTGAGAATGTCACAGGCCACTTGTGTCCTTGAAGTCTTGTTTACACCTCTGATTCTAAACCAACCCCATTATTTTATAGATGAGGGAACTGTGATCCAGAGAGATTAATGACTTGCCATGTGCCATACAGGAAGAAAATGTCAGAGAAAGAGTTAGAAGCCAGTGCCTCTGATTCTAAGTTTGGGGAGCTTTCTATCATATAGACATTTTATAGGTTCTCTTTTCATCGAAGAATATTCGTTATTGTGGAAAGAATGTGTAGTAGTTGTTGTTGACCAATATGCTTATAATTTATACTTTATTGCTTAGAGCATATGAGTCTGGCACATTACCATCACTTGGTGACAGAGTCCCTAAATCGCAGGAGCAGTTTCTTATATGTGGAAATAGTCAAATTAAACTAGGAGAATGAAGAAGCAACAAGTAATAATTAAGGACAAAAACATACAAGTATCTTCTAGTCTATTTCGCCTTTCCTCATGGTGTATTGTTGGTTGTGTTTTCACTGGCACCAGACACTTACAAGTTGTGTGACCATGGACTAGTCACTTAATGTCTGTTTGCCTGAATTGTCTCATTTGTAAAATTAGGATAATAGCAGCCCCTACCTCTCAAGGTTGTAGTGAGGAAGGATGGAAGGATATAATAATTTTAAAGCACTTAACACAATACTTGGCACATAGGTACTATATAAATTTGCATTATGATTATTAATATGAGCTACTCTAAAAGCCATTATATAAACTACTAGTCAACAACTTATTAAAATTAGTAATGTGCCATTATTTTTCAGATACAAAGACACTTTAGCAACATTTGTATTTATGTTACATTTGAAAAGTCCTGGAAGGAAAATAATTTTCTAATTCTGTGGACAATGTTGAAACACGCTTTGTGCAAGTAATAAAACTTTGTCTTTAGAACAAGACATAGGCAATAGGAATATGCCAAAACAAAACAAAACAAACAAATGAACAACAAAACCAAGCATTCACCTCCCAAATGAGAAAATTGAGTTTCCTAGGGAGCTCTTTATCCCTTGAAGCACTACTCTTCCTTTAGTACATGTCCTACAATAAGTTCCAAGATGAAGTTCAGTATTTGTTTTCTGAGTGCTTTGTTGAAAGTGATAAATAGCTGAAATAAATGAAATAAATAGCTGCAGACAAAGAACTGAGAAAGTGAGAGCCAAAGACAAAAACTTCCAAAGCATCAAATGACAGCTTAATGTACTAAAGAATTATTGTTAAGTTTTTAAAATGTATCATCAGATAAATGAGAAATGACCTGTTCTCAAAGGTTAGAATGAGGTATATGATAAACACATGAGTACAAAAAATCCAAAAATATTATTTCATTATTGTATCCATTTTCGATGATCTCATCCACATGGGTACTTAGAGATAACTAGTGTTGCAATGAATCGAGCCCTGGGCCTATTCAGGAAGTCTTGAAGAATACACAAGGACTGATGTCAAATCTGTTCTAGAAATTGGCTTTGTGTCCTTGGGCAAGTCATTTAAATTCAGTTGACCTCAGTTTCCTCAAATATAAAATGGGAATAATAATGGTGCCTTCTTTAATATTGTAAAAAAATAAAAGCACTTAGCACGGTGCCAGTCACATAATAGACACTATAAAAATACTCCCTTCCCTACTCTCTGCAGTGGTATAGAATACAAACTATCTTTGTTTTATATACTGTGATTCTTATCCATATCCTTACAGAAATCTCCCTCATAGGGTTTCACAACATGTTAGAGATCTTCTCCTCAATAACCTAAAATGTGACCCTGTACTATTAATGTTATTCACAGCACCAATTGAGACTATGAACATGTTGTCATAATTCTGAATAGCAAAATATAACAGACTCTCCATATGAAAGACAGAAGAAAAACATTTATTCAGACACCAGAAAGCCAAATCCCAACACTAGGAAACCAAATACATCATAGCAACAAAGAAGTTAATACACCATAGCACTCACAGACTCCCACAAATAAACACTTACAAGCCTAGCTGTATCTCTGGTTACCTCCTCTCCTCCCTCACTCTAGCTTCTCTGACTCTCCCAATTTCCTGTGGGCTCTGCTCTACCCTTCAGCAAACTCTTCCCACCACAAGCTCCATGTAATTACATTCAGCCTATTAGGGGGCAAGGAAGATCTTCAAATCAGGGAAGGTCTTCAAATTCCCATTACCATTATAGACACAATAATTTAATAAACATTTTGATTCTATTATTAAATTATTCAAAGTATAGCTAATAAGAAATAAGAAACCATTTGCTTATCTCATAATAAACCTTCCTATATCAAAATGTTTCAGAACAATAGTAGAGGCATTTCAAAAACTAATATCTGGAGATCTTTACATAACGTATGGACTATCCATACTTTTTCCAACCTTTTTTTTTCTTTTTGGAGGGGAGGAGGCAGGCAATTGGGGTTCAGTGACTTGCCCAAAGTCATATGGCTAGTAAGTATTAAGTGTATGAGGCTAGATTTGAACTCAGGTCCTCCTGACACCAGGGCCAGTGCTCTATTCACTATGCCACATAGCTGCCCTTATTCCTACTCTTAAAGAAGTTTTTATATAACTGAGACTGAGGTGCTGTTAATAAGCCTCTATACCTTACTCATGCAAAACCCTTTCTTTAATGCCATGTTATCCTCCTGATCCTCTTTTCCAGCATTTAACACACTGTCTGGCACAGAGCTGATGCTTAATAAATACTGTTGGAAATTGACTTGAGGTGATGTTTATAGCCATGAGTCACTGAATGGCATTAACATAAGTAGAAAAGAGATAGGGATACAGAATGGGTCTTCTCTAGGATATGCAACTCCTCTGAAGAAATTGTGTCTCCCAGTGCAAACAGGAATATTCCCATAACTTATTGGCATAGAGCATTGCAAGATTAAGTCTTGTCCTGAGTCATACAAAGAGTAGGAGAAATAGAAATTCATGTAAATTGATCTAGCGTTCTGGTTTGAGCTCAAATCACGTAGAACTCGAATCATTGAAAAAATTACTTACGTGAATTGCTGCAAAGTGAAGTAAGTAGAACCAGAAGAACTTTGCACAGTAACAGCAATATTATACAATGATCAAATATAGAATGACACCTATTCTCAGCAACACAAAGATCCAAGACAATTCTGAAGAACCAATGATGAAAAATGCTATCTACTTCCAGAGAAAGAACTGATGAACTCTGAATGCTGATGAAAGCATACTCATTTTTTACTTTATTTTTCTTAGTTTTTTTTGTCTGTGTTTTTTTTCACAACATGACTAACATGGAAATATGTTTTACATGACTGAACATGTATAACCTTTCAAATTGCTTGTCTTTTCAACAAGGAACAGGGAATTAGGGTGGGAGAGAATTTGAAAGTCAAAATTATTTTAAAAAATGAAGGTTCAATTGTTTTTCATGTAATTGGGAAAAAAACCAAAATATAATATTAAAAAATTAATAATAATGGGGGGCTAAGTGGCATAGTAAATAGAGCACCAGTCCTGGAGTCAGGAGGATCTGAGCTCAAATCCGACCTTAGGCACTTAACACTTACTAGCCGTGTGACCTTGGGCAAGTCACTTAACCCCAATTGCCCTGCCTTCCCCCTCCAAAAAGCCAAAAACAAAGAAAAGAAAAGAACTATTGATAGGTATTATACAGTATATGTCAGAGGTGGAACTTTAAGAGAGGTCTCTATGGTTTTGAGGGCAATTCACCTTATGTCACTAAGTCACTCTCTTCAATGTCACTTATGTTATAATAATTTTTTAAAAATTCAAAAAAAATCAATAAATTTTTATAAAGCACCAAATATTTGCCCTGTGAGGCAGTGAGGTGACACAGTAGGTAGAGTGTGGGGCCTAGAGATGGGAAGACTCATTTTTTTGAATTCAAATCTGGCCTCAGACACTTAACTGTGTGACCCTGGGCAAGTCACTTAGCTCTGTCTCAGACTCCTCTTCTGTAAATTGAACTGGAGAAGGGAATGACAAACTATTTTAGTTTCTTTGTCAAGAAAACCCAAATGGATTCATAAAGAATTGGAAAATGCCAGACACCGTACAAATATCATGCGTGACAAAATAAAGATTTTAGAGGTGTAAGGAGACTGTAACATGTTGCAAAAGATAATTTTCACGTGAGAAGGGGATTAAATGACATTATCAAGGTCACCTGAATGCAACAGAACATACGTTAGTTATAAAAGGAGAATGAAGAAGGAGAAAGCCCTAGTGTTAGATTAGCTTCAACATGAGATTGCAATAGCAAGAGTAAGGCCTCTAAGAAAATGCGTAAATCATCTATTGAGAAGTCATTAGGATTACTGGTTACTCTTCTCTCTGTTTCTCATTTCTATATCTATATACCCATATCTATTCATCCATCCATCCATCCGTCCATCCATCCATCTATCTATTCATTTATCTATCTATCTATCTATCTATTACCTTTTCTCTATTCACAGTGGAAAAGAGATATTAGTGTAGTGCAAAAAGAACCAGCCACTCAATCTCATTTCTGTAATGTACAAGTTTTATGATTCTAGTCAAATCATTTAACTGGTCAGTTCTTTGGATGGTTCACTAAGAGTATAGGTTTCAAAGAAGGTATCTACATTAGTAGAGAGAGTTTTCTTAGTTGGAGCCCCAATATTAATGAAACCACAAGCCCATTCCCTATCTTCTATTCTCTCTCCCTCTATTTACAAAGCTGCCAGCCTAGTTCAGTCCATTATCACCACTAACTTCCCTGGACAATTTTAACAACATCCTAATTATTTTCCCTTCTTCTTCCCTTTCTCACCTCTATATCCCATCCTCCATGTGATTGCCAAAGTACAGATATGATAATGACATTCTCTAACTCACTGAATTGCAGAAGTACCCTATTACCTTATAATTATAAGTTCCTCAGTTAGGAATTGAGGACTGTTCATGTCTTAGCCATTTCCTGCAATTCCTATCCTTTTTACACATTAATTGGCTCTACAAACTCTACATTCCAGTTATATGTACTTATTTGCTCTTCTTAAAAGAAAAGGCTCCATCTCCTGTCTCCTTAAATTTGCATTGTCTTCCCCCATCCCTTCTGTGACTAAAATATTTTTCATCTTCTCCCTCTTTCCATCTCATGGAATCCTTAATTTACTTAATGACTCAGTTCGAGTACCATCTTTTGGAGTAAGGCTTCCTGTCCCCCAGCCCCTTTCCAAGTTTTCCTTGTATTAATTGATCATTGTAGAGTTTATACACATGCATATACATATAGATACATATGTTTATATGTATAATTCACATGCACACATATATGCAGTGTCTCTCCTGTTAAAAGGTAAACTTTTGACGTCATTCACTATTTCATGTTTTTCTTTGTATCACCAGTGATTGTCACAGCATAGAAAGTGTTTTATAAATTCTTGGTTATTAATTGATTTAATGTATCCTTCTTCTCCTTTATTCTTTCACACTTCCTGTATATTTTTCATCCCTGTGTGTATACACACATATTCATACATATATACACATACACAGCCATGCATACATATAGACTTCTTTCTCTATTTACATTAGTAATTGAGAAATTGTTATATTTTAGGACTTTATTTTGGATAACTGTAAAGGGCACACATTTATAGAGAAAGATAAACATGGAATGCCTGTCTTTGAGTTTTTCTTATTGAGAGATTATCCTTTCTGAAAAATTCTGCCCACAAAAATTGTTATAATTGAAAAGAACATGTACAAAGTGAACCAGCCATAAGTGGAAAGAAAGGAAATTTAGTATAATTGAAAGGGGTAGGGAAAGAGAGAGAGATAGGAACAGGGAAAGGGAGAGGGAGAGGACAGATGGACTGATTCTTAAATCTAAAACTGTTAAAATATGTATATTAAAATAACTAGGAGAAAGTTGATTTGAAGCATGCCTTGCAAAGGACAAATTGATCCTTTTACATAATGCATTGACTTTTACATTCACACATAACTCTTTATCCTTCAGTTTTAAGGGGAAAATAAGCTTTTTTTTTTTTTTATTCCAATTATTTTCCCCCAACCAGCTCTTTGGTGTTAGTAACAATTGAAAAGACATGACTAATCCTGTTTACTCAGTGTGAAAGGAAATGATGTTAAAAATCATTAAATGTTCTGATAAAGTCTTCAGGGACTTTAAAAGAGACTTACAAAAATATCCCAAAAGGCTTCTTTCTTTGCTCCTGTCTTAATTGGAAATATGCTATACCTTTAAGCTTGTATCTCTTTGACAACTAGAGATAACATTCTCCATCATAACACCTACCACCCCACCCTTCTGCTCCAATCTTCCTGTGGAAAGTGAAGTTTCAGACTTGCTGCTTTAGATATCACTTGAGGAACCAACTGAAACTGACATCTGCTTGTTCGAGTGTCTCCCCTAAATTAAATATGGGCAAAAACTGAGTATACACATTGACAACACTTGAAACTCAAAGGATGGGGGCAGAGTTAGGACTAAGAGCTGGGGCCTTAAATCCTTGATCAAGTTGACTTGAAACAAGCAAAAGGTGGGGTGCACCTTGGGGTAGAGAAGGTGAGAAGGGGGGCCTAGGACAAGGTTCAAGATCCAGTAATATTACTGTGTGAGAGACTTATGTGCGCGAAGTTACCATTTGTTGTTAACAATAATTTTCATTTTATCATTTTGATATAGAGGTGGATCTGGGTTATTCCAACTTGGTAAATTGTGGTTAAACTCAGAGAAAATTTCAAAGAACTGGATATCCAAAAATAGATTGCACTGACTCAAATGGGTATATTTTCCAAATTGAAAGATAACACAAAGAAAATGCCCCTCAGAGTTTCTGGTCAGAATAGAAAAAAAATGCTATTTACATTCATTCTAAGTCATTCTAAACAGTGAGCCAGAGAGGCAGGACTGGGGCTATTATTAGCTATTTAATGAAAATTAGAATGATTTGGGTTTAAGTTCCATTTAAAACCCAATGGGATTTTTTTAAAACCTGATTTTGAAAAAAGAATAATAAAATAAAAAGGAGGAGAGAAAAGGAGAAGCAGGAAGAAGGAGGAGAAATCATAATAAAAATGATAATAGCAGTGTTTTCCAGCTTCTTTTTGAATTGGCAAGTTGGGTCCCCAGAGGGCAGCAGCTAATACTGAGTATTAGTTACTGATATAAACAGTAACGCAAAACCTTCTCCTAAGAACATGATCCACTCTTTCAAAAAAAAAAAACCCACAGAATCCATGGGAGGGATAAGCTTAGACTTAGAACATAAGAGTAGTGAGGTCCACATCTAAGAAATATGTAACAAGATTTAACTCACATACCTGTTCTGAAAGTCCTTCTCTTTGTGTAGAGACCTTATCTAGAACGCTTGTTGTTGTTGTTCATCCTACACTCTTGAAGAGGACCAACTACATCATGGGTCATATCCAAAATTGCAAAGAACAGATTCAAATTTATAAAAATAAGAGCTGTTCTCTTGATATGAATAGGCAGTTTTCAAAAGAAGAAATCCAAGCTATGAACAACCTTAAGAAAAAATGCTCTTAGTCACTAATACATAGAGAATAAAAATTAAAACGGCCTTGGGGTTACATTATACAAAAGCATATGTGACAAAAGGAAAATGATGGTAAAAGAAGAAAAAAAAGCACACTAGAATATTGTTGGTGGAGCTGTGAATTTGTCTGCCTATTTTGAAAAGCAATTTTAAATTGCGCTCCAAAAGTTACTAAACTGTGTATGTCCTTTGACTCAGTTATTCCTCTACTAGGCCTATGACCCACAAAAATAAAAGAAAGACCAACACACAAGAATATTTATAAGGGATTGTGTGAAATGATGAAAGGAATTTTGTTTCCACATAATTAAAAGTGCTCCTATCTTTGATAGAAGAATGTGGGTCAGAGGTGACGTTCTGATCAGAGCTGTGATTTAGCAGGGCCAGAAGTCTGATCAGGTGAGTGGTGCTAGCAGCTTGTACTGAGAACTGCTGGAGGGAAGCATAACATGGGCAGTTTGGGGAATTGCACCTAGTCAATGGAGAACAAGGCGGGAAATTCTAAAAGAAGCAGTATAAAAGGGCTCACATTTGTCTGAGTCGGTATACTCCACTAAAGGAGCTATCCAATTATTCAGAAAGAATAAATGCAAAATAAGGGTAATGAAAACCTTCCTGGCTTTCCAATGAATATTATTTATTCCTAGACAAAATGTTTCTTATAGGATGCTTTTGCTGTAACTGAAAACAGGCTAAGTGTGTGGTTTCCTATTGAGGAGTGGCTAAACAAATTGTGGTACATGAAAGTCATGTAATATTGTTATTCCATAAGAAATCACCAAATGGACACTTTTAGATGAAACTGGGAAGACCTCTATAAACTGAGATATCAAGGGGAATTTGAATTGGAAAATGTTCCCTGTATATGGCAAATACTAGTTCATTGGCTACCCTGAGAGCTCTTTTAGATCTATGGGTATAAGGTGCTTAGGGTGATAAAATGACCAGAAAAACTGCTGCAATCTCAGGCTACATGAAAAGACATATAGTTTTCAGAACTAGGGAGGGAATAGTGTCACTGGAGAGTGCTCAGGTCAGACCACATATGGAGTATTGTCTTTAGCCTGGGGCAGTATATTTAGAGAGAACACTGGGAATCTGGGAAACATAAAAAGAAGGGTGACCAAGATGTGGCAGGGTCTTTAGATTAGGCCACATGAGCATCTACTGAAGGAACTTCAGATGTTTAGGTTTGAAAAGAGACAAAAAAAAAACAATTTGAAGGTGATACTTTATTTAAAAGGGTTTTATGTAGGAGGATTGGAATTGTCCTACTATGACTTAGAAGGCTGAATTAATAGTATTAGATGGTAGTTACAAAACCAAATCTTGGCTTGATATGTAGAAATATTTTTTAGCAATCAGATTTTGTTTTCCTAAATTAGGATGGACTGTTTTAAAAGCTTCTCTAGAAGCTTTTAAACAAAGGTGCCTTATTGGCCAGTCAATAGATTGATCACAAAGCATCCATTTAACATCTACTCTGTTTCAGCAACAGTACCAGGAATTGGAGTTGCAATGCAAAACCACAACCACCACAATCAAATTACAATTAAAGTTAAATAGAAAAAATCTTCTACCCTCAAAGAACTTATTTATCAAGTATGTACAGGAGTATGTATGTATGTATGTATGTATGTATGTATGTATGTACTAGTATTTACAAGTACAGAAAACCACAATCATGGCTTCCCCTAGGGCCTGAAACACATGGTTCCTGAAATCCTTTCAATTCTGAAATTGTGGAATTTTCAAATAGCATAGGGAAAGGTAGCAGGTGAAGGGAGATTTTGCCTTGCCATAAATCAATTAATTAGGACTTCGTCAAAGTATTTACTAATACCAGGAACTGTGCTATATGCTGGAGGTATAAAAGTAATAATAATAATGATAATTACTGCCCTCAAGGAATTTACCATAACGTGAATACATAAGTAAATGCAAATACATTCAAAATAAATCAAGGTAATTTTGGCCTTGGGTATGACATCAAGAATGGCCCCATGTAAGCTGTTGTGCTTGAGCTGAGCATGTAGGGTCATTACTATCAAGGACTGTTTCATTTTGGTCTTTGCATCTCCAATACCTAGCATAGTATTCAAAACATAACAGGATGTAATAATTGAGTGTAGAATGATGGACTGTGGGCCCCAATCTCCACTGTCTTGTGAGTAGAGTAGCACTTTTTTTAGGAGCTGTCACACAGATATTTCTAAAAACACCAAGGAAATAGGTATAGAGGTAATCTGGCATTTGGACTTGGGTTTCAAAACTTGGTTGTAAATTTTTGGGGTAAATGACTTGGTAGTATCTGATTGTTAATGAAATCCTAAGTAATTCCATCTATGTAACTTCTCAAAATAGTAGATGCTGAGGCACATCCAAAAGTAGAGATTCCACTGGACTTCTGTTTTCATCTTTGACTGTGATCATAATGGTTTAGGCTTGTATGAGCACTGCAGAAATCTGGCTCCATTGTGTGAGCTGGGTGATTCCATCTCAGATGCCCTCATTCTCGAACTGCATATGTGACATCTCATTTGTATTTACCAAAACAAAGCAGCTCAAAGGTGAATTGATAATATACATTTTATAATGATTTAATCCTTTGAAGTGATTTATAAATATTTCCTCTTTGACATTCAAAACAACTTTGTAATGTAGATTATAAACTCTTGTTTGTTTTATATAAGATGAAACTGAGACTCTGAGAGATTAACTGGCCTGCCTTAAGTCCATAAAAGCTCACATTTGCCTAGTACTTTAAGGTTTGCAGAAGGCAAGACCTCTCTCTTTAGGAGAGAGGTAAGTAATCCAGGGACTATTATTTCCATTTTATTGATAAAGGAACTGATATTTTGTGTAACCAAATGACTTGTCCATCTGCCTGTGAGCATGTAGCTCTTAAATATGTGAGGTAAGATCTGAAATCAGAGCTCCTGACTCCAATTCTAGCTCTCTGTTCGTCATAACATGCTGCATTCTAGTTTTTAAAAGGGGAAAAAAGAGGCTGTTAAGCTCATTTTATCTTGCCCTTCTTTTTTTTTTTTTTTTTTTTTTTGCTTTTTGGAGGGGCAGTTGGGGTTAAGGGACTTGCCCAAGGTCACACAGCTAGTAAGTGGTAAGAGTTTGAGGATGGATTTGAACTCAGGTCTTCCTGAATCCAGGACCAGTGCTCTCTTAACTGTGCCATCTAGCCACCCCTTGCTTCTTTTTTTATTTCTGGTGAGGAAATTGAGGCCTATATAGCCTGGCCAAGGTTACAGGATTAAGGTTACATGATTAACATCAGAATTAAGAATAAACTTCTTATTCATAAGCCTGTGATTTTTCATTACTCTTCCATTAAATCATAATGGCAATTATTGTGGCTAGTTGTTTAAATGATCTGAAAATTTATGCTTTGTTTAATGTAGGTTATTGGGGTTTTGTTTTAACTGAAATGAGTTATAGGATTTTTATGAGCAAGAATGCAGCTGTCCTTGAAAACATAGCAACATCTTGAAAGCAGCTATAAATATTTGTTTTATCTCCACATTATCTACAATGACATAATTTCAAAAACATAAAATATTGACTGAAACATGGAGCATCCTACATATTCTGTCAAAATGAGATACAGGTATGAATGTCAGACTTTCCATACTAGAAAACCTGACACTCCATTTTCTAGGAAATAATAAAAACATATATCTCTGTCACATGCAAGTTCATTCTAAGAACTAAATTTAATTTTGTTGGAAACCATCTTCATTATTTAACCTCTACATTCTTTAACTCTGCTTCTAATAGTAAATAATTAAGTCATATCATTTGACAGTAGCTTCACATATACAGAAATTTTTTTTAACAACGTGTTTCGTTATCAGAGGATCAACTATCCTTTTATTTAATTAAAAAATAGATTATTGGGGTTCAGCCAAGAAGACAGAGTAGAAGCACAAACTTGGTGTGAGCTCCTGCTCCAATCATTTCCAATATATGTAAAAAATTACTCTAAACAAACTTTACAGCTACAGAATGCACAAAGTAGCAGAGAGAAACAAATATCCTGCTGTAGGCAGCCTGGCAGGATGACAGAAAAGGTCTATTGCAGAGCTCTAGGAGCCAAGCACAGTCTCCCGTGAGCCAAGGTTCAGGCCCCAGGGTCAGCCCCAACCAGCTGCAGCCAGGGCAGACTTCAGGATAGTAAATCACCAGCAGCTATGGCAGTTTCCAGGCTTCTCAACCCATAAACATCAAAGACAAAGTAAAAGGGCAGTGTAAAACTCTGTTGGAACTGGGGGGATGGAAGAACACAGTCCAGCCCCTGTTCCCAGGGTGAACTGTGGAGGAAGCACAGCAGCTGTGCAGCCACAGTCCCATGTCTGCCTCAGGAGCTCCTAGCCTGCAGATGTAGGGGGACCAAGTGACCATTCAGAGGGTAATTGCTCTTGCTTTGACTTGCTTGGATTTGGGTCTCTGTCCTGGGTGGTGGTCCTGGGGGGTAAAATGCCAGTGTGCCAGAGCTTGTGGTGGCTGTAGAGAGGGCAGACTTCTCAAACCTCTGATCACATTTAAGAAAACCCCAACAATTTGGGACAAAGCTCTCTCCATTCTGGAAGCAGAGTTCTACCATGGCAAAGAGCTCAAAAGTCAAGTAATTAACTGGCAATATGAGCAAGCAGAGTAAGCACAAACAGACCATAGAATCCTATTTTGGGGACAAAAAGGAAGAAGGCAAGGCGTAGGAGCAAGACAGTGAAGTCAGAACTCCTGCATCAAAAACCTCCAAGGAAAGTATGAATTAGTTACAGGCCATGGAGGAGCTCAAGAAGGATTTTGAAAATGAAGAGAAGTGGAGGAAGAATTGGGAAGAGAAATGAGAATGATGCAGGAAAACCATGAAAATGAGTCAACAGCCTGCTAAAGGACACTTAAAAATACATTGAAGAAAATACCATAAAAAATAGACTACCTCAAATGGCAAAAGAGGCCCAAAAAGCCAGTGAAGAGAGGAATGCCTTAAAAGGCCAAATTTGCCAGATGAAAAAAGGAATTTCAAAAACTCACTGAAGAGAATAATTCCTTTAAAATTAGATTGGAGCAATTGGAAGCTAATGACTTTATGAGAAATCAAGGTACTATAAAACAGATCCAAACAAATGAAAAAATAGAAGGCAATGTGAAATATCTCATTGGAAAAACTACTGACCTGGAAAATAGATCCAGGAAAGATAATTTAAAAGTTATTGGACTACCTGAAAGCCATGATCAAAAAAAGAGCCTAGACACCATCTTTTAAAAAATTATCAAGTAAAATTGCCTTGATATTCTAGAACCAGAGGGCAAAATAGAGGTTGAACAAATCCACTGATAACCTCTTGAAAAAGATTCCCCAAAAGAAAACTTCTAAGAATATACATAAGCCCAAATGCATACATACATATATACATATACTGACCTTTTCCCCCTGAACTAGGTAATATATGTTTGTTTGATTAAAGTAAGCTTGATAACCCATTTTGAGTTGCTTTCCTTTACAAAAGCAGATCTAAGAACCTGTGTTGGCAGCCACTCTGGGGATGCGGGGGTGCTTGCTGTTACAAAATGGAGATGAGGATGGGATCTGCTGAGTAAAAGGAAAGTGTGGGGGCTGGGATAATTGTTTGTTTCCCAGTTGTGGTAGCTGTGATTCTGTGGAGCCATGGAGCAGGAGAGAAGAACGGCCTGCATGCTGACTTCACTGAGCTGAGAGCAGGAATGGTGAGCTGCCTGCATGGAGACCTGTGGAGAATCCAGGAGCTGCTGCCTTCTGCTGAAGGTGAAGGAACCCAGGAGTTTGGAATTCAACCACAGGACAAGACAAGGACTGTGAGGCAAAGCAGGGGCACTGAATGTGTTTCCTTGCTGCATCCCACAGTTTGGGACCCAGGGAGGATGGACTTGTGGCTATGGTGGGTGGGATGAAGTGCCATGGACCCCCAAGGACCCCACCTTTGGTTTTGTTGCCCAGCTCCCTCTTTTGACTTGGAAGCAGAGGCTGGAGCACTGTTATGGGAAGGACACCCCCCCTCCTCCCAAGAGAACTTTATTTGGACTCTTGTTTTTAATTGATGTGATAATGCAATGTACTTTGTTTAAGGCCCAGTGGCCACTTTGGTAACTTTAGATGTACCTTGAAAATATGACTTAAGAGATGGTTAGTGCTAATTGAAATGTAAATTGTCTATGCTATGGGCATACTTAGTAAGACTTTACCAAATATGTGACTTTGATTGTTACTGATAAGGGACTAATTGAGTTAATCAAGACTTTGCCCAATGAGTGGAAGACTTTGACCTTGTACTTTGAAAACTGATGTGACTAATTGAGTTAACTTAAGAGTGACTATTTTTTGATTTTACTGATAAGTGACTGAGTTAACATTTGCCCCATGAGTGGGAGACTTAGACTATTGTACTTTGAGATTATATTGTGATTTTCTTATGTACCTAGAAAATATTACCTAAGAGATGTTTTAGTGCTAATTTAAATGTAAATTGTGTATGCTATGGGCATGAAAGGTCTTGAGGCAGAATGTAATGGAAATGCAGATTTTGAAGATCTTCCCTGCCCCTAGGCCCTTTGATTGGCTTAAGAGACTTTGATTGACTTAAGTGACTCTGAGAACCTTCTTTAATTTGAAAGTATACTCTGCCCCCTAATAGGCTGAATGTGGTCACATGGAGCCTGTGGTAGGAGGCTTGGTTTTCAGGAATGACCACACCTTGATGCTGTGTGATTGGGCAGTGGGTCAAGAGGGTTGTGACATTCTGTAACCCAGGAGAAGGCTATATAATCTCTGATGTGAGGCTTTGCTTTGGGGGCTCACTTTGAGAAGTGTTGTGTGATTTGACCAGATGAGACTCTGGGCAGCCATTGAGAGCCCCCCGGCTTTGAAAACCCAGATGTTGATGCTTCCCCTCTCAGGTAACTGTGATTTTGTATTGATATAATGGTTGGACAGTTTGGAAGCCTGTCTGTTTGATCTGTCTGTATACTCTGAAGTTCGGGGTGCTGACCTTTTTCCCCTGAACTAGGTAAATGATATATGTTTGTTTGATTAAAATAAGCTTGTTAACCCCAAAATTAAATAAATAAATAAAAATAAAAAGGGATACGGTCAATGAAGAAAATGGAATAAGTGGGGAAGAGATAGGATGCAGGGAAATATAGTTGGTCTTTCACAATATAACTATGGAAATGATTTGGGTAATTACACATGTACAACCTATATTGAATTGATTATCTTCCCAGTGGGGGTGGGTGAGGAGGTCAAGAAGGGAAAGAAAATCTGGAACTCAAAGTTTTAAATACAAATGTTTAAAAAAATTATTTTTTTACATGCAACTGGGAAATAAGATATACAGGGAATGGGGTATAGAAATACATCTTGCCCTACTAGAAATTTATGGGGTAATGGGGGAGGATATAAGAGAGAACAAATTGGGGGAAAGAGAATTCAGTAGGTTTGCTATTTTGGGGTGGGGGTAGGGGAAAGATGGGGAGAGAGAAAAAATTGTAAATCAAAATCTTTTGGAAATGAATGTTGAAAACTAAAAATAAATAAATAAATTTTAAAAATAGATTCTCCAAATAACACTGATACTAGAAAAAGGACTAGAATCAAAGAGAGAGTACACTTGCTTCAAATTTATTTTCTTTTTTTTTTTTAATTGTTACTTAAAGTAACTCTTCTGGGACTTCTAGGAGCCAAGATGGTGGAATAAGCAATGAATTGCCATAGCTCTGCCAATATTCACCTCCATATAATCATAAAATAGCACCCCCAAACACATCCTAGAACAGCAGAGGCAGCAAAAAAGATGGGATGAAACAATATTTGAGCCAAAGAAACTTGGAAGCTCTGCAGGAAAGGTCTGCCTCACTCTGGTAAAAGGGGAGTGCAGTCCAGGACAAGAAGCATCCCAGCAAGCCAG